>SNQJ01S0000761.1:169571-199318 GCA_010110895.2 Picea sitchensis | reverse complement strand
GAAGGAGATAGAACAGGTTGGCCAATGGCCTTCCAACACGCCAATGATATCACGCATGTCGAGGTACCCTCATCAACCACCGTACGTAAAATATTCCAGGTAGAATATTTCGTGGGCTGAGCCACTACTATCTGAAATGTGAAGTGGTATGGGAGACGAGGCTTCAAGTTGATTGTATCAAGCGTGATAGTTCCTGAATTACATGTCTCAGTGGATCCTAAGGCATCTAGCAGAGCCTTTCTCTGTGAAGGGTAGGTCTAGAGGACCTCTAAAGAAGACATTGCGCAAGGGGGTTGTGAAAATCCTCCACCACAGAGTAGTTCTGGGAGGCCCTCACATTTGGATTATATGAAGCCTTCTTGAACGCCCCTTTCAGGATGCATGTCATTGTTTCTCCCATCATTCTCTCGATCTGGAGAGGAACATACGAGTTTTCATCTTCTTTACCCTTTTTGAAAGTACTTGGAATTCCGTAATCGTGTGCCCTAGTAGTTATGTGAGATTCACCTTTCAATATATAGATATTCGAGGTTGAGGGATTACTAGACGACGAAGGGGGTCCCTGACTGCCCCCATCCATGTTTGCAGAGGCTAGAGTTAATTTTTTCCCATGAGGAAATGGGTTCGTTAACACTGCAGGCTGCTACTGCACCAATAACTTTTGGGCCTATGCAAGTCGAGGGCACAGGTGAGTCGGGTGGTCTTCCGCACAAGGGTTGCATGGATACTTCGACTTCTTTCTCTCTGTGTTTCCCCCGCCAGCATTATTGGGGCTTTCTTATCCCCCTTACCCTTCTTTCACTATTTTTTCCTCCCTTCGGCCTATTGGTTGGCCTTTGGGTTCATCGATTGCACGTTGTGTACATCCAATGCCTGAGCAGGGGGAGTAACTGAACTAGGAGTTGGGCTGGGCATTGTTTGTTGTATTGAAAATTGTTGCAATTGGTTTGACAGTGGATCGGTGGGATTTTCTTGTGCTAAACCAACAATGTCACTAGCATGTGGTCCATACTTGTTTCTGGTCTTATGAAGAATAGATTGTGGTGCATCTAGAAAAACTTCCTAAAGAAAACTAGACCAAGAGTAAATCATCCCTAACTGTTGGGCTCTCATTATCAATTATTCCTCGGAAAAGACCCCCGATGTTGCTATGTCCTTGGATAGATAGGGTACCAAAGACTTAAGGAACCATTCCAGCAAGAATGTTGGTGGAACTGGTACTTTAATCAAACTCTTCCAGCGCTGCCATTCTTGGATGTGATCAGAGATATGGTCAGGCTTTGTGTGCTCAAAGTTGGCCAGCAATTTTGTGTCGGCATCATATCTCACAGGTAATTGAAAATGGTTTAATAAAACCATTGCGAATTCGCCAAAAGTAGAGTATATTGACAGGTCAAGCTTGATGTACCATTTTGTGGCACTTCTGATAAGAGTGCATTGAAAAAGCCGCAACTGGATGGATTCATCTCTCAAAGAGTTGGATGAGCACCATAAGTGAAAGGTAGTCACATGATCACCTGGATCTTCATTAGGATTGCCTTCGAACTTTGGAATGTCCGAGGGGAACTTGGTGGGCATAGTAGGCCAATATGGATCGTGACAGATTGGGTCGTTCAATAATATTGACAAGTCTACCAAATGCAAATTTGCCAGAAAAGGTAGCTTAGGTTGTTGAGTATGTACAAGAGAATGAGCTTGAGATTTGGCTGGCACCAGGTTGCCAGGAAAAGTTAGATTGTTGACCTGGGTTCTGGTAAAAACTATGGCCTAGGCCGATATTTGGATGTTGCGCTTGTTGAGATGTCATCGGTTGACTCCTGTAGTAGGACGTTGAGGGATGATAAGGGATTGATCCCGACATAGTGTTCTAAAGGTTCTGGAAAGGGTTTCCCCCTTTCAATTCGACAAGAATAGATCCTGAGCCTTGCCCGGGGTTCCATTGACCATGGAAGGGGTTGCCCCCAGTCGGCATCCCTGACGAGGGAACTGATCCCTGCCATGGATTCCAAGGTCCTTGAGAAGTGTGTGCCCCCTGTGTAGGAATAATACCCTACGCAAGATTTTGTGATCCAAAACCAGGGTTTCCCTCGATCGAAATGGCAGCTGACGAGAATGCGTTGTTACCAAATGTGTCGAACAAAGAGAATGGAAAAGAACCCACTGGTGTGGTACTAGAAGACGGTCCTTGACTACCTTCTCTAGACAGGTTGTAATTCATGTTTGGCCAGGTAGGTTGCTAAGAAGCACCACCAAGCGAGGGGGACGACAGAGGTATATGACGCCCACCATAGGGGAAAGCATTATAGGGGGTTGAAGTGCCCCCCATGGACCCTTGCAGAGGAGCGTTAGATATCCCTACCCCTAGACCCAAAGTCTAGAGGGTGGATTAGGAGAGGACTGAGTTTGTGTCAAAGTTGGGCATCCCGTATGAAAACAGAGGGCCTGTCGCATTCTACATAAACGGTGTCGTGATCGCCGCCATGGATGAAATCAGACCACTAGTCAAGGTAGAGGCAGTGGAGACCATAGTGGTCCAGACCTGCCAAGGTGAGTTAGGAGGAAAAATGCCCCCAGTTGTGGTAGTCGTAGAGGGAGTGTGTGGACTCCCTAACGAAGTAGCATCATTTTCTTCCATCTTTGCTTGCAGGATTATCTGACGCTCGTGATGTGTTACCCTTGGAGGGGAAATCTATATCAGAAGTGGCACCGACAAGTCAGCGATCAAAGAGTTATACGGACCGAGATCTTCCACTCCAAGGTAAAAAATAGTTGGTCCCTACAGAAACGATTGTTCTCCTCTCGGAGATGGCTCAAGTACAATTTCATGTGGCCCAGTCACCTCAAAATACCCTTGCGAGTCTAGTCTTCACCTTCGCAGTGGCGGTGGTGGCTCCAAGTTAACCGACGACAGGCCCAAGAGCCTTTGCGACCGGTGGAGCTCTTGATCTTCCACTATGGGAGAAGATCAACGACACACTAGGGATTTCTAATGTTGAAGACCAAAACAAGCACTATAAAAAGTTCCTAGAGATAAAGAAATCAAACCACTACAACTAGTTGGAAGAACAATTACACCACCCAACACTAGAGAAACTTACCAGTGCAAGTGAAAATTGAATACGGAAGCACCCTCCGGGTATACTTTGCAAAGCGTGGCCCGATGTATGCCCTAGGTATCGTGGTATACCCCCAGAGTCACCCGTGTAAGTCCCTAAAGTAAAGGCAACTAGGTTTCCAGCTCGTGAACAACTACCAGGCAGGTATAGTCGACAGTCAGGTGGACCGCAATGAACAAGGTATCAAGCCCAAAACCTATCGAGGGTATCGAAAGAAAGTGTTCCAGAAGATGATTGAGGACCTTGAAAGGATTTGAGACCCATGAAGCTCCGTGGAAAATTCAATCAACGTAATCCCAAGATAAGTCCTCTATATGTGTTCCTCCACTACCAGTGGTCCGGCTTTGGAGGGGTTATCTCTGCTAGCTTTCCGCACGTGACCTCATGTTTATCCCCTATGTTAGAGGGGGGTCTCATATAGTTTCCACATTACTGGACTTTTTCAATCCCTAGCACATACTTCTATGTTTTTTTTGTAGCCTTGAGAAGTTTCCTCTCCAACCTAAATCAAGGCTTTAGCCTAATCTAGTTAATGGACCCTACAAACACAAAGTCTAATAAATTTTAATTAAGTGTTGATTTTAATTCGTTTTTCTTAAGTCAAAGGAACAGAAATGAAACCGGTGATGTTTTTTAAGAGATGAAAGAGAAGAACAAATTTTGGAAACAAAATTACTTCCTTTTCAACAAACAAAGATTTCCAAATTGAACACTCTTTAACCAACTTTTCTAACTAACTTTTCTCTCTAAGATATTTTAAAAGAAAAAATCAAAACTGAATTTCACTCGATGACGAGCTACTTAAAGTCCTAAGTGTTCAGTAAAGAACTTAAGAAAGCACTCTTCTCCCTGAAAAAACAACTAACCTAACTACTTAACTAAACAAGAAACTGATTTTTTTTTTTTTTAATGCTCCAAAATAAGAAACTTGAAAATGAATTCTTTTTTTTTCTTCTAAAGCAAGTAAAAAGGGAAATAAACAACAAGACACGACCAAGAAACGGACTTAAGGCCTACTGCGGATTGCAGGGAGTCACTGAAAGAACCACTAAGGCTGAGACATAAAAGATTCACAGACTCATCAGAAAAACCCTTTCAACGAAAACACAATCAATCATTAAAAAGATAAATAAACTGACATCAAACCTAGGCTCAAAGATTGTAACTACATAAACCATGAATAAATCAAGAAACCTCTGAGAAGTCAGATTTCAATCAGGGGAGATAATGAATGCCTCTCCTTAATAGAAGACTTCTTGACACAGGCACGCTACTGACACTTAAGTAGAATGTGTATGTACGTAGGCTATCCAAAGGTAGGGTGCGTATGTACACAGACATACCTTCTGTAGGCTATGTACACCTCTGTAACTCCTTAAAAAAAAAAACCCAACAGTCAAAGGAACAAGGTAGGGAATACTGGTATGGTAGACCAGAATCCGTTAAAGACACAGTAACTTACAAAGAACTCAAAGAGGTAATTAAACCAATTAAAACACCCAAAAGGTCCCCAAAAAACGCTAGTGGCTCCCTAGTACGGTTGCCAATTCTGCTATAGTGGTAAAACCCCCCTACGGACTACACCAGGGTTCTAAAGTGCAAGAAGAGATAACCATGTAAAGTCTCCTACTTTTAACAACTATCCCGACAATACCCCACATTCATGCATAAAATACAAAGTATAGGGATCTAGTAGTCTTACCTTAAACTTTGCATCTAGTGTCGATCCCTTTACGCCCGATCGTTTCTCGACTGCAAATATCCTCCCAAGGCTGACCTGCATTCACCAAAAGACAAACAAGAAACTACGAACATGCATTCTATATATTAATTAGTGGGTTAGATGTCATAACAAAATGTAAATCAAACATAAATATTAAACACTGTTACACCTCAAAATTACTCACTTCAATATTGTCGCAAGTGTCGCCATTACAAGTGTTGTAAGTGTCGAATCTTGTCCGCAAGTGTCACAAACAGTATACTTCCATATTTCCTATGGCATGCCTCTAATGGCATCACAAAGACACTTAAGACATCCCAAAGACTAGTTTTGAAGAAAAGAAGTCACTTGACAGGGAGTACAAACCTTTTTCCATTGAAAAAACCACAAAAAAATGGATTTTGGAGAGGAGAGCTCCCATACCCACTGTTAGGGAGTGTTGGCACTCCCTGAGCCTCTTTGGGGGAGTGCTTGAGTGCCCTGTGCACCCTTTTGGGTGAGCGCTACCCTTTTTTTAGCAAATTCTGGGTTTTTTGAGGCAAATAAGGGAAGAATACCTCAATTCCTGAAGGTAGTTGGATTTGAATAGATGGTCAAGGCATGATCTTAGGGGAGATCCTCAACTGAAGGAGAAGAATCCTCAACTCATCCCAAATATATATCTCAAGTGGTTGGACCTCTCCAAGGTTATATAAAGAGACCTTCTCATGGTGAAAGGTACAATGGAGATTGAGAATTACATCAAACTTATGATCTCGTGAGTGAGATGTCATCAAAAAAATCAATGGAGTTTACTTGAGAAAAGGGGTTGGACAAGGAGAACTGGATGAAGCTGTTGCACCTTCATTCAAAGGATTGTAAGTAATTTCACTTGTTCTCATTAATATAATCAATGCTTGGCCTATTTATTTCAAACTTATGCTTGTTCAATATGAGTTTGTCTGCAATAGATGGATCTATGTTTGAGCTAATCTCAGTAGAGTAGGAAGTATTTTGTACCTTTGTTTTTTCTAGAAGACCTATCAGGGAGCTCAGGATCGAAGCTCAGCCTGGACTTTGAAAGGAAAAACATCACTAATAAGGTTCATACCTTTCTCCTTCTCTTTCATTTATTAGCTTGATTAGATCTAAAAGGAAGTCAGTGTCCATGTTAAGCACTTTTTTGTCTTGGCCTTAGGAGTCTAGATACCAAGAGGGAATCCACTTGTCCACAGGGGGATTCACCTACAACAACCACATCATATGGTGGGATGGAAAAAGTACTTCTTTATATTAATCTCACAAAGTCACTTACAAAATGAGATCGGCGGTTGCTCCTTGAACCCGATCCTGGGATCCTCTTCACCAAGCTCCAACTACTTCCACGTGTCCTTCTTCTCTCATAATTCTCTCTAGAGAATGGGCATAGTCTTATGGATGAGGAAAAAGGAGCAAGAATAAGGAATTCTGGCTCAAAAATCACAATGTGGCTGCAAATTCTTCGGGCAAGGGGGGAAAGCAAAATGGGCAGAGTTTCACTGTTTCTATGTTTCTTCTTGGAATGAGACCCCAACACCTCTTTTTCTATGCCAAAAAGATGGTTATTTGGTTGGGTGATGGGATATAGGAAGTCAATTGGTTAGGAAACCACCCAATAGCCTGTAATCTCAATGAATCCCTCGCAACTTTTTATTTTTTGCAACTTTTGTGAGTATACGTGGGCTGTAATGGTGAAGCTAGCATATGTACTTGGGCAGTAGTGATGCATCTAGCATACATACGCGGGAAGTAGTGGTGTAGGGTGCGTACATATTCAAAAATTTGTTTTTTAAGAAGAGTTATTCAATATTGGCTTGCCAAACATAGTAAGTAAGATGGCCTGCAGCTAGGTATGCATGTCTGATGCAAATTAGGGTTATAACACTAGGATAGAGATATGGATCAACAAATATCAACCAGTTGATATGTGTTCAAGATGTTTAGTGGAGAAATTGACTGGATGAGTAAGTGAGAGGAGTTGTAGCCTTGTTGACAATAGAATATGAATAAATGGAAACCATTCATGTAAGAAAAAAAGTAGTATGGTTGCATCAACCACGTTCAAGGATCGAGTTTGAGAAGAGAGATATGATGTTATGATCCAACGCCTTAAAAATGATAAAAATTCAATGAATATAGTCCACTTTGATGGGGAAGCCTCATTTTACAATATATCCAATTCAGAGTACCGTATGAGATGAGATAAGATTCTCCTACGACTAGGTATCATTGATATATATATATATATATATAGGAGACAAAGGGTACAATTATAATGAAATAATGCAATGAAGGTTTCTAGTCGACATACAAATATAACACTATAAATGTAATAATTCAATATCTAGGGCTTAATAAGGGGTTTTATACATAACATGAGGCTTTTTATAGCTCTTAGCATTCCCTCCCCTCCAAACAAGTGTTTTCCTCAACACTTGACTAACCATGGTTGTTTCTACAAGAATAACACATCTTCCCATGTCGCCTCCTCCACTAGTATCTTCTTCCATTTGACGAGGTACTATGTAATTGCTTTATTTCTCAACTGCTTAATCCTCATTTCAAGGATTTTTTCTAGTTCTAGTATGATTTTACCTTCTTCATTAATCTTTGGTAAAATAGTTTGGATTGGGATCTTGTTTTCAATGACCTTTTTTAATAAAGAAACATGGAATAATGGATGTACACATGAAGATGGAGGCAACTCCACTTTGTAAGACATACTTCCAATCCTTCGCAAAACCTTATAGGAGCCATAATATTTGGGTGCTAATTTATTTTCCTTATTTTGTTTCTTGAGGGACATCTGTTTATATGGTTGTATCCTTAGAAATACCTAATCCCCTACTTCAAATTCCCTTTCACTGCAATGTTGATCCACTTATTGTTTCATCATATTTTGTGCCATAACCTAGTTGTCCTTCAATAGTTTGAGAACCTCTTGTTGGTTCCCTATGTGGTCCTCCATTGCTTGAACCTTTGTATTACCTTTCAAGGGTGATGTAATGGGTGGATGATGATATCCATAAAGTGCTAAAAATAGGGACTTTTTTTATGAAGTATGGGAGGATGTGTTTGTATCACTATTCCGCCAAGGGAAACTACTTGAATCATTCTGTCTATTTATCATATGCAAAGAAACAAAGATATCCTTCTAGACATTTATTCACAATATTAGTTTTCCCATCATATTGAGGATGGTAAGATGAGATGTGAGCCAATTGAATACCCAAACAAGAAAATAATCCATTCCAAAAAATTATTTTGAAAATTGGATCTCTGTCACTTACAATAAACTTGGGGACTCCATGTGTATTTTGAATTGTTTCCATGAATGTTGTGTCTACTGTATTATTTTAAAAGAATGAGAAAAACAGAAAAATGGGCATACTTTGTTAGTCGATCCACTACTACCATGGTGGAAATATTTCCTTTGAATTTGGATAAAATTGTAATAAAATCCATTGAAAATTCTTCCTAACACTGACTTGGTTTTAGCTAATGGTTTTAGGAGACCCAACGTATTGATTCTCTCTCTCTTATTCTATTGGCATACCAAACATTCAGACACAAATTTTTGAACATTAGTTTTCATACCTTCCCAAAAAAAATCCTTCATGATCTCATGTTACATTTTCAAGAATATTAAATGTACTCCTATAGGAGAAGTGCACAATTCCAAAAGGACCTTCTATTTGAGTTGGGAATTCTTACATAAATATAGGAAATCATGATACCATAGAAAATCATTCTTCCATACAAAATTATCTAATGAACTAGTTGGTTTGTCTTGTAGTTGTTGAATGATATTTCATAACTCTTGATATTTCTTCCATTTTATCCTTGCTTCTTCCACCCAATCAGATTGCAGAATAGAAATAACACATAGTGAACCCCCTGTTTCTTCTTATTTCCTTGAAAGGAAATATACCACCACATTATTTTTTCATTTTTTGTACATAATTTCAAAGTCATAACCTAGAATATTTGTAACCCATTTTTGTATCTCTTCTGAAGATAATCATTGCTCCAAGAAGTACTTAAAACCATCATGATCTATATTTACTTCTTTGTGACTTCATATTAGGAAAGGGTGTCATATGAATTGCATGTACTATGGATAAATTTTGTTTTTCATAAATGGGTTTGATTAATTTTTTTCCTTCAAGTTGAGTTATTTCAAAGGCAAGGAGCCTTCCTTCTTACATTAAAACTGCACCAATTCCATGGCCTGGGGTATCACACTCCACAATAAAAAAAAAATGTAAAGTAAGGTGTAGTTCGGATGAGAGTTGTACACATAGCCTCCTTAAGTTTTTCAAAAGATTTGTTTTTTGCTTCAATCCAAGAAAATGCTTCCTTATTTAATATTGTTGTTAGAGGTGTTTCTATTTGACCATAGTTCTTGACAAACTTGTGGTGATAGCTTGTGAATTGTAAGAATCCTCTAATTTTCTTCAAGGTTTTTGGAATTGGCCATTCCTTCAGAGATTTAATTTTGTTAGGGTCCACTTTAACACCTTCATGAGATACAATATGACCCAAATATTCCACTTCTTGAACCCCAAAGGCACACTTGGAAGGGGTTTCATAAAGTTGGCTCTCTTCCAATAGTTTCAATACTCTATCAACATGGTGTACATGCTCATCCCAAGATTTGTTGTAGATTAGTATGTGATCAAAAAACACTAACACAAATTTTCTAAGGAAGGGATTGAAAATATAATTCATCAAGCTTTGAAATGTTGAATGTGCATTAGTAAGTCCACATGGCATAACCGAAAACTCATAATGACATTCATGTGTTTTAAAAGTTGTTTTGTGAATGTCTTTCTGCCTGATTCTAATTTGATGATATCTTGGATGAAGATCCAACTTAGTAAATATTATTACTCCATGCAATTCATTTAATAATTCATGAATGACAGGAATAGGAAACTCATAGTTGATGTTCGTTTTTTTGAGTTGTCTATAATCTAGACACATACACAATGAACCATCCTTTTTTGTAACCATCATTGTTGGTGAAGAAAAATAACTTTGGTGAGGTTGAATGATGCCGACCTCTAAAATTTCTTGGATCATAAACTCAATCTCACTCTTTTGTGCATATGGATACATATGAGGTCTAATTTTAGGTGGTACGCTTCCTATTTTCAAATGAATAGCATGGTCATGATCTCGAGTAGGTGGAAGACCATTAGGAATTTCACCAAATACCTTGGAATGATTGTTGATAACTATTTGGATATCTAATGGAAGAGAGGATATAAATGTTTGAACATCAAGTGATCATGATTGTGTAATTACACCATTGTGTCCCTTTTATATTAATTTTGGCATTATATTAGAGATTATAACCTAGACGGTTTCCCTTGGATACCCCTAAGCTCAATTTCCTTGTCATCTAAGGAAAATATCATGAAAAGATATTGAAAATTAAGGGCCATTGTTCCCAATGATTGTAACCATTGGACCCTTAATACACCATCAACGCCACCAAATTGGATGGAAATCGTGGGACTATCCAAAAAATACTCCCCCATATTGAGATTAATACTATGAAACTTCCCAGAACAATTTATGGTGCCTCCATGTGCAATCATTACTTGAAACTCTAGTGATGGACGTATGAAGCAATTGAGATTTTTTCTTAATTTGTAATTGATGAAGTTATAGGTACTACCATAATCAATCAACATCATGAAGTTATGGAGTAATGATGTCGCCCAATGCATGAAAATATATTGTTGGAGTAGTATATTCAATATCTATATCTTGTGATGGTTCCAATATCTATATCTATGACAAGATACTAATCTTCTTCCTCTTCAAAATCAATATAGAATAATTTATTCTCACTATAGTTATGCCCTTTATTGTACTTGGTGTCACAATTGAAACATAGTCAATTTTTTCTTCTTTCATCCATTTGTTGAGGTCAACCTTATCGGTTTAGGAGAGAGAACACGGTGCTTTCTATAGTTATCAATGGTCACCCTTCTAGTAGCCATATTTTAGTTTTCCACTTTCCTTGCCATATTGAAATATTTCTCTAGAGATTTACATTTGAAGAGACACACCTCATATTGAATGTTATCCTTTAAAGTGCCCATAAATAAATCTAACAAATTATCCTCGGGAATGTTTTGTACCCTGAGACTAATCTTTTGGAATTGTTGAATCTCCTTTTTAATTGGACCTTTTACCCGAAGATTTATCAATTGACTAAATAATGTATTTCTCTTAATACCCTCATAATTTTATATCAATTCATCCATAAAAAAGGACCAATAGATAATATAAAAAAAAAATCTTTCATAAAGCCATTGATGCCAAAACAATTGATCATTTTATAAATACAAGGAATCTACAATAGTTACCTTTTGTAATCTTGGTGTTTGGTGTAGATCAAAGAATTGTTCCATATGGAATATCCATGTTATAGGATCTTTACCATCGAACTTGCTCACATCTATCTTTGGAATGAAGTAGTTCCTTGGTGCCACATTGAAACCTTGATTATGTGGATATTGAAGTGATGAATAATCATGATTCTAGGACTCAATCCTTATTTCCTCTATATTTTCATGATTTCCTTGCAATTTGATATCTCCTTTAGGAAGTCTCTCATCCAGAGCATGAAAGATCATGGAAGACATGGAATTTTTCAATTATAACATCTTGTTTTCCATATCTTTCATATTTTCATCCATCTTATTTTCCACCGCATCCATCTTCTTTTCCACTTTTACAATTTGGTAAAAAAATTCTTCTTTTATTTGTTGAGTCATGGTTGAGCTCTCAAGAGGTTTAGTTGGTGAAATAAATTTTGGAATAACCTTTGGAGCCATGTGAGAAAATCATAATTCTCATATTTTTCCTCTTTATCACAAATTTTGAATTGTAAAAAACATATCATCCAATCAAAACTTACGCCAATTGTAAGTTATGTACCTTTCAACACTTAATTTGGAGTATGTCTGGATGGCCAAGATTTGTCCTGATATATATATGAACTTTGAACCCATATAAGTATGAAATTTTTTCTTGTAGTATTCTGATATGGCGTCTTAACCTCCTGAAATTTTCATAGTCTAAACCTTCACTGAAAAAAAAGTTATAGCAAAAATACCAAAATGTTTTGTTTAAGACTAATTTTAGTATTAGTAAAAACCTCAACTTCCATGATTAAAAATTATAATGATTAAAAATATGAAAAAATTGTCAAATGCAATTTTCTATGTCTCCTCATGATTCTAAACATTTCAAAGTGAGAGACTTCAGAGAAAAATGTTGATTTTTCTATATGAGATAATATAATATAGATGTATTATTACAATGATGAGTGTTCCATATATAGAGAACATATGGTGACCATCCATGAAGGGATGCACCCTTGGATAATAAATAACTATTTATTATTATTATTATTATTATTATTACTTATCATATATATTATTTAGTAATCAATAATTATATTATTAAATATTAATTTAGGAGAATGTCTTCCCGATGTTGTCCAAATATCAATACTCTCTCTCAATGAAGGAGACATTCTACATCATGTCAAGTTTGTCCCTGAGGTATACAAACTTCTTCCTAGACTCGTGACACGTGTATATCAGTCCTTGGAGATGTCTCTCTCCCACCTAAATCGAGGGTAAACTCCCCCTGTAGCTCTCCCTTTGAGCCAACTGACTCTCTTTGATATCAGGATCACTCTGGATTTGCATGTGATAGCATCTAGCATCTCAAGTCTTTATCATTCCTAGCCAAATCAACATGACTAAGGAGAAATACTACACGTGGGCCATTCACCATAGATAAACCCTTGTAAGTGAATGTCATCCCCATGCTAACTGGATGGACAGCACCTCAAGCACCTCAAGTCCATATTATTCCTTGTCATGATCAAGGAAGGACTACGCTTGGGCCCATTTAACACAAGTACACCTTTGTGATAAATGTATCATATCTCCCTTGGTCTGCAACCAAATCTAAGATAAGTTTCACCCGATGATTTCTTAGTACATTCACTATAGGTACACCCTCGTGGGTGAAAGTCTTCCTGATGTTCCCACACACTGGAGGTACACTAGCACATAAAGTATTATGTTCTTTGAAGACCATATTTGGGCCATTCACCACTGGTCAAACCACCAAGACCAATCTTGGGAGAATATTTTCCCAATGTTGAAACATCAACACTCCCTCTTAGATAGGGAGGTGTCTTTCCATGGTGTCTTCATCTAGTAGTCCACTAACTACTCTGTAATCAACTAATAGCACACAACTACTACCATGCCATCGGTATCTCGAACCATCTGTCACAGTCTCTGCGATCAAGAAGCACACATCTTCTCCAAGTGATATGGTAGTCTCCATTACAATCAGCTAGTAGCATACAACTACTACAATGCCATACAATAGAACGCGACAATGTTGATCCATAGTAGTACACAACTATTTTCCCATGGTACACAACCAATGCTAGTAGAAACCAACTATTTTCCAATGATACAATCACTGCCAGTGGTACACAACAACTATAGTAGCACACAACTACTGTTCAGAGACACATAGTCTCCGCCAGTGGTACACAACCACCGTAGTAGAAAAATTTTGTCACACATGGCACTCCCATGTGGAATTCTAGAGGATACTCCCTCTAGAAACACTAGGGTCAACTTCCCATAGTGTGAGACGTCAAGGTCAACTCCCTTGACGTGTCCTCACGTGTTTCCATAAGGGACGTGTCCTCATGTGCTATCCATAAGGGATGTTGGGATATAATCCCAAACCCACTTATCCCTCTCAGATAAGTGTCCTCACAAATCAAATCAACTCGGTCATAGAGAAGTACGATCTAGACTTCTAGAGGCTACTCCCTCTAGAAAAAATAGGGTCAACTCCCCATAGTGTGTGATGTCAAGGTCAAGTTGTCAACTCCCTTGACATGTCCTCATGTGCTCTCCACAAGGGACGTTGGGATAAAATCCCAAACCCACTTATCCCTCTCGGATAATTTTCCTCACATATCAAATCAACTCAGTCACAGAGGAGTATGATATGGAGAATGTCTCAGGAACCTACAAACATCAACACTCCCTCTCCGTGAGGGAGTAATTCTCTACCACGCCAAGTCTATCATGGAAGTACTCGAACTTTGTTCTGGTAAGGGGTTTGGTAAGACCATTAGCAACATGATCATCCGTAGGAAGGTACTGCACCGGTACTTCCTTCCTCTACACCATGTCTTGAATTTGATGGTACTTAATCTCATTGTGTTTCGATTTTTCATGAAACATTGAATTTTCTGAGAGATTCACACAACTCTGGTTATTACAATGAATATCGGTGGAATCCATCACATGTCCAAATAAATATGCAAGAATATTGTGAAGCCACACTGCTTCGCAGACTGGCACACTCAATGAAATGTACTCTGCTTCTATGGTGAGCAAAACCATAGAAGTTTGTTTCCTGCTACACCAGGAAACCATGGCAGATCCCAAAGTGAAGCAACACACAAAGGTTCTCTTCCTATCCATTGTGCTCCTTTCCCAATCAGATTTAGTATATCCCTGCAATCTCATGTAAATACTGGAAGTATATCTCAGACCATGTCCAACAATGCTTCCCAGGTATCTCAACACATGCTTCGCAACAATCCAGTGTATCTGTCTTGGTTGACTCATAAACTAGCTAAATGCACTTCCTGCATATAAAATATATGGTCTGGTGTTAACAAGATACATCAATGATCCAATCAGTTGTTTGTACGAGGTTGAATCAATCTCGTCGGAATCAAAAGAAGAGACACTTAGTTTCTTCACATTCGTCACCATTGGGGTAGCCATGGGATTACAAATCAACATCCCAAACTTCTTCAATATCTCAACTGTGTACTTCCCTTGAGTCAGGAAGATCTCATCCGTTCTCTGCCACACATCTAGTCCCAAGAAGTAGTGCATCATACCAAGGTCCTTCATCTCAACCTCAGAGACCAATGCATACTTGCATTGAACAATAAGGCTCTTTGTACCGGTGAGGAATAAATCATCAACGTAGAGGACCAAAATCAGGGACTCGCCATCAACAGTCTTGTAGTACAGGTTGGGATCAACAACACTTTTGTTGAAGCCCAAAATCATCAGGTGTCCATCAATCCTCGCATACCAAGATCTAGGTGCATGCTTGTGTCCATACAGGGCCTTCTTCAACCTTCACACATGAGACTCCTTCTCATGTATCATGAAACTCCTTGTCATGTATCATGAAACCATCTGGCTACTCGATGTATATTGTAATGTTCCCAAGCCAAGATGCAAGGAACATCACGATTTTCAGTGTCTTTTAAAAACTTTTTCTAGTTGGGGTATTTTTTCAAACACTTTTCTTACAGTTATTCTTAGGGTTTTACTGATGTGTTTATATGTGTGTTTGAAAAAATAAACAAGAATATATAATCATGGAACATACCTCAACCATATACAATATGATAGACAAGCCAAAACATCTCAAATATGCTTTTATTCATAAATAGAAGAACCTTCTACAATGAGAAGGCCAATCTAGAATGCTTAATAGATGGCTCCAATAAAGAAGATAGAAGCTACTACAAAATGCTCCAATAGAATATACTATAAGCCTCTGAAGACTGAATACTCACTGACGACCAATGCAAGAGTATATCTGGGCCATAAGAAATGCTAACCCCCCAAGCTGGAAGATGCCACGCCCTACTGAAACCCTGAAGACCCTCAATAATTTGACCCTACTATCAAAGACCTCCAAATTCTACACTGAAGATGTCGAACTGTAGATCGGGATGAGTAGAATCCCCTCCTGAAATCTCAAACCGAAATACCAAGAGAAACTCCTCCAAATGTTGAATCCTCTAATGGAGTTGCACCCTCCTAAAACTGTCAAACCCTATAATTTCGGCCCTGATGAAGGAGACCTCCAAATTCTATGTTGAATATGTTGAACTATAGATTGGGATGATTATAATTGCCTCCTGAAATATCAAATCTAAATACCAAGGGAAACTCCTCCAAATGTTGAATCCTCCAATGGAGTTGCACCCTCTTAAAACTGCCAAACCCTAGAATTTCGGCCCTGATGAAGGAGGCCTCCAAATTCCTTGAAACTTGCTAGAAAGATAGATAGGGACACTGCAAGTCACTAGGTGAAGTCTCAGGGTCAGATTTGGTGTATAACCTCCTCAAACAGAATAGATCTAGATCTCCAAAATGTCCTCCTCCTCTCCAATTCGTCTCAATGCTCTAGGAAATAATCTATACCATAGAACTCTCTCAAGAGGCACTAGAAATCATGGCCAAGGCCCTACAAGTAAAACCCAAGTGCTCAAGTCTCCAAGGGATCCCTCAAACTTCTGTAACGAACCTTTCTTCAATAAATGGTGTGCCCTCCTTGCTGGAAACCCCCAATGGTGCACCCTCCTTCTCTTCCCGTGCCTGTGGTTGGTGTAGAACCCTCCTGCACTGAGTAGATATGGAACTAGAATGGTGTGGGGGAGTATTTCATCTTCTAGACCAATATTGGGACAAGATAGTTGGAATATTTCACCACCAAATCGTCCTTTGGGGTTTGTTAAGTCAAAACCCTCAATACCCCCAAGAGATGGGCCCTCTAGCTAGAAGCCAGATATCAAAATGATAGACATACCTGAATGAATGAGTAGAGGCCCTTGCCTTTCCTTTATACATTTTTCTCACCTTGTCCCTCTAAAGTGAATTTCATTTTATTAATGTTTAATTAATTAATTAAATCACTTTAATTAATTAATTAACCCTTTTACCTCTGAAAAACATCTCATCTCTCCTTATGGCTTCCCTGGCCACTGAAAGACACTTCTTGTCATCCTATCCTATAGTATTGTTCCTCCTGATTCCAATGAGCTATTACAATGAGAGGTTCCTCCAAGTATAGTTCCCAAAATGGCCTCTTTAGTGAATTTAATTGACTTATAGCAAAAAATACTCAAAACCCTGGAAATCGTCGGAATGCCACAAAACCAATGCCAATCTATGCGGAATGACTCATAATGATGAAATAGGATGAGTAATGCAAGATGGACCCCACAATTCCTCTCAATAACCATTGTACTCGCTATAACATCCATCTAGCTACTATGGTCATCATAAACCTCTGCATTGTGATGATGTCCCAAAGTGGGGACATTACAGTCCTCCCTACTAGAAAATTGCTTGTCCTCAAGCAATAACCAAATCCCCTCAAACAAAATACCAGGATCCCATTTCCACCTGTGGGATACATAGGAGAACCCATCCAAAGATGAACACTCATACACTCTTCCCCCTACGTCCCATGTTAAGTCATGAACTGCTAGCCCCTGGGAAGCATAACCCTGAAATATACCAACTCCGGGAGTCTGTTGCATATGACACATGGCCTCATCTCGAAATGAATCCATCCTCCAAGTCTCTACCAAGATCCATATGGCCTCCATCAACTGCACATGATGATGCCAGAATGAGGTGCTACAAGACCTCTGCGAGACACCCGCAAGTGTTGCACTCCTCTCAACATTGAAGCTCAATGGAAAGTTAGAACAACTTCCCCCTACAAAGGTCCACTCACCTCTGTCAATCAGTGAAATTCCTAACCCTGCAATCCCTGGGTCCCACACAAATCTCTGTCGAATATCACCATGTTGGCCCTGCACTACACTGACCATGACTATCTGCCCCCTGCATACATACTAGACCCTCCTCTCCTGGATCCTCGAGCTAAAATACCTATGACCACCAGACCTGTTGTCTAGAAACTGTATCTGTAAAGACACCTCTGTAAAAGAAGTACATGTCCAACCATCTCCATGCCCAATCATAATGATCAAGATAGAGAAATTTCCTCGCTCCATAGGGTAAGTCCCTGCAGGCCAACTCCAAACCAACCCAAGGTGGAGTATGTGGCTCTCTAGTGCAACCTGGGTCATCAAGTAGTGGAACATCCTACTAACAAAATGAACTCCCGGATCTCATGGAAAACTTGGAAGTTTATCACTTCCAGTCTCCGTTGGTTGCTCTTGTGTCAGACTGATCAATGTTGGAAGTCCCCCATGCTCATACTCATGAGTATCCGTATCTGTGTTGAACTCTAAGTTGCCTGCTATCATCTGGCCTATGATGCTCATCATCACACACAAAGCCTCAATTGTTTTCACATCACAACCCACCTCTATCTTGTTGTATGTCGTAAAGGCACTCATGTCTGGTGGTTTTGGCCTAACCAATATCCATGTTTCATCTCCCATGCAACTACTGATACTGCAAAGGTGATCTCTCACAGCTATGAGCTGCTGCAAAGGAGAGGCATATACATGATCCCTGAAGTGTGTCTCCTCCTTGCACATCAATAGACCCCTCTGGATCTCACTGTAAACCTTTGCATGTCTTTGTGAATCATCACTCACCACTGTATGCTCCTGCATACTCAGGTAGTCCCCTGTATACCCCTGCAACATAATGGATCCTGGGTGTACTACTAGATCAACCACTAAATGAAGGTCAATCCCTCTTTGGACACAAATGGAAGTATCATCAAAACTTCCCATGGATTTGGAGCCCCCATGTGTAGGTGAGTGCTTGATTGTCTCAAAGATCCTCTCATGCACCCCTGGACTCTAACTCTCCATACTCATCAGTGATCTTGTGCACACCTCAGGCTCCTCCATCAATTTGTACTCCTCTACTAGACCACCAACATCCTTTAGTGATGTGACTGAATGATGTATCTGGGTGTCCACCAAGATAGGTGAAGTGGATCTCTGATGAATATCCTCAAGGAGATCCTCTGATCTGGACTCTGATTCTTGAAGGGTTGTTTGTGTGCCTCTCAAGAATCCTCGAGTTCTCTCCAACTCCTGAGTGAGTCGATCCACCTCCAACTCTTGCTCCCTCAAGGCTCTATGATACATCTCACCAATCCCCAGTAGGTAGTCCCTGTCTATCAACAACTGATGGAAGTTAGACCTCATCACAGATATTCTCTCTAAGAGAGTATGAAACTCATCTATGGAAAATGCCTCATCTGAACTATCATGTGCCATTGATTCCCTCCAACAAAAATCGGCCATCAATGCATGCATGTCATCAATGTGCCTGATGGCTTCCATGATCATATCCTCATTGACTCTCAGTTGTCCTATCAAGTAGTGTGACTCTCGATCATATTCATGCTGAGGTGCCACCTCATTTCCCTCACTGCTAGTGTCAGTCCTGCTAGTGTCAACTCTGGAATCCCCAAAAACACCATCTACATAAGATAACGTGTTGAACTGCCCACTGTCTACTGAGCCTCTGGGTGCTCCTGTATGCCATTGCACCCCATCACTAGGTTCTATCTCCCTCTGAATCACACGGTATCCTGTGTGAGTAGTCGTATCCTCGTGTGCACTCACCCTGCTAGTGTCATCTGTGCCTGGATCCCATGTAGATGTATCCAGCCACGTGTTATGGTCATCCTGACCAATAAAGAGTGCATCCTCATCAGTGTAGGTCGATCCTGGAAGTAAGTGCTCCATCAACCTGTCAGCATCCACAACCTGCTCAACTAATGGAGTCTCCAAAAATTGTGACTCAATATCCTCATCCTGATCTGTATGTGTAAGGTCAACTATTTGTATGTCTTGTACCTCCTCCTGGATTGGTGGATCTACATGTCTGTGGTGTGCATCCCTCACACAAGGCTCCTCAATCATATCTGACATGCCACTGATATCCTCTTGTGACGTGGCTATCATGGATGTCTGAAAAGATGACAGATGTGTCACGACCACCATAGGAGGTTGGTCATCTATAGGTGCTAAAACGTGTGAGTCCTCACTAGTGCCACCACTCTGTTGGGGTGTAAGGTCATCAACACCATGTGATATGTATGTTGAAGTACTAGTACTATCATCCTGTCCACTCAACTTTCTATCTACTATAAAAGGGTCACTATCCTCCTCAAGCGTGCTAAAATCATCATCCTCTGTGCAAGAGTCACTATCACTAGTCCTTGTGCAAGAGTCACTCTCATCATCGAACTGCTCCAGATAAGCATCAATCGATCCATCTTCACATGCCTCATCATCACTGTCATAGTGCACCTCAATAATATGCTTACCCTTACCCCTACACCTATGATATGGTTCACAAGGCACCTTGCAACTGTAGCAAAGTTGCATGCTCCTAATGGGTGTGGGGTTTCTAATGGGCGTGGGGTTCCTTTGGAAGGCTTCTCTGATTTCATTCCTTTCCTTGAGCCAACATGCAATCTTATTTTTGCTCCAACTAGGATTTTTATAGGATAGGAACCATTGGAATGCTATTAGCCCTTTGAAATTATTGATGGTTTCATATTCCCTCTCGCACTCCTCAATATTGTTAATAATATCCATCTCCTCTTATGGAAGACCCTTCTATGGCTCTGTACATGTGTGCTAATTCCCAGTGGCTGGCAGGAATCTAAGCTCTGATACCACTACAATGTTCCCAAACCAAGATGCAAGGAACATAACGGTTTTGGGTGTCTTTTAAAAACTTTTTCTGGTTGTGGTATTTTGTCAAACACTTTGCTTACAATTACGCTTAAGGTTTTACTGATGTGTTTATATGTGTGTTTGCAGAAATAAATAAGAATATATAATCATGGAACATACCTCAACTATATGCAATATGATAGACAAGCCAAAACATCTCAAATCTGTTTTTTTTCATAAATAGAAGAACCTGCTACAATGAGAAGGTAGATCTAGAATGCTCAACAGATGGCTCCAATAAAGAACATAGAAGTTGCTACAAAATTCTTCAATAGAAGATACTATAAGCCTCCAAAGGCCGAATACCCACTGAAGACCAATGCAAGAGTAGATCTGGGCCGTAAAAAATGCTAACCCCCCAAGATGGAAGATGCCACGCCCTACTGAAACCCTTAAGACCCTCAATAATTCGACCCTATTGTCAAAGACCTCCAAATTCTACATTGAATATGTCGAACTGTAGATCAAGATGAGTAGAATCCCCTCTTGAAATCTCAAACCGAAATACCAAGGGAAACTCCTCCAAATGTTGAATCCTCCAATGGAGTTGCACCCTCCTAAAACTGTCAAACCCTATAATTTCATCCCTGATGAAGGAGACCTCCAAATGCTATGTTTAAGATGTCAAACTATAGATCGAGATGACTAGAATCCCCTCCTGAAATATCAAACCGAAATACCAAGGGAAAATCCTCCAAATGTTGAATCCTCCAATGGAGTTGCACCCTCCTAAAACTGCCAAACCCTAGAATTTTGGTCCTAATGAAGGAGGCCTCCAAATGCCCTAAAAATTGCTAGAAAGATAGATCGGGACACTGCAAGTCACTAGGTGAAGTCTCAGGGTTAGATCTGATGTATAACCTCCTCAAATGGAATAGATCTGGATCTCCAAAATGTCCTCCTTCTCTCCAATTCGTCCCAATGATCTAGGAAATAATCTGTACCATAGAACTCTCTCAAGAGGCACTAGAAATCATGGCCAAGGCCCTGCAGGTAAACCCCAAGTGCTCAAATCTCCAAGGGTTTCCTCAAACTCCTGCAACGAACCTTCCTTAAATAAATGGTGTGCCCCCCTTGCTAGAAACCCCCAATGGTGCCCCCTCCTTCTCTTCATGTTCTTGTGGTGTAGAACCCTCCTGCACTGAGTAGATATGGAACTAGAATGGTGTGGGAGAGTATTGCATCTCTGAGACCAATATTGGGACAAGCTAGGTGGAATATTTCACCACTGAATCGTCCTCTAGGGTTTGTTAAGTCAAAACCCTCAAAACCCCCAAGAGATGGGCCCTCTAGCTAGAAGCCATATATCAAAATGATAGACATACATGAATGAATGAGTAGAGGCCCTTGCCTTTCCTTTATACTTTTTTCTCACCTTGTCCCTCCAAAGTGAATTTCATTTTATTAATATTTAATTAATTAATTAACCTTTTTACCTTTGAAAAACACCTTAAGATGCAAGGAACATCACAGTTTTGAGTGTCTTTTAAAAACTTTTTCTGGTTGTGGTATTTTTTCAAACACTTTGCTTACAGTTATGCTTAGGGTTTTACTGATGTGTTTATATGTGTGTTTGCAGCAATAAACAAAAATATATAATCATGGAACATACCGCAACCATATGCAATATGATAATCTTCTTTTATTCATAAATAGAAGAACCTGCTACAATTGTAAATGTATTGAACCTGCACATAATAGATCTAGCTAAACAATAATACACACATTTGCAGAGAGAATTTGAGAAAGAAGAATAAGGAGAGAAAGAATGAAAGAATTCTCATTAACCATGTTCCACACTCAAAGAGTGAATAATTTACAATAGATATAGGATACATGAGTAACTAATGAGCCATAGTGGTGGTCTAGAGTGATGTGGGCACACACCAGTAGTTACGGGAGTGAACTACCACCTAGTCTAGTCTCTTAGGAAGTTATGGGAGTGAACTGCCACCTAGTTGAGTAAACTAGTCAACTAGTCTTCAGTTAACTGACTAAACAAAGAGTATTGAGGAGTTAACTCAGGGAATCAAGGCTAATGCACCAATTTGGTGATGATCCCAAGGCAAGGTCGAATTAGCATGTTGATGATCCCAATGTTGCATGGTGATAAAACCAATGCAACATATAAACTCAACTCAACAAGTCAAACTGAAGTGTCAACTGAAAGAGAATATTCTCCGGGTGGAATATTCTCTCCTAAAATATAGGAGACTGGATAATGACTAATTATGACTAATAAACAAGGAAAAACCTTAGGAAAAAGAAATCCTAGGTGTGTGTGAAGTAACTCAAACAACAATGAGAAGGTCGATTTGTAATGCTCAAAAGATGGCTCCAATAAAGAAGATAGAAGCTGCTACAAAATGCTCCAATAGAAGATACTATAAGCCTCCAAAGGCTGAATACTCATTGAATACCAATGCAAGAGTAGATCTGGGCTATAAGAAATGTTAACCCCCCAAGCTAGAAGATGCCACGCCCTCCTTAAACCTTGAAGATCCTCAATAATTCGGCCCTACTATCAAAGACCTCCAAATTTTACACTGAAGATGTCGAAATGTAGATCGGGATGAGTAGAATCCCCTCCTGAAATCTCAAACCGAAATACCAAGGGAAACTCCTCCAAATGTTGAATCCTCCAATGGAGTTTCACCCTCCTAAAATTGTCAAACCCTATGATTTCGAACCTGATGAAGGAGACCTCCAAATGCTATGTTGAAGATGTTGAACTGTAGACCGGGATGAGTAGAATCCCCTCCTGAAATATCAAATCGAAATACCAAGGGAAACTCCTCCAAATGTTGAATCCTCCAATGGAGCTGCACCCTCTTAAAACTGCCAAACCCTACAATTTTGGCCTTCATGAAGGAGACCTCCAAATGCCCTGAAACTTGCTAGAAAGATAGATCGAGACACTGCAAGTCACTAGGTGAAGTGTCAGGATCATATCTGATGTATAACCTCCTCGAACAAAATATATTTGGATCTCCAAAATGTCCTCCTTCTCTCCAATTCGTCCCAATGCTCTAGGAAATCATCTGTACCATATAACTCTCTCAAGAGGCACTAGAAATCACGGCCAAGGCCTTGCAAGTAAAACCAAAGTGGTCAAATCTCCAAGGGATCCCTCAAACTGCTGTAACGAACCTTCCTTCAATAAATGGTGCACCCCCCTTGCTGGAAACCCCCAATGGTGTGCCCTCCTTCTCTTCTTGTGACTGTGGCTAGTGTAGAACCCTCCCGCACTGAGTAGATTTGGAAATAGAATGGTTTGGGAGAGTATTTCATCTCCGAGACCAAGCTTGGGACAATCTAGGTGGAATATTTCACCACCAAATTGTCCTCTAGGGTTTGTTAAGTCAAAACCCTCAAAACCCCCAAGAGATGGACCCTCTAGCTAGAAGCCAGATATCAAAATGATAGACATAAATGAATGGATGAGTAGAGGCCCTTGCCTTTCCTTTATACTTTTTTCTCACCTTGTCCCTCCAAAGTGAGTTTCATTTTATTAATATTTAATTAATTAATTAAATCACTTTAATTAAATAATTAACCTTTTTACCTATGAAAAACACCTTATCTCTCCTTGTGGCTTCCCTGGCCATTGAATGTCACTTCTCGTCATCCTATCCAGTAGTGTTTTTCCTCCCAATTCCAATGAGCTATTACACTGAAAGGTTCCTCCAAGTATAGTTCCCAAAATGACCTCTTCAGTGAATTTAATTGACTTATAGCCAATAATACTCAAAACCTTGGAAATTGTCGGAATGCCACAGAACTAAAGCCAATCTGTGTGCAATGGTTCATAATGGTGAAATAGGATGAGTAATGCAAGTTGGAACCCACAATGCCTCTCAATAACCCCTGTACTCACTATAACATCCATCTGGCTACTCTTATCATCATAAACCTCTGCATTATGATGATGTCCTAAAGTGGGGACATTATATATACTTCTTCCTCAATCTCTCCATTTAGAAAGGTTGTCTTCACATTCATCTAATGTAGTCTCCAACCCATGTATGTTGCAAGGGAAATAATCATGCAGATAGAAGTGTATCGAGCAACAGGAGCAAATGTCTCCTCATAATCTATTCCCTCCACCTGAGAGAATCCTCTAGAAAAAAATATTGTTTTGTGCTTCTTGATACTTATGTTATCTATGTGTTTGATCTTATAGATCCACTTGGCAGTCACTACAAACTTCCCCTCGGATCTCGGAACAATATCCCACACATTTCTTGATGTTGGACCAATACTCCTCCATCATGGAATCTCTCCATATTGGCTTACTAGATGCCTCCTCATAATAGGAAGGCTCATAATCAATGATGTATCTCATAGTTGTGGCATATAAAAAATATCTCTGAGGTCTCTTGCTCTCTCGGATGGTACCATGAGGAGATGCATTTCCTTTTTCCTCCTACAGAGTTTGATGATCCCATGTAGGTCTCTTCTGACCTACTGCAATATATCTGGAAACATCAACTAGAGCTACAGGATCAACGAGATCAATTGGATCAATAGGATCAAATGTATCCCTCTTGAACTGTTGGAGGGTGAGGGGGAGAAGGCACCATCTCTTCATGTTTCTCACTATCAATATCCATGTTATATCTTCTAGATATCTTGAAGGATACCTCTTCCTCAAAGGTAACATCTCTTCTCACCTCAATCTGTCTCTGACCAAGGATGTAGATCCAGTATGCCTTTGAAGACTTGTTATACCCCACAAATGTACTCTTTATTCCTGAAGGGTCTAGCTTGGTCATTTTATCCTTGGGTACATGAATGTATACTGGACACCCAAATATCCTAAAGTGTCCAACCACAAGCTTCACTCATGAACTGTGTCCATACTAGACATCTTGTGGTTCCCTCATGGAACACATGTCTAAGATATATCAAGGTTCCCTCATGGAACCAATGTCTTCTCTAGGACACATCGAGGTTCCCTCATGGAGCCAATGTCCCCCAAGACATATCGAGGTTTCCTCATGAAACCAATGTCTTGGTTCCTTCATCTGACCATCTGAGGCGCGTTAGTATGAAGTCCACATTCTCCCCTACTAGTCCACACAGGACCCTCTAGGGACAATGTCTCACAATGTTGCATAAAAAATCAACACATTGACACAAGCTTCTTTTGATATCGACGAAGAGGGTTTGTCATTGCTTCCCACTTCAAAGGAAGTCTACAATGATCACATTAATTTTCCAATTCGAGGAAGTTTAAGTGACCACCTCTAAACCATGTAGAAAATAAGAGGAATTCTAAGATATAGTTGTGCTACAACAATGATCTAATGGTTCTGTCATAAATCTCATGTGGCTTCTTTTCACTGCTCAACCTTACACTCATTTTTCATAGGAAAAAGCTACGTCCACATGTAATAACTATATTTTCCTATTGAAAATTTACTTTCTGCAGCGAACAAATGCAGAGTAAATGATTCACTGTCTTAACTCTTGGAACTTTGAAATTCCATCTCCCTCGAAACAAAGATTCCATTCATTTTGTTAAAAATGGCATTTACATGCACCTCATGAACACAGAGCTTCTTGATCTTGGACATAAAAAAAAAGAACTTCAGGCTAAATACTGGATGGTTATTTCTGCACAACTCCAACCTTCTCTGTAGGCAAAGGAAGAACTATAATTGTATTGGGGAGCTTGCACCCATAACTTCCTTCAAGTTGAGCAATGTTGTATCTACTTTCAACCCATTCTGGGACTATATGACTGGGTTGTCATGAAAAATACCCTCTTAATTCCAATGCTTATAAAATTTTTATTGTAATCATTATATATTAAAAGAAAGGCAACGATTCTTTTTCTCTAATATAGCCTCCTTCCCCTTTATGTTTTTTGGTGGATCCTCCTACGTTGCATAATGAATCGATATTTCGTTTCTAAAATCCAATCTCATTATTAAAAACCAGTTGTGTGGTATTAACACCCACACTAGAGACATCCTTAGTAGTAAACACAAATTCCAGCGATGGAATATACGTAAACAAAAAAATTACAATGAAAATGCTAGGATGACTCTTTTAAAACTAATTTCAGGATTAATCACATGCCTTGTCTTCCATGGACTATATATCTAAAAGTATAGTGAACCATAAAATGAAATTTGTAACACCTGTACTACGAGATATATCCCAAGTCTCAAAAAAATTCCATTATCTGAAACCTCCCAAAAACAAAGTTATAGAGAAAACATCAATATGATTAATTTAAAACTGAATCCAGGATGAGTCAAGAACCCTATCTTCCATATGCTATACATCCAAAATTAGAATGAACCATAACCTTAAATTTTTACCATAGGTACCTTGATATGCCTTCTAAGTAAGCTCCAAAATTTTCTATTAGAATGGGCCCAAAAAAAAAAGGTATAAGAAAAATGCTAAGATGACTCGCTTGAAGAAGAAAAACCCTTGGATCATTGCTCTAATACCAAATGTTATGATTCAACACCTTAAAAATGACAAAAAATTAATGAATACAATCCACTTTGAGGGGGAAACCTCCATTTACAATATATCCAATTCAAAGTACCATATGAGATGAGATGAGATGCTCCTAAGACTAGGTATATATATATATATATGAGACGAAGGATACAATTATAATGAAAGGGTGCAATGAAGGGTTCTAGAGTACATACAAATATAACACCAAAAATGTATTAATTCAATATATATGGTTTAATAAGGGGTTTTATGCATAACATGGGGCTTTGACTAGGGATTAACATATGAAGATAAATTGCAATAGTCAAAGCACAATATTTTTGGTAAAGAACCCAACGTACCATTCCAGGACGAAGCATATTGATGTAGAATACCATTTCGTGAGACAAATGGTGGAAAGCAAGAAGGTGTTGTTGGAGAAGGTAGACACTTTTGAAAACATAAGAGACTCTTTAACTAAGTCTATGAGTTATGTGAAGTTCTCACGGTGTAGAGAGGCAATGGGCATTCCTACCTTGGGTTAGTGAACATATGTTCATGTTCTCCTATATCAGCAAAGAAAACAACAAGTGGGATAATTTTGGGTTGTTATATTCTTTGCATTGAAAGAACAATCAACCGAATGGCTAGTTGAGGTGGATCAACTAGGTGATACGTCGACCGCTGAGTTAAGTCGAGGTCGAAGTGATCAAACGAGAAGTAGAATTCAAAAGGTCAGCTGACAAGAGGTTGATAATAGGTTGAGTGGAAACTGAGAGAAGAGCAAATAGAGGTTGACTGGTAAAGTGGTTGAAGTCAACTGTAATAGAATATTGAGATTCATGAGATTGCAACCAATAATCTGCATGGATATACAATTGTTTTTGGGTGCCATGATTTAGGGTTTTTCATGCTCTAAATCCTATAAATAAGGTGTGTTGTAACTATATTAATATTGATGAATCCTTTAAGAGGATGTTGTTGGCCATGTAGATGCAAGCCAAATTCGTTGTAGGGTTGTTTTTGTGTAAATAAAGAGAGTATGATTACGATTTTGTCTTAGGTGTAGACCAAGGTTAGTCATGTAACTATTTATTCATTGAATGAATAAGACAACAAGGAGGAAGTCACTCAAACAATGTTGGTTTTCCTTGTTTTGGGTTTCGAGGGTAAAATATCAATGTACTATGTGTGATTGTCAATTATTTCTTTTTAAATATGTCTTCTCTTTTCTGGTTGGTTTAATGTGAGTCTTTATTTCTCATCTCGTTTGACCAAGCTCCTCACCATATGGGAACCTTATTATCATTATTTGAAACAAGGATGATACATGTCAACTTTGTATTGGAAACAAAATCATAGTGAAGCATTGATACCCCATCTCCGAGATTGTGAATTTTTGCAATCAACTCAAAGGCACCAAACTTTTTAGTAGGATTAATCTTAAGTCAAGATATCACTAGGTGCTAATCGAGCCAATTGATGTGCAAAAGATAACCTTCAATTCTAAAGAAGGTCTCTTGGAGTTGTTGATCATGCCTTTGAGATAGACTAATGCATCGACAATGTTCATATGAATGATGAGCAACCTTATATAGTCATTCACCAATTCTTTTGTAATTATATACCTAAATATGTTTTCTCCATTTCCCTTTTTATAATATCTTTAAAACACACATATATAACCTTTTTTTTTAAATTACAATATCTCTTTTATTATTATTATTAAAAAAATTCACAATAATTTTTTCAAATATAAATATAATAGAATTTAAGTTTTTCATTTCCATTGAGTAAGTAGTATTTTGAGATTCCAAATGATATGAGGATGGAGATGTTGAGATTGTTTTGATAACATTATTTTTACATATAGAGGGAAAAAATAAGTACGTGATAGAAACTAATGCGCATATTATGAGTTCAAGGTTTCCGTAAATTAGTATAGCCCTGGAATTTGAGATTCCAAATGATATGAAGATGGAGATGTTATTTGAGATTCCAAATGATGTGAAGATGGAGATGTTGAAATCGTTTTGATAACATTGTTTTTATAAATATAGGACAAAAATAAGTATGTCAAAAATAAGTATGCGATAGAAATTAATATCAATTATGAAAACAAAATAATATCAATTATGATAATAAAATGATAAAAAATAGTATATTTCATAACTTTTTTTTTATAATTTAATTATTAATCAGTTTATAAAGTTTGATGTTAAATTTATTTAATTTATTTTAATTTTATTTAATATGTTTATGGGTAATGGTTAAAAACATTTGAGTTATAGGTTCAAATTTAGAGGAAAGTAGGATATGTATATCCTTTTAAATTTTAAAAATTTCTTGTCCACAAATAAGAGGTAGGATATGTATATTCTTTTAGACTTTAGAGATTTCTTATCTCACAATGGGGATCTCATCTCATATACCAATTATATATTATTATTATTAAGCATATTGTTTTGATAAAGACTAAGTATCATGTTACTTTATTTTTTTCTATTTGTTTTTAGCTTAAATTTATTTTAAACTCATATTTCTAAAATATAGAAAAGGAAAAAATTTCAATAAAAAAATTAATATAATTAATACATCACATAAAATTAGATGATTAAATATTTTTCACCTCAAAGAATGATTTGTTTGAGTATTTGATAAATTCAAGTTTTAAAATGAGTATATGTTTGTTTTATTTTTTTTTGGAGGCGAAAATATCTATGCACTTTGCCACTCTTAATGCAATAAAAGACATTTTGAGTTTGTATATAGAAATAGTAATAAAAGACATTTTGAGTTTGTATATAGAAATAGTAATAGAAAGAATAAGGATGGAATTATGAAATTGTTTAGA
>SNQJ01S0000761.1:117759-167921 GCA_010110895.2 Picea sitchensis | reverse complement strand
ATCTTGTACTTGAACATTTAAGTGGGGTAAAAGGAGGTTGCCCCCTCGAAGAGGCTTATTATCTGAAATTATCTCTTTTTCAAGGCGTTGAGTACTTTTTCTAAGGTTTTTCTATGCTATATTGATATTTGGTTCCTAACATCTTGCAAGGAACCTTCCTTCAATAAATGGTGCGCCCCCCTTGCTAGAAACCCCCAATGGTGCACCCTCCTTCTCTTCCTATGCCTGTGGCTAGTGTAGAACCCTCCTACACTGAGTAGATATGGAACTAGAATGGTGTGGGAGAGTATTGCATCTTCGAGACCAAGCTTGGGACAATCTAGGTGGAATCTTTCACCACCAAATCATCCTCTAGAGTTTGTTAAGTCAAAACCCTCAAAACCCCCAAGAGATGGGCCCTCTAGCTAGAAGCCAGATATCAAAATGATAGACATACATGAATGAATGAGTAGAGGCCCTTGCCTTTCCTTTATACATTTTTCCACCTTTTCCCTCCAAAGTGAATTTCATTTTAATATTTAATTAATTAATTAAATCACTTTAATTAATTAATTAACCTTTTTACCTCTGAAAAACACCTTATCTCTCCTTGTGGCTTCCCTGGCCACTGAAAGTCACTTCTCGTCATCATATACTGTAGTTTTGTTCCTCTCGATTCCAATGAGCTATTACACTGAGAGGTTCCTCCAAGTATAGTGCCTAAAATGACCTCTTTAGTGAATTTAATTGACTTATAGCCAAAAATACTCAAAACCATGGAAATCGTCAGAATGCCACGGAACCAAAGCCAATCTGTGCAAAATGGCTCATAATGATGAAATAGGATGAATAATGCAAGTTGGACCCCACAATTCCTCTCAATAACCCCTGTACTCGCTATAACATCCATTTGGCTACTCTGGTCACCATAAACCTCTACACTGTGATGATGTCCCAAAGTGGGGATATTATAGTCCTCCCTGCTAGAAAATTGCTTGTCCTCAAGAAATAACCAAATCTCCTCAAATAAAATACTAGGATCCCATGTGCACCTATGGGATACACAGTAGAACCCATCCAAAGATTAACAATCATACACTCTGCCCCCTAGTTCCCATGTCAAGTCATGAACTGCTAGACCCTGGGAAGCATAACCTTGAAATATACCAACTTCGGGAGTATCCTACATATGACACATGGTATTGTCTTGTAATGACTCCATCCTCCAAGTCTCTACCAAGATCCATACGGCCTCCATCAACTACACATGTTGATGCTAGAATGAGGTGTTACAAGACACCTTCCCCCGCAAGCGTTGCACTCCTCTCAACACTAAAGATCAATGGAAAGTTAGAACAACTTCCCCCTGCAAAGGTCCACTTGCCTTTGTTAGTCATTGAAATGCCCAACCCTGCAATCCCTAGGTCCCATGCAAATCTCTGTCAAAGATCACCATTTTGGCCCTGCACTACACTAACCATGACTGTATGTCCCCTGCATACATACTGGACACTCCTCTCTTGGATCCTCGAGATGAAATACCTATGACCACGGGACTTTCTGTCTATAAATTGTATCTATAAAGACACCTATGTAAAATAAGTACTTGTCCAACCATATCCATGCCCGATCATAATGATCAAGATAGAGAAATTGCCTCACTCCATAGGGTAAGTCCCTCCAGGCCCACTCCAAACCAACCCAAGGTAGAGTATGTGGCTCTCTGGTGCAACCTGGTTCATCAGGTAGTGGAACATCCTACTAACAAAATGAACTCTTAGATCTCATGGAAAACTTGGAAGTTTATCACTTCCAGTCTCCGCTGGCTACTCTTGTGTTAGAATGATCAATACCGAAAGTCCCCCATGCTCATCCTCATGAGTATCTGTATCTGTGTTGACCTCTGAGCTATCTGCTATCATCTATCCTATGATTCTCATCATCACACACAAAGCCTCAATTGTCTACCCATTATGACCCACCTCTATCCTGGTGTATGTCATAAAGGCACTCATGTCTAGTGGTTTCGGCCTAATCACTCTCCATGTCTCATCTCCCATGCAACTATTGATACTGTGAAGGTGATCTCTCATAGCTATGGGCTACTGCAAAGGAGAGCCATCTACAAGATCCCTGAAGTGTGTCTCCTCCTTGCACATCAATACACCTCTGGATCTCACTGTAAACCTTTGTATGTCTCTGTGAGTCATCATTCACCACTGTATTATCCTGCATACTTAGGTAGTCCCCTGTATATCCCTGCAACATCATGGATCCTAGGTGTACTACTAGATCAACCTCTACATGAAGGTCAATCCCTCTCAGGACACAAATGGAAGTATCATCAAAACTGCCCCTGGCTCTGGAGCCCCCATGTGTAGGTGAGTGTTTGATTGTCTCAAAGATCCTCTCATGTGCCCCTGGATTGCAACTCTCCATACTCATCAGTGATCCTGTGCACACCTCAGGCTCCTCCATCAATTGGTACTCCTCTGCTAGACCACCAACATCCTCCAGTGATGTGACTGAATGATGTATCTGGGTGTCTACCAAGATAGGTGAAGTGGATCTCTGACGAATCTCCTCAAGGAGCTCCTCTGATCTAGACTCTGATTCTTGAAGGGTTGTCTGTGTGCCTCTCAAGAATCCTTGATTTCTCTCCAACTCCTAAGTAAGTCGAACCACCTCCAACTCCTGCTCCCTCAAGGCTCTATGATACATCTCGCTAATCCCCAGTAGGTAGTCCCTATCTTCCAACAACTGCTGGAAGTCAGACCTCATCATAGACATTCTCTCTAAGAGAGTATGAAAGTCATGTATGGAAAATGCCTCATCTAAACTATCACGTGCCATTAATTCCCTCCAGCAAAAATCGGCCATCAATGCATGCATATCATCAATGCGCTCGGTAGCTGCCATGATCATATCCTCACTGACTCTCAATTGTCTTGTCAAGTAGTGTGACTCATGATCATAGTCATGCTGAGGTGCCACCTCATATCCCTCACTGCTAGTGTCAACTCTGGAATCCCCAAAAACACTGTCTGCATAAGATAACGTGATGAATTTTCCACTATCTACTGAGCCGTTGGGTGCTCATGTATGTCACTGCACCCCATCACTAGGTTCTATCTCCCTCTGAATCATATTGTATCCTATGTGAGAAGTCATATCCTCCTGTGCACTCACCTTGCTACTATCATTTGCATTTGGATCCCATGTAGATGTGTCCAGAAACGTGCTATGGTCTTCCTGACCAATAAAGAGTGCATCCTCATCAGTGCAAGCCGATCCTGGAAGTAAGTGCTCCATCAACCTGTCAGCGTCCACAACTTGCTCAACTAATGGAGTCTCCAAAAACTGTGACTCAATCTCCTGATCATGATCTGTATGTGTAAGGTCAACTATCTATACGTCCTATATCTCCTCATGGATCGGTGGATCTACATGTATATGGTGTGCATCTGTCATACAAGGCTCCTAAATCATATCTAACATGCCACTGATATCCTCTTGTGATGTGGCTATCATGGATGTCTGAAAATACGACAGATGTGTCATGGCCACCATAGGAGGTTGGTCATATGTAGGTGCTAACACGTGTGAGTCCTCACTAGTTCCACCGCTCTATTAGGGTGTAATGTCATCAACACCATGTGATATGTGTGCTAAAGTACTGGTGCTATCATCCTGTCCACTCGACTTTCTATCTACTATACAAGGGTCACTATCCTCCTCAAGCATGCTAAAATCATCATCCTCTGTGCAAGAGTCACTATCACTAGTCCCTATGCAATAGTCACTCTCATCATTGGACTGCTCCAGATAAGCATCAATAGATCCATCCTCACATGCTTCATCATCACTTTCATAGTGCACCTCAATAATATTTTGTCCCTTACCCATACACCTATGATCTGGTTCACAAGGCACCTTGCAACTGGAGCAAAGTTGCATGCTCCTAATGGTTGTGGGGTTTCTAATGGGTGTGGGGTTCCTTTAGAAGGCTACTCTGATTTCCTTCCTTTCCTGGAGCCAACATGCAATCTTCTTTTTTCTCCAAAGAGGATTTTTATAGGATAGGAACCATTGGAATGCTATTAGCCCTTTGAAATTATTGATGGTTTCATATTCCCTCTCACACTCCTCAATCTTGTTAACAATATCCATCTCTTCTTATGGAAGACACTTCTATGGATCTGTATGCATGTGCTAATTCCCACTAGCTGGCAGGAATCTAAGCTCTGATACCACTGTAATGTTCCCAAGCCAAGATGCAAGGAACATCACGGTTTTGGGTGTCTTTTAAAAACTTTTTCTGGTTGTGGTATTTTGTCAAACACTTTGCTCACAGTTACGCTTAAGGTTTTACTGAAGTGTTTATATGTGTGTTTGCAGAAATAAACAAGAATATATAATCATGGAACATACCTCAACTATATGCAATATAATAGACAAGCCAAAACATCTCAAATCTATTTTTACTCATAAATAGAAGAACCTGCTCGAATGAGAAGGCCAATTTGGAATGCTCAATATATGGCTCCAATAAACAAGATAGAAGCTGCTACAAAATGCTCCAATAGAAGATACTATAAGCCTTTGAAGTCCGAATACTCATTGAATACCAATGCAAGAGTAGATCTGGGCCATAAGAAATGCTAACCCCCCAAGCTGGAAGATGCCACGCCTCGCTGAAACCCTGAAGACCCTCAATAATTCCACCCTAATATCAAATACCTCCAAATGTTATGTTGAATATGGCGAAGTGTAGATCGGGATGAGTAGAATCCCCTCCTGAAATCTCAGACCGAAATACCAAGGGAAACTCCTCCAAATGTTGAATCCTCCAGTGGAATTGCACCCTCCTAAAAATGTCAAACCCTATAATTTCAGCCTTGATGAAGGAGACCTCCAAATGCTATGTTGAATATTCCTAAATATATATCAGGATGAGTAGAATCCCATCCTGAAATCTCAAACTGAAATACCAAGGGAAACTCCTCCAAATGTTGAATCCTCCAATGGAGTTGCACCCTCCTAAAACTGCCAAACCCTAGAATTTCGGCCCTGATGAAGGAGGTCTTCAAATGCCCTGAAACTTGCTATAAAGATAGATCAGGACACTGGAAGTCACTAGGTGAAGTCTCAGGGTTAGATCTGATGTATAACCTCCTCAAGCGGAATAGATCTGGATCTCCAAAATGTCCTCCTTCTCTCCAATTCGTCCCAATGTTCTAGGAAATAATCTGTACCATAGAACTCTCTCAACAGGCACTAGAAATCATGGCCAAGGCCCTACAAGTAAAACCCAAGTGCTCAAATCTCCAAGGGTTTCATCAAACTCTTGCAACGAACCTTCCTTAAATAAATGGTGTGCCCCCTTGCTAGAAACCCCCAATGGTGCGCCCTCCTTCTCTTCTTGTGCCTGTGGCTAGTGTAGAACCCTCCTACACTGATTAGATTTGGAACTAGAATGGTGTGGGAGAGTATTTCATCTCCAAGACCAAGCTTGGGACAAGCTAGGTCGAATCTTTCACCACCGAATTGTCCTCTAGGGTTTGTTAAGTCAAAACCCTCAAAACCCCCAAGAGATGGGCCCTCTAGCTAGAAGCCATATATCAAAATGATAGACATACATTAATGAATGAGTAGAGGCCCTTGCCTTTCCTTTATACTTTTTTCTCACCTTGTCCCTCCAAAGTGACTTTCATTTTATTAATATTTAATTAATTAATTAAATCACTTTAATTAATTAATTAATTAACCTTTTACTTTTGAAAAACACATTAAGATGCAAGGAACATCACAATTTTGGGTGTATTTTAAAAACTTTTTCTGGTTGTGGTATTTTGTTAAACACTTTACTTACAGTTATGCTTAGGGTTTTACTAATGTGTTTATATGTGTGTTTGCAGCAATAAACAAAAATATATAATCATGGAACATACCTCAACCATATGCAATATGATAATATGATTTTATTCATAAATAGAAGAACCTGCTACAATTGTAAATGTGTTGAACTTGCACAGAATAGATCTAGCTAAACAATAATACACACATTTGCAGAGAGATCTTGAGAAAGAAGAAGAAGGAGAGAAAGAATGAAAGAATTCTCATTAACTGTGTTCCACACTCAAAGAGTGAATAATTTTCAATAGATATAGGATACATGAGTAACTAATGAGCCATACTGGTTGTATAGAGTGATCTGGGCACACACCAATAGTTACGAGAGTGAACTGCCACTTAGTCTAGTCTCTCAGGCAGTTATGGGAGTGAATTGCCACCTAGTTGAGTAAACTAGTCAACTAGTCTTCAGTTAATTGACTAAACAGAGAGTAGTGAGGAGTTAACTCATGGAATCAAGGCTAATGCACTAGTTTGGTGATGATCCTAAGGCAAGGATGAATTAGCATGGTGATGATCCCAATGTTGCATGGTGATAAAACCAATGCAACATCTAAACTCAACTCAACTAGTCAAACTGAAGTGTCAACTGAAAGAGAATATTCTCCAAGTGGAATATTCTCTCCTAAAATATAGGAGACTAGATAATGACTAATTATGACTAATAAACAAGGAAAAACCTTAGGAAAAAGAAATCCTAGGTGTGTGTGAAGTAACTCCAACAAAAATGAGAAGGTCGATATGTAATGATCAAAAGATGGATCCAATAAAGAAAATATAAGATGCTACAAAATGCTCCAACAGAAGATACTATAAGCCTCCGAAGGCCGAATACTCATTGAATATCAATGCAAGAGTAGATCTGGGCCGTAAAAAATGCTAATCCCCCAAGATGGAAGATGGCATGCCCTGCTAAAACCCTGAAGAGCCTCAATAATTCATCCCTACTGTCAAAGACCTCCAAATGCTATGCTAAAGATGCTGAACTGTAGATCGGGATGAGTAGACTCCCCTCCTAAAATCTCAAACCGAAATACCAAGGGAAACTCCTCCAAATGTTGAATCCTCCAATGCAGTTGCACCCTCCTAAAACTTTCAAACCTTATTATTTCGACCCTGATGAAGGAGAAATCCAAATGCTTTGTTGAAGATGCTAAACTGTAGATCGGGATGAGTAGAATCCCCTCCTAAAATCTCAAACTGAAATACCAAGGAAAACTCCTCCAAATGTTGAATCCTCAAACGAAATAGATCTGGATCTCCAAAATGTCCTCCTCTCAAATTTGTCCCAATGCTCTAGGAAATAATCTGTACCATAGAACTCTCTTAAGATGCACTATAAATCATGGACAAGGCCTTGCAAGTAAAACCCAAATGCTCAAATCTCCAAGGGATCCCTCAAACTCCTGCAATGAACCTTCCTTCAATAAATGGTGCACCCCCCTTGCTGGAAACCCTCAATGGTGCACACTCCTTCTCTTCTTGTTCTTGTGGCTAGTGTAGAACCCTCCCACACTGAGTATATTTAGAAATAGAATGGTGTGGGAGAGTATTGCATCTCTGAGACCAAGCTTGGAACAAGCTAGGTGGAATCTTTCACCACCGAAACGTCCTCTAGGGTTTGTTAAGTCAAAACCCTCAAAACCCCCAAGAGATGGGCCCTCTAGGATTCTAGCTAGAAGCTAGATATCAAAATGATATACATAAATGAATGAATGAGTAGAGGCCCTTGCCTTTCCTTTATACTTTTTTCTCACCTTGTCCCTCCAAACTGACTTTCATTTTATTAATAATTAATTAATTAATTAATTAACCTTTTTACCTCTAAAAAACACCTTATCTCTCCTTGTGGCTACCCTGGCCATTGAAATTCACTTCTCTTCATCCTATCCTGTAGTTTTGTTCCTCTCGATTCCAATGCGCTATTACACTGAGAGGTTCCTCCAAGTATAGTGCCCAAAATGACCTTTTAAGTGAATTTAATTGACTTATAGCCAAAACTACTCTAAACCTTTGAAATCGTTGGAATGCCATGGAACCAAAGACAATCTATGTGGAATGGTTCATAATGATGAAATAGTAAGGCAATATGGACCCCACAATGCCTCTCAATAACCCCTGTACTCGCTATAACATCCATCTAGATACTCTAGTCATCATAAACCTCGGTATTGTGATGATGTCCTAAAGTGGGGACATTATATATACTTCTTCCTCAATCTCTCCATTTAGAAAGGTTGTGTTCACTTTCATATAATATAGTCTCCAACCCATGGATGTTGCAAGGGAAATAATCGTTCAGATAGAAGTGTATTGAGCAATAGGAGCAAATGTCTCCTCATAATCTATTCCCTCCAACTAAGAGAATCCTCTAGAAAAAAATATCATTGTGTGCTTCTCGATGCTTCTGTTAGCTATGTGTTTGATCTTATATATCCACCTGGAAGTCACTACAAACTTCCCCTCGGATCTCAGAACAATATCCCACACATTTCTTCATGTTGGAACAATACTCCTCCATCATGGAATATCTCCATATTGGCCTACTAGATGCCTCCTCATAATAGGAAGGCTCATAATCAATGATGTATCTCATAGTTGCGGCATATAAAAAATATCTCTAAGGTCTCTTTCTCTCTCAGATGGTACCACGAGGAGATGCATTTCCTTCTACCTCCTACAGAGTTCGATGATCCCATGTAGGTCTCTTTCGACCTACTGCAATATCTCTGGAAACATCAACTAGAGCTACAGGATCAACGAGATCAATTGGATCAATAGGATCAAATGTCTCCCTATTGAACTGTTGGAGGGTGAGGGGGAGAAGGCACCATCTCTTCATGTCTCTCACTATCAATATCCATGTGAGATCCTCTAGATATCTTGAAGGATACCTCTTCCTCAAATCTATCATCTCTTCTCACCTTAATCTGTCTCTGACCAAGGATGTAGATCTAGTATGCCTTTGAAGACATGTTATACCCCAGAAATGTACCCTTTATTCTTGAAGGGTCTAGCTTGGTCCTTTTCTCCTTGGGTACATGAATGTATACTAGACACCCAAATATCCTAAAGTGTCCAACCACAAGATTTAATCATGAACTGTGTCCATACTTGACATCTCATGGTTTCCTCGTGGAACACATGTCTAAGACATATCAAGGTTCCCTCGTGGAACCGATGTCTTCTCTAGGACACATTGAGGTTCCCTCATGGATCCAATGTCCCCCAAGACATATCGATGTTTCCTCGTGAAACCAATGTCTTGGTTCCTTCATTTGACCATTTGAGGCACGTTAGTATGAAGTCCACATTCTCCCCTACTAGTCCACAGAGGACCCTCTAGGGAGAATGTCTCACGATGTTGCATAAAAAATCAACACATTGACACAAGCTTCATGTGATATCGACTAAGAGGGTTTGTCATTGCTTCCCACTTCAAAGGAAATCTACAATGATCACATTAATTTTCCAATTCGAGGAAGTTTAATTGACCACCTCTAAACCTTGTAGAAAACAAGAGGAATTCTAAGATACAGATGTGCTACAACAACGATCTAATGGTTTCGTCATAAATCTCATGTGGCTTATTTTCACTGCTCAACCTTACACTCATTTTTCATAGGAAAAAATTGCCTCCACATGTAATAAATATATTGTCCTATTGAAAATTTACTTTCTGTAGTGAAGAAAATGCAGAGTAAATGAGTCAGTGTATTAACTCTTAGAACTTTGAAATTCTATCTCCCTCGAAACAAAGATTCCATTCATTTTGTTAAAAATGGCATTTATATGCACCTCATGAACACAAAGCTTCTTGATCTTGGACATAAAAAAAAGAACTTCAGGCTAAATACTGGAGAGTTATTTCTACACAACTCCAACCTTCTCTACAGGCAAAGGAAGAACTATAATTGTATTGGGGATCTTGCACCCATAACTTCCTTCAAGATGAGCAATGTTGTGTATGCTTTCAACCCATTCTGGGACTATAGAACTGGCTTGTCATGAAAAATACCCTCTTAAACCCAATGCTTATAAAAATGTTATTGTAATCATTATATATTAAAAGAAAGGCAACGATTATTTTTCTCTAATATATCCCCCTTCCTCTTTATGTTTTTTGGTGGATCCTCCTACGTTGCATAATGAATCGATATTTCATTTCTAAAATCCAATCTCATTATTAAAATCCAGTTGTGTGGTATTAACACCCACACTAGAGACATCCTTATTAGTAAACACAAATTCCAACAATGGAATATACATAAAAAAAAAAGTTACAATGAAAATTCCAGGATGGCTCTTTTAAAACTAATTTTAGGATTAGTCACATTCCTTGTCTTCCATGGACTATATATCTGAAAGTATTGTGAACCATAAAATGAAATTTGTAACACCTATACTATGAGATGTATCCTAAGTCTCGAAAAAATTTCATTATCTGAAACCTCCCAAAAACAAAGTTATAGAGAAAATACCAATATGATTCATTTAAAATTGAATTTATGATGAGTCAAGAACCCTATCTTCCATAGGCTATACATCCAAAATTAGAATGAACCATAACTAGAAATTTTTAGCATATGTACCTTGATATGTCTTCTAAGTAAGCTCCAAAATTTTCTATTAGAATGGACCCAAAAAAAAAGGTATAACAAAAATGCTAAGATGACTCGCTTGAAGAACAAAAACCCTTGGATCAATGCTCTAATACCAAATGTTATGATTCAACACCTTAAAAATGACAAAAAATTAATGAATACAGTCCACTTTGAGGGGGAAACTTCCATTTACAATATATCCAATTCAATGTACCATATGAGATAAGATGAGATGCTCCTAAGACTATATATATATATATATATATATATATATATATATATATATATATATGAGACAAATGATACAATTATAATGAAAGGGTGCAATGAAGGGTTCTAGAATACATACAAATATAACACTTTAAATGTATTAATTCAATATATATGGCTTAATAAGGGGTTTTATGCATAACATGGGGCTTTGACTATGGATTAAGATATGAAGATAAATTGCAATAGTCAAAGAACAATATTTCTGGTAAAGAACCCAACATACCATTCCAGGATGAAGCATATTGATGTAGAATACCATTTTGTGAGACAAATGGTGGAAAGAAAGAAGGTGTTGTTGGATAAGGTAGACACTTTCGAAAACATAGAAGACTGTTTAACTAAGTCTGTGAGTGATGTGGAGTTCTCACAATGTAGAGAGGCAATGGGCATTCCTACCTTGGGTTAGTGAACATATGTTCATGTTCTCCTATATCAACAAAGAAAACAACAAGTGGGATAATTTTGGGTTGTTATATTCTTTGCATTGAAAGAACAATCAACCGAATGGCTAGTTGAGGTGGATCAACTAGGTGATAAGTCGACCGCCGAGTTAAGTCGAGGTCGAAGTGATCAAACGAGAAGTAGAATTCAAAAGGTCAGCTAATAAGAGGTCAACATTAGGTTGAGTGGAAACTGACAGAAGAACGAATGGAGGTTGACTGGTAAACTGATTGAAGTCAACTATAATAGAATATTGAGATTCATGAGATTGCAACCAATCATCTGCATGGATATACAATTGTTTTTGGGTGCCATGATTTAGGGTTTTTCATGCTCTAAAGCCTATAAATAAGGTGTGTTGTAACTATATTAATATTGATGAATCCTTTAAGAGGATGTTGTTGGCCATGTAGATGCAAGCCAAATTTGTTGTAGGGTTGTTTTTGTGTAAATCAAGAGAGTATGATGACAATTTTGTCTTAGGTGTAGACCAAGGTTACTCATGCAACTATTTATTCATTGAATGAATAAGACAACAAGGAGGAAGAGACTCAAAGAATGTTGGTTTTCCTTGTTTTGGGTTTCCAGGGTAAAATATCAATGTACTATGTGTGATTGTCAATTATTTCTTTTTAAATATGTCTTCTCTTTTCTGGTTGGTTTAATGCGAGTCTTTATTTCTCATCTCATTTGACCAAGATCCGCACTATATGGGAACCTTATTATGATTATTGGAAACAAGGATGATACATGTCGACTTTGTATTGGAAACAAAATCATAGTGAAGCATTGATACCCCATCTGCTAGATTGTGAATTTTTACAAACAACTCAAAGGCACCAAGCTTTTTAGTAGGATTAATCTTAAGTCAAGATATCACTAGGTGTTAATCGAGCCAATTGATGTGCAAAAGATAGCCTTCAATTCTAAAGAAGGTCTCTTGGAGTTGTTGATCATGCCTTTGAGATAGACTAATGCATCAACAATGTTCATATGGATGATGGGCAACCTTATATAGTCATTCACCAATTCTTTCGTAATTATATATCTAAATATGTTTTCTCCATTCCCCTTTTTATAATATTTTTAAAACACACATATATAACTCTTTTAAATTTTTTTACAATATCTCTTTTATTATTATTATTAAAAAAATTCATAATAATTTTTTCAAATATAAAATATAAGTAAGTAGTATTTTGAGATTCTAAATGATATGAGGATGGAGATGTTGAGATTGTTTTGATAACATTGTTTTTACATATATAGAAAAAAAAAATAAGTACGTGATAGAAACTAATGCGCATATTATGAGTTCAAGGTTTCCATCAATAAGTAGTATAGCCCTGCAATTTGAGATTCCAAATGATATGAAGATGGAGATGTTGAAATTGTTTTGATAACATTGTTTTTATAAATATAGGACAAAAATAAGTATGTGATAGAAACTAATATCAATTATAAAAACAAAAAAATAATATTTATTATGACAACAAAATGATAAAAAATAGAATATCTCATAATCTTTTTTTTTAATAATTTAACTATTAACTAGTTTATAAAGTTTGATGTTAAATTTACTTAATTTATTTTAATTTCATTAAACATGTTTATGGGTAATGATTAAGAATACCTGAGTTATAGGTTTAAATCTAGAGGGAAGTAGGATATGTATATTTTTCTAAATTTCAAAAAAAATTTGTCTTACAAATAAGAGGTAGGATATGTATATTCTTTTAGACTTTAGAGATTTCTTATCCCACAAATAAGGGAATCTCATCTCATACACCAATTATTGATGATGATGATGATTATGATTATGATTATGATTATTATTATTATTATTATTATTATTATTGAGTACATTGTTTTGATAAAAATTACATATCATATTACTTTATTTTTTTCTATTTGTTTTTAGCCTAAATTTATTTTAAACTCATATTTTTAAAAAAATATAAAAAGGAAAAAAATTCAATAAAAAAAATAATATAATTAATACATTTAAATAATTTTCACCTCAAAAAATGATTTGTTTGTTTGAGTATTTGATAAATTCAAGTTTTAAGATGAGTATATGTTTGTTTTATTTTTTTGGAGGTGAAAATATCTATGCACCTTACCACTCTTAATGCAATAAAAGACAATTGTTTTTGAGTTTGTATATAGAAATAGTAATAGAAAGAGTAAGGATACAATTATGAAATTGTTTAGAATAAAAATATGTGATTCTTTTGAGTTTGAGTTTACCAAATTTTATACAAATATTAAAATAAATTTATATTATATTAGAAATAATATTTAGAATAAAGTTTTATTTTGATATTAGATTATTAAATTATATTTTAAATTAAAAATCTGAAAAATGATTTTATAACATTTTTATTACGGAATTAATTAAATATTATTAATATTAATAAAAATTAATTAAATTAAATGAGTTGGTTTACTTTAAATAATTAAGAGAGTAAGTATTGTCTTCCATGTTGAATTCTTAATTATTATAACAATTTTGAATTTTATTATGGATTAAGAACTTTTTTTATTATTGATTATGATGATGGTTAAAGTTCACTAAAATTGGTCTATCAAATTTTAAGAAAGGTAAGAGATTACTTGGAATATATTTTGAATTTCATATCTAATTTGGGTATAGTGAGGGCACTCTAGGAGAAAATGTTTTTCATCTTCAACCCTTTTGATGTCATAGAGGTGACATATTCTTTTATGCCATGGTGTTTTGGGGATTGTCCAATACCCACTCTGGTTGTGTAGGAATTAGTTATTATTTTAGCAATATTGATTTTCTTTTAAGCTCACCAAAAGAGCTCAGGAGAATTAGTTCTCATTTTAGCAATATTGATTTTCTTTGAATTTCATCAAAAAAGAGAGATACTTTTGATTTTCAATATTAGGGTTAACCATCTCCTTATAATATCTTACTTTTATTTTATCCTCTAATTCTTTATCAGACCTAATTAAATTTAGTTTTAACAATATTTTTAATATGCATAATAACTACTTCCAATACTACCGAGCACATTAGATTCCAATACTACCGAGAACATAAGTCTCTTGGAATTTATCTTGTCTAGTATACAGTAATAAAGTACTTCATAAAAATTCCATTACTGTTTTTTTTCCACACAAAATTATGTTTTATATTTGTATTAAATATAAACTGTTCTTTTACAAACTTATCAACAACAAGAGTTCTAAATACATTTGGGAATAACCTTTCTCACAGCTGTATCAAAACAAGCCAAAAATATCATAGGCAAGTACACAGATCCTATTACCAAAATCTTTTTCAAGCTTTCCACATCAGCAAAAAAAACCATAAAGTAGCACCAGTCAATCCCAAGCCAAAAGGTAGCTAGTGGTCCACTATCCTCCCACAAAACATAGAATAATCGGAAGATCAACAAAATAGGAACAGACTAATTAATATAGGTCTAAAAACATATGAGGACCTTCATTTTCCTCATCACATAGAAAGTAGACAATCTTCCTGGGAGCATTAAGGAGTGTTTGTTTCGATAACCTATCTGTAACTTTGTTTTCTTCCCTATACACATGAGAAAAAGTGATTTTTATGAAAAAACTTGATAATCTCATTGATATGGTCCTTGCAGCATTCTAGAGCGACCACCTGAAGACGTCCCTTGCCTCTCAACCAATCAATGATAATTTTTTAATCCTCCTAAACATGGAGCTCCTAAATTGAAATCCGAGATGCCAGAGTGAGAAGGGCCCAAGCTCCCAAGAGCTCCTCTTTAGTATTTGTTCTAGGCCCACATTTGAAAATCCACTTGTAACATTTATGCTCATTGATCTTAATAATCCCACCAACTCCACTATTAAAGCCTGATGAAAGAGAAACCCTGTCAAACCAACTGATAATGCCACCCACAACAAGAGGAGGAGGTAACTGCCTACAGAAGATAACTTTTGTCTTTGAGTTACAATCCCTCAAGGCGAGTAGAGACTGGAAAGCCACCTTATGCAAACTGGGAATGTCATCTTCAAAAATAGAAAGATTCCTTTCCTTCCAAATAAACCAACAAATGACAGCCATGATGAATGGATGGGATAGATTTTGTTCTTTCCACAATTTAAAACACTCCGAAATTGTGTTTCCAGACCAAGTACCCAAAGGATTTATGGAAGATTTTATCCTTTTCCGGACTACAAGCGCGAAAGAACACTCTACAAACAAATGGTAAGTTGTCTCCTTACTCTTCCTACATAAAAGATAATAACTCGGGCCTATAAAACCTCTGCGCTGTAGAATTTTCTATGTGAGAATTTTATTCTCAGCAATTAACCACGTAAAGAGTTTTATTTTTAATGGGTAGACCCAGGACCACATTGCTTTCCTCCATCCTCCAATCACAAAGTTCCATTTCTTTTTTTTTGTGTTCACATAAACATTTTTAACGGACATTTGTCTCGGAAAATCTCCCCCCGTCCATTTAAGCTCATACATCTTCTCTACTAATTGGACACCAGTGTTAATGAGAGCGCGGCAGAAAGTTTTCCATTCAGATGAAATACATCCTTTTAATTCCAGATCATTGCTTGATAGCCAATTTGAGTAAATCATCCCCACTCGGGGCTCACATTGGGCCTGGTATAAATAAAAAAACACCTTTCTTATTAAGTGTTGTGATCAAATATTCAAACAGAATAGACCCGTCCCCCAAACCCAAAATGCAGTCTTTGCCCAACAGAATTGAATCTTCTGTCCCTAGGCTCCATGCTAACCAATGTAGGAGGACGTGTAAAGAATTTAACAGATGTTTCCAAGTCTGAGAACCTTTTAGATCCACCCCAGTTATCGTACGAAGCCAACGAGCAACTGAAACAAAGGGGAACTATTTGTCTTTTAAAACACGATGACATAAGCCCTCATGCATTAATGCTCTCCATAATGTGTTGGCCACCATTTCTCCACCAAAACTAACCAATTTTCCCAACCCCCAACCCCCATGATGTTTAGGGAGAGCAATAAGTTGCCAATCACATAGGTGGGACTTCTTCTTTTTATTACTCCCAGACCAAAGGAAACTAAAGACTAACTGACGAATTCTGTGGAGGATCAAGGAAGGCAGATTTGCAAGTGCCAACCAATAGACGAGATGACGTTTGAGAACGACCTTGATTAGTACTAAGAATCCCCCAATAGATAACCATCTATTGCACTAGTGACTTATCTGATTTTCATACTTAGCAATAAGCCATTGTCAATCCTCTTTTTTGTACTTGTCAATCTTCAAAAAATAACCAAGATACCTAAAACCAGCAGAAAGATCAAGGAAGTTGTAAAGAAATGTATCTTTCAAAATATCCAGTTCTTGTTGTCACACACCATACTGAAGGAAAGAGGTTTTCTAATCATTGATCTTAAGACCAAATACACTACAGAATCTTTCCAAAACTCTTTTTATCTTCTGCCATTTTGCAATAAAAGCTTTTGTCATAATTAGGATGCCATCGACAAACAATAGATCAAGAATCTTAATTAGCCTTGAAATTTTAATGCCCATCAGTAAGCCTTCCTCTTGGCTTATTTTTAAAGCCTAACTCAATCCTTCCATAATTAAAATGAAAATCAAGGGCGACGGTGGACACCTCTGTCTAAGCCCTCTGCCACTATTAAAAAAACCAGATGGCTCACCATTGATTAAAATCGCATAGGTTGTTGAAGTAATACATCCCATAATCCACTTTGTCGTTGGCAACCCAAAGCCACATTGTAGTAAGACCAACCTGAGAAAATCCCAGCTTATACAGTCATAGGCTTTCTTCAAGTCCATCTTGAGGATTAAGGCTTGAATATTTTTATCTTTGATACTGTGAAGACACTCCTGCGCAGTCCCAATGTCGTCAATAATTTGTCTTCCTTTCAAGAAGCCAAATTGTTCCTCTGATAAAGCGTGAGACATGATCGGTCTAATATGCTTGGCAATAATTTTTGAAATGATCTTATAGCAAAGATTGCATAGAGAAATCGGTCGGAACTCCCCAAAAGTAGCAAGGCCATTAACCTTTAGGATAAAGTGCAATAAAAATCGAATTTAGAGCTCTGTTCACCTCTCCGGACTGACGCGATTCCTCAAAAACACCTATCAAATCTTTAGCAACTAGATCATAAAAATGCAAATAGAACTAAACAGTCCACATGTCAAGGCGAGGACTTTTGTCTTTACCAAAACCCTTTAAAACCTCTAAGACTTCCTCCTTTGTAACAGGTTTCTCTAGATGGAGAACTTCCTCCTCATTAACCATCCTAGGATAATATCTCACCGATGCCACCTGATCATCGATCGTATTAATTCTCGATTCTTGATAGAAGCTACTGAAGTATCTCTGTGCTTCAATCTTAATAGCATCCTACCCATAATGAGCCTAACCCGACTCATCTTTAATCTCCCATAAATGTTTTTTGACTCGCCTGTAACTCTCAAATTGATGAAAATATTTGGTATTTTTGTCCCCGATTTTAATCCACGTTTCCCTGTTCTTTTGGTGCCAATGTTCCTCCTTAGCCAATAGCAATTTGTTTCTTTCATTTTCAAGAGATTTCAGCTGTGAGCCAGTATCATAACTTTGATCACTTTCCAGAATTTGCTTAGTAAGGAAAGAGATCTCAACTTCTATATTTTCAAAGGCTAGGAGTTCCTTTTTTTTCCTATCGACCAACCAAATCTTTACTCGATCTTTTAACATAGATAGATTCCTAGCCAATCTTCTTTGTTCTCCATCCTCCTCTGCTTCCTGTTGCGTACCCCATACTACCTGTACTAGGTCACAGAATGACTCCTCTTTCAAGCACGCTGGATTGAATTTGTAGGGGTATGCTACAAGCTTGTATCCATAATCCAATTGTAGAATCACAGGAACATGGTCAGAAATAAATGGGAGCTCCACCCACGATATGTACCTAGCAACTTCACTTAAAAGAGCTTCTGAAAGATACGCCCTGTCTAGTCTCTTTTGTATCTCCTCCATCCCTCTCCTACCATTTCGCAAAGTTGGCATTAACACCGCATGCATCACATCCACCAACTGATTATTAGCAAATAGATTTTTGAAAAAATCCTCCATAGGCTCGGATAAGGCCACCTTGCCCCACACTTCATGTATGCTAGTAGAAAAGTTCAAATCCCCTGCTAGAATGAGATCATCCTGCGCTAGCAATCCTTTAGCTTCCACTTATTCCCAGAACTATTGCCGCCCAGAACACGACCCCTAAGCATTTAAAAAACTAATCCTTTTTTTATGAGGAATGTGGATACCTATCAACAAGATTCCACCAACACTCAGAAAAGGATGCAACTCAAAAATATTAGGATTTCATGCCACCAGAAGTCCACTCGACTTCCCAACAGAACTAACAACATTTATCATCCAGCTTGGACCATTTATCATCCATCTTAGACAGATAGAATACATGAACTTCCTGGCCTTCTCCTTCTCCTCTGGAACTAAAGTCTCTTGGAAAAAGATGATATCCGGTTTAGTATTAGAGAGAAGTTTGCACAAGGATGACAATTTTAGGGTGCCACCTACCCCTCTTATGTTCAGGGAGAGGAGGATCATGATTTGGCCCTTGCGAGGGCTTTCATACCTCAAAGCACCCCCAAATCATAAGTGGAAACCGAAAACTCTTCACCAGTAGTTGATGCTAGCCCTAGTTTTTTGTGAGCACTATGAGTTTTGATGGAAGAGACCTCCATACGTAGACTCCATGACCAAGCTAGTGTCTTCCCCTTACCATCTCCCACACTAGTCACAATACCACCCGAATCACTAACTGAATTCCCTTCCAAGCCCCAATAATAATAATAATAATTAAAAAAAATAAAAAAATCCATTACTGTTGAGCAATAACCAACCTGCAACTAGTATATACACCTTATGATCACCTTGATATATAGGCCGGAATATATCCAATGGTATATATACTAGCTGCGAGAATGCTGTGCCTAAATCTTCTGGTAATTATCTTGTCTGGTATACGGCCAGAGAGTACTTCATATAAACATCAAAATGTAATGATTCGATATGATGGCAGATTCAATACAGAACACAAATTATGTACTCAGGGTTTCACGAATTTCGTGAAATTGATTTTGCTGGTGAATGATGTCAGCATTTTATTACTATTATGTTCTGGAAGTGTAAGGGTACTAAATTATATACATCAACAACAAATTCATGATTACATTCAAATATCCGTGTAATCCATTTAATAAACAGGAGCGGTTTCAAATTTCAATCATTTTTATCCAGAGTGAGAAAAGGAAGAATATTTAGGGAATGCTTCCTATGATCTGATAACCTAGACAGAACTCGCTGCATTTAGCTATGGTATTTTTAGGAAAAAGTTGACGGCGCTACATTTTTATTTTGATTCAGGGTTTAGCCACTGGTCAGTCATCTTCCAATGCAGTGATAGAGAGTTTGAAAGTAACGTATATGATAATGATGATGGGTATCGTTAGCAACTAGCCACGGACGATGGGGCGGCCCCATGTGAAGGTAAGTGTACTACTCTATGCGTTATCACATGTGAATTTGGCCCTCTGGCCCTGCTCAGTGCAGCTCCTTTCATATAAGAAACAAATAAACAAACATAGTTGGACAGCCTTATTGATCCCGTGATCTTCTTCGTCCCTATAAATAGCCATAGCCAGACGTACACAGCTATCATATTCTTTACTGACGTGATTGTTAGCTGTGGGTACATTTTGTGGGCATCCCCAGGATTTGTCGCGCAGTATTGGGCCGGTCCATGGTAAGGGTGTGGGCTAAACGTTCTATCTTTTGGCGCAGTATTGGGCCGGTAGTATTGGGCCGGTCCATGGTAAGGGTGTTGGTTAAATGTTTTATTTTTGAGTTTTTTTGGTTCGAATCAAGTGAAGTAAATTTGGATAAAATTGTTGTTTTTTGTTGTTTAAATTACATTTTTAATGCATAAATAGATTTAGTATGCTGAAAAACTTTGAATCATTTGGATTATACAAACTTAGCCACTCAAATCTGCAGATCCAACCATTCTTCACCAAATTTCGAACAAAATCAAACAAAATAAATAACCAAAAAAACTCAAAAAAATAAAACGTTTAGACTACTCTCATTGTAAATATCTAACATACGTAAACAAACCTGCTATTGCAAGTGCATGTATGTCTCAATAAACTGTTATTATATTTTTGGGGCCGTTGACTGAGCGCAAGCAATAAGCGTTATTATATATCAATGATTGCCATTTCGGATTCCATATGTTCCGAACTGGTTAAGTAATCATTCTCATTAAAAAATGCAATGAGTCTGAATTGCAGGGCGCAGTGTAAAGGGCACTTATAGTTCCGGGCAACCTCTTCGTTGGGCTTGCCTAGACTACAAAATTTGTTGTTTAAACCATGATTTCAACCATCTGGGTAGATTGAGAGACCTCTCTATTTTTGAAGAATGACCCAATACCACTTTTTATGAACCCAATACTTGCATACATAAACAACACAAAGATTCAAATAATAATATAGAAGAAACCACACTTTATTATTACCAAACCCTTGAGGTAGGGCAACACTGTACAATGGATCTTATTATGGAAGGGATCCTCTCCTATTCACTTGTTTCTCCGAGGGGGCATCCTCCTATTAAGCTACCGCTCCAAATATAATAATTCTCTTCATGTCCCATTACATTTCTCGAACCCCTTTATATAGTGCTACCATCACCTAAGATCATTCTAGAGGATGAATCTTCTAGAAGTAGAACCTTCTAAGAAGTCCTCTTACATTTATTATATCTAACTATCCATTTATTATATCTAGCTACCATAGTGGGCCTTATTTAATAATATAGTGGACCTAGTCCACCTTACATTGAATGGCCTCCACTATTATCACTATGGGCCTTCTGGGCCCCAACTACTACCTCTCTAGCTACCTAACAATGTGAATGGATAATTGTTGTTGTAAATGAGTTATTAGCTGCATTGATGGTTGTTTAAAGTGTTGTAGATGCATTTAATTATGAGTATCAGAAATTAGTTGAATATGTGTTTAAATCGTAGCTAGTAAGCTACAGGATTTTAATAGCAAAATAAAAGTTTGTTTTCATGTGTATTTCCACTTAGTAATGTTCCCTGGTTAAGCTGGGGAATGCTACAAAATGGGATCAGAGAGAGGTTGTTCAACACTAAGCTTGTATGGGCTAGGAGCTAGCATGAATTGAGAAGATTCATGATTGCATATTTTGCTTTGTGATGAATTTGGGGGAAAATGGGGAACCAAAGAGAAATACCCAAATTTTGAGCATATTTTGAGTTTAAATGCTTCAGAGCAGTCAGAGAAGGTAATTCATGGCATCAAGTTGCAGGCTGCATAGTCGTTTTTGGCCTAGAGGGTCAAAATCTAGTGAGTTTTGTGACGGTCGTGAAGTTTAGTAATCGATGACCCATATTAATTCGACTTGGATAATCTTCAGTCGATATTCAACTACAGAAGATCAGAGAAAGGCATTTCCGAAAGGACATTCAGGAAGACAGATTCATAAGGACTTGTATTTGGGCATCAGGTCGAGTTCGAAGGGAGGAGTGTTATGAGACGAGCCTAAAATAACAAAAGTCGTCAAATCTACCAGATCTTTTCCCAGTGATTGGATTCACAGGAGGTGTTTCGAGAGAGCTTGTTCGGAATGATGGGCGTGTTTTGGCATCCGACGAAGTTAGTCCAACCTAGGTAACCAGTATGCAATTTTGGGAGCCCGAGATGATTGTGGTCATTGAGCGACATGATTTATGATCATCCGATCTATCGAACAAGCATGTTTCCCTGGAAGGGTCGAGGGTGGAGGAGAATTCCACGTGAGTTTCCACGTTAGTGTGACATGTCAGCAAGGGTGGGAAAATTAGTGTAGGTCTTTGGAAAAGAGATAAATCCGATGGTTTCGAAATGATGGTTTCCGATAAGTCTTTGGAAGTAGGTTGTCAGAAGGTTCATTCCGGGAGAGTGATTTAGATGGGTGAGTTCGATAGAACGATCATGATAGGATATCGAGGTTTGGTATTCACAAAGGTCAGTAAGAAAGGAAAATCCTTATTTCTGATGGGAAGAGTCCGACAACATTTCAAACTATAGAATTCAGGAATTTGCGTACCCAACAATTGAAGTTTCTGATGGAAAGAGTCCGAGAAAGAGCTTCTGACAGGATAGAAGAGGTATAGACACAACTTGGAAAGGCCAAGAATATCAATGATTGGGATTAATCCCAATTTTAAAATCAATGGTTTGGATCTAAACATTGTTACAAAAGTAATTTAGTGAATTTTCCATGAAAATTTCCATTTTTTTAGGGTATTCATCTTGTAGGGAATTTTCGAGGACCTAAACAATGTTTGTAGAAAATCAAATTGTACAAAAGGACACATATTTTTTTCTTCTAAAACGATAGAGATCAGAAAGATATTTCCAACAAGCTAAATTGTTTTCCAAACGAATCTTATATGAGGGAATTACAACCAAAACAATCAAGGGTAAAATTTAGTACCAGATTTGTTTTAGAGGACATAACTCCTTACTTAGGAATTAGTTTGGGCCCTAGGAGAAGTCTATGAAAATACTATGGAATGTATAAGTCATCCATGGAGCCAAATTTGAGTTCTGGGTACCTAAAAATGTTCTAGGAGAGAAAGAGGACACTTGTAGCATGCAGGGTTGAAAAAAGGAAAATGGTCAAAACTTCTGAAGACCATAACTTTATGCTCGGAACTAAGATTTGGAAAAATGAATAATTGATGGAAAGGTCTTGAGGAGGAGAATCCATCTATTAACCTAGAAAATTTATTTGAGTAGAAAATTTTGCAGTCAACTCAAAAGAAGATGATTGGTGGAATTAAATGGCATAGAAATGTATTCATTCTTTTGCAAAATGTGTATGTATTTATTTTTATTTAACATAAATTGTTTTCATGCACACTTTCTGCATAATTAGATGTTAAAAAACGATGTTTGGTTTCTATATGGTAACCACAATGATGAAATATTCCCAAGGGTCCTATAGTCATGGAGAGGAATTCATAGGTTTGCATGTCAGCATGGGGAATGCTGAGACCGGCTCAAATGGAAGAAGAGACAAGAAGGAGCCTGTAACTATGAGAATCTTGCATAAATAAGTGCATAGCTATATAGGTTATAATGAAAATATTGTGAAGGCTCATGAAGAGATACTTCAAAGCTTGAACATGTTGGAGAAGCAAGCCAATAAGGAATCTGACACAAATCTTGAAGCTAGTGATAAACCAATGACAACGTCCAAATCCCATAGAAGAAGGGATGGGAATGAGAATGATAAGCATTCGAGTATTAGGAGAAAGTGCCATCATTCCCAGAACTAATCCACTAGGATAGGTCATGCTAGTTCAAGGCCAATGAGTAACCCAAGTGTGTCCCATGTCAGGAGATAGAGGAGAAGGCTTGAGGGATACATCTTGTAAGGTGAACTAATGAAGATCAAGCTACCAACATTCAATGGTGAACATAGGAAGGGAGAAGAGGTTGAGGCATGACTGTTGAAAATGAAGAAATATTTCTAGCTGCATGATTACCCCTCTAGGGTAGAAACACGAATTGAAACCTACCACTTGCAAGGAAAGGAAGCCATGTGGTGGGACCATCTTAAGCAAGACAAACATATTGATGAGAAGAGGGTCTCATGGAGGCATGTCAAAGGATATTTCGAAGATAAATATGTGTCTGAGATTACTATGAGAGGAATATGAAAGAGTTCTTTGAACTCAAGTTAGGAAGCATGATAATGGATGAGTATGAGAAGAGGTTCTTTGAATTGTTGAAGTATGATGACTTCATAAAATATGAGAAGGTCAAAATACAAAGGTTTTTGAGTGGGTTACTGTTATCGGACAAATCGATAAGTGCGCACACAAACTAATCTCCCTAGTTTCACCCTGAAACTAGAACAAAACAAACAATACACTGAACTTTCCTTAGATTTCAAATATCAAATAAGAAGAGGATCCAGAAAATACCTTTTAAATGTTGTAGACCTGACCTTGCCAATGTTATCCTAGCTCTGTTGTAAGGCTTATGGAGAAGTATCTGCAAAGAAACACAGCCCAACAAAGACAAGAATAAGAGAGTCTATTCAATATGAAATTATGTACATGATCAATGAATCATACAATATGGACAAATAACGTTCATATAGGAAAGAAAAATGACATCTGTATTAAATAATATGGAAGAAATATACAACCAGATGCCTTGATGTTGTCAGGTTCCTTCCAATAGTTCCTTGCTTCCCACACACTTCTGCTCCAATGAGTTCTGAGACTGTAAGTTTGAAGATACTAACAATCTATTTTGACAACATAAATCATAAACCTATCATTATCCCTTCTCAAAATCTATTCTCCAAGATGACACAAAAAATATTAACTCCAAGCTAGCTCAGCTCCAAAAACTCTCTAACCATTCCAAAGCTCCTTCACTAACTTTCCCCATGATAACTCTTCTCCTTTTATAATATGAAAAGGATAGGGTGAGGAAGTTAGGGTGATCCCACTAGAACAGGGATGCGACTCAGATCCAAACCAATCATAGGCCACCTCACCCTCAAAGATTCTATTCTAGAAACGTCGAGAAGATTCTCTTTTTATTTGTACGAAAAATCGTTGCACCCTTAATATTGAGCAAGGTGTGACAATGTCACAAGCCACTATGGTGCAACCTATGTCGATCCTAAATCGTCACACCCTTAACACCGAGCAAGGTGCGATGATCCTTTTTATAAGTTTTTTACAAAGGAAAAGATAATTTTCATCTTTCTTCGAAAATGTGTCTTCATTTTTCTTCAGGGATTAAGGCCATTGATCCTTCTAAAGACAAAGGATAGTTATACATCATTAATGGTCATAAGTGTGATGAAAATAATTTGTAACCGTAATCCCCCCAAAGTATGAAGCTAGAACAGAGTGATAGCTGAAATACTTTGTCGAGTGTGTGTTGGGAACGAGGAACACGTCAGTCGAAAACCTACCAACAAACAAGGAAATACAGTACAATAATATATCATCACTGAGGTAGGAATTCCCATATTCATAATACAAATGAATCAAAGCATAAATGTCAACATGCAAAGATGCATGTCAATTAACAAAGGTCATGGCCACCAAACATACATTGTGGATCCATGCCAATATGACTCAAATCTAAACGTAGCCACCAAAAATACACTATGGATCTATGTGTTAAAGACTCAAATTTAAACATAGCCATGAGATATACACTGTAGATCTATGAAACAATAAAATTTGAATATACTCCAATGAAACCTAAATCTATCATTAAATGTTTAGGGTCTTCATCTCCACCACTCTATAGTACAAATCTAATCATGTGACTACATGTGTTGAAGCCGAACATAGTAGAAACCACTTGATTACCGGTCATTGATAAATACTATTAACAAGTGCGAGGGAAATCACCATTAATTTCAGTGACTCCCAAGGTACACTAGTACAATCCAATGGGTGTGAATTTATGAGTTGAAGTTGAACACTAGGCAGAATCTCTTGTTCAGTGGTCAATAATGAAAACCCATTTCCAAAATAGAGGAAACATGCCATTGAGGAATGAAGGTTCCAAGGTACCAATTAGTTTCTAATTCTAGTTCATGGATAATGAGTTGAAGTCAATATGAAACGACTCGTTATAGGAGGGCCTTAATGTATCCCCATCAATGACACGAAATGGGTAAATTTTTTTGAAGTAGAACAGATTAACAAGTGATTTAGGACTGACTCAGGGATGGTTGACACAATAGAAGGCTTAAGGACTGCAGAAATGGTTGATGCAATAGAAGTATTTCCGTGTTGAACTTCTCTTTGAACATATTGACGACACTACAAATTTCTTGGCAACACTGACTCAACAAAAGGATCACAGACCAAATTGTAATCTTATAAAGGAGTATGAACAAGAGACAAGCGTATTTTTCCAACCGTAACACAAAGAGAGTGAAAGGGTGTCATGTTCAAGAGAGACTTACTTCCATAGAATACATGTTTAAACACATTTCTTTCTCAATTTCCCCCCACCATTTATGGCAAGTACCTCTTTATTTTTACACAAGCTTGAGGAGGATAACATATGCTTGAACTGTAAGCTCATCCTTTGGATGATTCCCTTAGAGTATGGTTAACAAACCCTAGGAATGAGTGGTTCAGTTCCATATAAGCCTTTCGATGTTTGTTTTATGAGTCCAAAGAAAGTAAACTTAGTGGCATTTTCATATTTATGTAGTCAGAAAAGAAATTAAAGAGGACTCCATAACTTTTTATAATCATGCTTGATTAGAGTGTTCATTTTTCGTAAAGTAGTCTGATGAGACTGAAAAATAGATAAACTACTGCTCAACAAACATTTTCTTCAAATTCTTTAACGACCATGAAAAGAACAAGATTTCTCGACAATTTTTTTCATGTTTAGAGATTATGAAAAAAGATTAAAGGGAACTCCAGGGGGTTCCTTTTTCATATAACCTTTGCGAGTCCAAAAATGTGATAAAAGTATACTCGGTTACATTCTCAGTTATTTATGAGCATGAGAAAGAACAAAGACTAAGCTCGGGATTGGTTTCATTTTTACACAAGCTTGAACCAAAGTAAAACTATGCTTGAGATAGATTTTATTTTTATACAAGCTTAAAACTAAACAAAACTATGCTTGGACCTAGTTTCATTTTTACACAAGCTTGAACCAAAGTAAAAACTATGCTTGTGACTTCCCAACACATTATCCAAGGATGGTTGGTACTTTTCCCCCAGCTTAAGAAGCTAGTGTCTTAACTTCAACATGAATTCTAGAGGCTGTAAGCATTTCCCCCCAAGCTTTGTTTCATCCAACATCATAGGCGGATGAAATGAAGCTTCAAATACTATATGTAACAAAGTATTTGACTCAATCGAAGAGGGGGGGAATTTTTTTCATTTTTTAATGAGCTTGACATAGGAACAAGACCTATGCTCGAGACGGGTTGTTTTACTTTTTAAAAATCTTGACACAGGATAAGAACTATGCTCGTAACCTTTGTTTCATTTTTTAACGAGGTTTCCACAAAACTATCCTCGTAAGATTTGTTTCATTGTTTAACGAGGTTTCCACATAGATGCAAAACTATCCTCGTAGTAGGTTTCATTTTTTAACGAGATTGAAATAAAAAAAACATGCTCAAAGCTAGTTTCATTTTTTAATGAGCTTGAAATCAAAAAACCATACTCAAATCTAGTTTCATTTTTTAATGAGCTTGAAATCAGAAAACCATGCTCAAAGCTGGTTTGATTTTTTAATGAGCTTGAAATCCGAAAACCATGCTCAAAACTAGTTTCATTTTTTAATGAGCTTGAAATCAGAAAACCATGCTCAAAGCTAGTTTAATTTTTTAATGAGCTTGCAAGAGGACAATGCTCTGGAAGGACACCATGTCAAGGGACAAAACCCGATCATGGCTTCCAAGAGATCTTCATTTGACGGAAGAAAAACACTTTGTAAGGAACATAGATTGATGGTTGCGATAAGCGTAAGGAGATCAGGCTCTAAAATCCCTATCGAAGAGATCACCATGTCAACTATTGGATCTATGTCATAAGAGACTGAGCATACAATGAGAGGCTCATCTTCATCGACAGTTGAAGGCATAGGAGACAATGCCACTTAATTTACTTGTGGCGGGGGCGATATCGCCTACATATACAAACCATTTAGGGAGGTCATTGAGTTGATGGTCAAGTTAGGGCCAACAAATGAAGGTCGATCAATAGTCACATTCTTCCATCATGAGGGAAATATATCACACAAAAAAGAGTGGACATGATAACTTTCATGGCATAGACATAATCTCTCCCAAGGAGTAAATTGAAATCCAAGGGGCCTTGGACTACCATAACATCAATAAAGAAAGTTTTCCCTCCCAAAATTACGGGAAACCAAGGAAGGAATCCTAAATGGTGACTAGTTCTTCTGTTAAAATCTAACATATTTTGGGTAACCAACATAAGATGAGGACAGCCCAAAGATTTCCAAGCAATAGAGGAAAAAATACTAACGAACACACCTTTGTCTATCAGTGTCTGAGGAACGTCCCGACCGCAAACCTGTAATTTAATCTTGAAAGGAATGTGAGAGGGAATACGAGGTCTAGTTAGCGCACCTCATTAAAAAATGATGGCCTCATTACTCAGAGGAGGTTCCATAGGATAAGGAGCAATGCTCCCCAACACGGTAATATCTGTATCAACAAGAAAAACATGAGCAGTATCGGGTTTACTCTCTAGTGGGAGAGTAGGATTGACTGATGATGGGATCATATCGACCACTTGGGTTTCATTCTCCAAGGGGAGAATGGGGTTGAAAGATGGAAAATGATCGACCACTTGGGTTTCACTCTCTAAAACCAGAGTGGGATCGACCGAGGATGGAATTGGATCAACCACTTTGTCAACTGGTTCAACTAAGGACATGACCACATTGACTACCTGATCAACCTTACTGAATGACGAAGGGACCATATTGATCATTCCATCGACTACAGGTGGGTTGAGAGCAGTTGGAAGTTGAGGTTGGGAAACAATCATGTCTTCCAGTAATTTCGAGGATTTGTCCATACGAGGGAAAAGGTGAGTTTGATGACTCCCTCCGCATAACCTACATGGGAACTTGGCTCTACATTTCTTCTTCCCAACGGTATCCCAACTAGTTAACGAGAGTTCATCAACATGTTTTTCAAATGATGACAACATGGGATAGAGAGGGTGTGTAGAACATGCTTATATAACCTTGGATAGACCAGGGAAATCCCTAAGAAAATGGATACCCTTGCAAATCCTGCAAGGGTACTTGGGCTTACGAGTCATTTGGGTGATTTGGCATCATCAACACTCCCAGCACGATTAACAATAACTAGTTGTTTTCCAACATGTCTTGCAGTGGTTGAAAGTTTATACCCTTTCTTATTTTTCTTATTCTTAATCTTGATTTTCTTCTTCTTCTTATCCACCAGGTTACTAGCTTCAAAGCTTTCACTCGGCGAAGAAGATGAAATGAAAGAAGATCTTGCAAGTGAAGAAGGCGAAGAAGGTCTTACTGGTGAAGAAGGTGAAGTATCATCATGAGGTTGATGTTATTACGGGGAATTTATTAGAACCGAAGCACTTGTTGCATTCGGGATTACTGGAGTGAAAAAAAAACTATATCGGTAACCCAATTGTGAGACCTGGAAGGCTCAAAGTAGTGATGTAAGGAGGACCAACGTTTCCATAAGAAGGAAAAAAAAAGTTCCCCCCAGAGAAGGGGTTTCTTCATTGGTCATTTCAGGAACTGACACCATTAAACATAGATCCAACCTAGAGTCTGCTAGGGAAAACAAACAACACACGCTAAAAATCTAGAAAACAAGAAAACAAAAAAAATCTTCTCACAATGAACACACTAGTTGGTGATGAAATCCAACGTCATGGGAACAATGCAAGAAGGGGATGAGATAGAGCAGGTGGAAAAGTTATATTGATGACCTTCTTAATGGACTTATGCCTTAGTGCAAGCTTCCACACAATAAACGTGGATTTACCCTCAAAGGAGCCCGAGTGAGTTTGGCCAATGTCGATTCCAGGTATAGTGAAAACTTTCCCCTTCACCGTCACCTAATGTCTTAATCCTAAAGAAATTCCACTAAGGTTACCAAATACAATAATGATGCCTGGGGAAACAATCGACAGTCTGATATACACACAAGGGCAGGGTAGCTGAGCCCGAAATGGACTTGAGAAGGCCCGCACAAGGTTGTTTTATCAAGTGACCCCCAATAATATGAGAAACCACTACACTAGGACCAACAAAGCAAGGTTAGTAACTTTGTTGGCCTTAATGCACCCTCGTGACTGACCCTTGTGTGAGAAGGGCTTCCCAAAACAAAATGTAGTAAATGGATTTCATTGATCCCTAACTCAAGATTCTATGTTTGTTTACATCTTTGGAAAGTTATCTTTCACACCTATTCAAAATCCCTACAACTAATCTAATGTAGGTTGCAAAGAGTCCTAGAAATAAAATTTTATAGGTAGATTTTAATACACGCATAAATTTTATTAAGTTGTTGTTACTCAAGAGGAAAATAGCATGGACTAAATGATGTTTTGACCGACCCTAAACGTGTGTAAAGAAATGAAGATGTAAATATTTCACTTCGATGAAAGCTATATTACGAGAAGGAGAAAATGTTATCATTCCCAGATGCACAATGTCCCAAGATTTTATTAAACTCATCAATATCAAGATATTCAAGAAATGAGCCAAAGATATTGTACACCGATACACGATTTTAAGAATTCAAGACCAAAAATTCCAAAAACCATGTGATTTTACTACTTCAAATGAAAGGATGCCCCCAATCTAATGGAAAACAAGAATTTAAAGATTTGTATTTCAAATATACAAAATAAATAACGAGTTTCTTCAAAACAAAAGCAACCCAAACAACAAAAAAAAAAAAATTCTTTTAAAACAAACTATTCAGAAAAAGAAGTGTTCTTTCACTAAACAATTCTAAATAAAAAAAATGTTTTGTAACAAAAATACACTCAAAGCAAGAGATCAACTCTTTCAAAAGAAAACAAGTTAAAACAAAGAAAAGATGGCTAAAATAAGATGCAAAGTTGTCAAGCAGACTGTAATCAAATCACCCCAGACACTTATCTCATATCTGGACAAGGAAAAACTATCAAAAAATAATTTTTCCAAGAGATCGCCGTAGGCTACAATCCAACACAGTGCGACATTCCCAGATCGACGTAGGGAAGAGAGTATTACAGTGCGATGATGTCACATTGTGTCTCAAGGCAAGGTGCGTCGGACACCTAAAATATGGAAAAAATAAAAAATGATAAAGTTTTTTATGTGAATTCAACAGTCAATGAGTCAGTTTGGATTTCCCAGTGACTCGGAAAATAGACCCCAAGAAATCAAAACAAGAAAGAAAGACTACTAGGAAAACAATTTGATCCCCAATATGGTCGCCAATTTTGTTATCGGACAAATCAGTAAGTGTGGACACAAACTAAGCTCCCTAGTTTCATCTCGAAGCTAGAACAAAACAAATAGTACACTGAACATTCCTTATATTTCAGATATCAAATAAGAAGAGGATCCAAAGCATAGCTTTTAAATGTTGTAGATCCGACCTCGCCAATGTGATCCCAAATCCATCGTAAGGCTTATGGAGAATTATTTGCAAAGAAACACAAGCCAACAGAGACACAAATAACATATTCTATTTGATATGAAACTATGTACATGATCAAGGAATCATACAATATGGACAAATAATGTTTATATAAGAAAGAAAAAGTATATTTGTATTAAAGAATGTGGAAGAAAGATACAACCAAATGCCTTGATGTTGCCAGGTTCCTTCCAACAGTTCCTTGCTTCCCACACACTTCTGCTCCAATAATTTCTGATATTGTAAGTTTGAAGATACTAACAATCTATTTTGACAACATAAATCAGAAGCCTATCATAATCCCTTCTCAAAATCTATTCTCCAAGGTGACACAAAAAAGCTTAACTCCAAGCTAGCTCAGCTCCAAAAACTCTTTAACCATTCCAAAGCTCCTTCACTAACTTTCCCCGTGATAACTCTTCTCCTTTTATAAACTGAAAAGGATAGGGTGAGGAGGTTAGGAAGATCCCACTAGAACAAATATGCGACTCAGATCCAAACTGATCAGAGGCCACCTCACCCTCAAAGATTCTATTCTAGAAACGTCGAGAAGATTCTTTTTTTCTTTGTACGAAAAATCATCGCACCCTCAATACTAAGCAAGGTGCGACAACATCGCAGGCCGCTATGGTGCAACCTACATCGATCCTAAAACGTCACACCCTTAACACTAAGTAAGGTGTGACGATCCTTTTTATAATTTTTTTACAAAGGAAAAGATCATTTTCATCTTGTTGGGAAAATGTGCCTTCATTAGACTTCTTGAGGGATTAAAGCCATTGATCCTTCTAAAGAAAAATGATAGGTGTACATCGTTAAAAGTAATAAGGGTGACAAAAATAATGTGTAACAGTTACCCTCCTAGAGTGACAAGATACAATATGATAACCCCATGAATTTGGATGAGACCATATGGAGAGCAAGGAATCTCTATGAGAAGAGAAGAGGGAGGCCAGTGTTTCAAAAGACTTGAAATGACAAGATGAAAGGAAAGAGGGAACACAGGCAGAAAGATTTTAAGCCACCATTTTTCAAGAACACCTCTCAAGCAAATCAACAAGTCCATTTAGCACAAAATGAACAGAAGACACAATGTTCTTTTTGGAAAGGGCCAAGGAAACAACCAATACAAGGTTGGGGATGTGAGGGGAATCACTTGTATAGGGACTACCCTCACAAAGGAGAAATAATGAGGACTAGCCACAACATTTAGGAGGATTAAATAGTGAAAGATATGGGAGGAAACATGCCAAGGATTTATGCAGCCTTAGACAACAAGAAAACAGAGTATCAATCCCCCAAGATTGAAGTGGAAGGTAATATTGATAACCAGCCCATAACAATTTTAATTGATTACGGAGCTAGCCATAGTTATATAAAATCTAACATTATTGAAAGATTTCACTTGCAAAGGTGTAAGAATAAGAAATATTGGTTAGTTCAATTGGACATGGGGGTGAAGAGAAAGATCAATGAGTTGGTTAAATATTTCTTGATAGACATGAGTGGACTCATCACAAAGTTATATTTGAATATTATACCTTTGGGTTCATATGACTGTATAATTGGCATGGATTGGTTGGAAAAACACTATGTTGTCCTAAACTGTTACAACAAGAAAATAAATTTTCTTGACGAGAAAGGGAAATAAGGAAAGATTCAAGGAATTTCAAGAGATGTAGATGTTAGAGAAATTTCAGCCATGCAACTGAAAAAAAGTTTTAGAAAGGGATGTCAAATATTTGCAACCCACATAGAAGAGGAAGCTAGTGATAAAGTGGCAAGTCTTGAAGACCACCCAATCTTGAGATATTTTGAAGATGTTTTTGAGGAGATTCTAGGATTTCCATCGAAGAGGGACATCGACTTCTCTATTGATTTGGTGTTAGTATCTTCCCCGGTTTCCAAGAATCCTTACAAAATGGGCACAACATAATTGAAAGAGTTGTAGGTGTAGCTAGAGGAACTTTTAAAGAAAGTGTATATATGCCCAAGTGTGTCACCTTGGGGAGCCCCAGTTCTTTCTGTGAAGAAGAAAGATGGGACCTTAAGGTTATGTATTGATTTTAGTTAGTTGAACAAGGTCACTATAAAGAATAAATATCTCTTTCCAAGGATTGATGATTTATTTGATCAACTGAAAGGTGCAAGAATATTTTCCATGATTGACTTGATATCAAGATATAATCATCTAAGGATAAAACAAGAGGATATCATCAAGAAAACATTTAGAACAAGGTATGGGCATTATGAATTCGTGATAGTTCCATTTGGACTATCAAATGCCCCATCTATTTTTATGTGTGTAATGAATGAAGTGTTCAAGGAGTACATGGACAAGTTTGTAATTGTTTTCTTAGATGATATTATCATCTACTCTAAGTCTAAGGAGGAGCATGAGGAGCATCTCAGAATGGTGCTAAAGGTTTTAAGGGAGAATAAACATTATACTTAGTAGGTAAAATATTATACTTAGTAGGGAAAATATTATATAAAATACTTGAAATTCAGTCAAGGTGACCCCCGACATGCTTTACGGTGTAGCCTCGTACCCTTCATACTTTTGGCATGCTTTAAAAGACTAAAATATTGGCATAAATGATGTGTGTAATGGCCTTGGGGTGCGCTCCATTAAATAGGTCTCCCTTCAAAACCAATTCCCGAAATTTGTGGCATATATTGCAGGTTCATTGGTTTGTTTTAACAAACCTTATCCATGGCACGTTGGTTACAAAATATGGCATAAAAGGTAGAGCTCAGGGGTTCTATTCCCCACAAACTTTTTTCAATTGGTTATATATATATATAAAACTTAAACAAACCTTCACACAATTTGTTAGAAATGAATATGTATTGCCATATTAATATATCACATGGTCATAACCATAGTTATAACAACTCCCGTTGATTTATGAGTTGAGTCCCCTCCATGCTATGGTGTTGATTACATTAATGTGAAATGGATCAAGTGATAAGGTTCAAGGGATTAGGCCCTCGTCCCTTTAGCGACTCAATCAAACTTTATTATAAACTTGAATATATATGAAACCATATCTTTATCAAGTGATAATACGGTAGCACGTCGGTAGGGTGGGATATGTGAAGGTGTAGAGGCTAGGGAGGTCATGGGTTCAATTCCCTTGGACTCCATAAATTTTACTTCACATTAACCATTATTGGCCAATGAGGGGTCGCTATGTGGCGGTCTCTCATTGGCTCTTCCAATGCCACATGTCAACATTTGATTGAACCAATTATTTTCCTAGAGGTACTTTCCAACTCAACCGATCAAATGTCATGCCACATCACCTATATGATGCTACGTGTCACCCTAGAGCTGCCACTCGTCAACATGTTATCCTTCAACATGTCTCTCTCTGATCCTACCATGTGTCTCTTAAGGGTTGACTTTTTCCCTGTTTGACCTAAACTTTGACCAGCAACAACTTTTGCATACGTAATTCGTTTGACTATCCATTTGCATTGTTGGAAAGATGATGACAAGCTCTTCGCAATGATGTCATTTTATTGAAATTTTGAGATGGTAAAAGTTTGAGATTTTCTGACCCTTTCTGGATCCCTGTGAGTGTTTTGGATATTCCTAGACCTCTATGAGGGTTCCTGGATAAAGAATCCCATAAAGAAAAGTGAATAAGCCCCTAAATCCAAGATAAGATACCCCTAAAGTAACGTAAATAATCCCCTAAGGTAGGTCATTCTTAAGGAAGAGGTGCAACCCAAAAGTTGTGACCCTTGGTTGCGCCCCCTCATGTGGAGAAGACTCATATAAATAAGAGGAGCCTCATTTAGCATTTGGATCACATAAATTCGACCTATCCAAGGAAGAGGAACAAGTTTCATCATAAAGGAGTGAATTTTCAAGGTAAGATGAAGTGAAGAGGGGAGATATTCCAAGGGAAGATGATGTCTGATGATGATTTGTTCTAGGGTTTTGTTTGAAGGTCATCTTGGAATTTTCAATACAACTTTTTTTCTAGAACAAATTAGATAGAAAAAATTGGAGATTTTTCATAATAGATAGAGAAGAACCGTGGGTACGAATTTCAGGTATTGAATCATTAAAGGTTTGGATTTATACTCGGTGCAAGTTGAGATTTTTAAAACTAGGGCTTTCTTCTTCAAAACTAGTCATCTTGCCATTTTCTCTATAATATCTTTTGGGGGAAGATTCAAGGAGATAAAATTGGAGGAATTTTAGAGATGATAACGAAGAATATTGGGTATAAGTTCCATATCATGATTCATTACAGCTATGGGTTTATACCTATTGGAAGTTAGGGTTTATGACTAATACAAAAACTAGTCCCAAATAGTTGTTAGAGATAAACAATTACACCTGAAGCTTGGTTGGTCCAAATTGAATTCCACTTGTTTCATTAGAAGTAGAAAAGATCCTAATATTTGAGGTCCAAGTTTTAGAATAAAAAATGGAAAATTGAGCTCATGGTGAATCTTACAAGTTTGCAGATTTGAGGTACAGTTCTGAGAAGTTTTGTCTGCAGATTTAAGAAGTGATTCTGGGATTGTATTTGAAGGTTGAATTGATTCTTTATCATAATTTAAAATATTCCAAGGCGATTGGTGGCACCTTCTAGTAGGTGCTGGAAAACAATGGAAGTGGGTGCTTCCTTCAATTTGGTGCTTGTAAAATCTTGAAACTACTTAAGAAAAGTTTTTGTGGTTTTCTCCCACTTGGGTTTCGACGTAAAATTATTTGTACAATGTGCATGATTTTATGTGATGATGAATGACATGATTAATGGTTAATGTTTATGTAGTGCTTGAAGTTTAAAATTTTTGAAATAACATTATATTGATTCACCCCCCCCCCCNCCCCCCTCTTAGTATTCTTGAATATTCTAACATTGTCCTCCAAATTTGACATGAAGGATCTCGAGGCTGCTAACTTCATTCTGGGAATGGAGATTAAAAAATATCATGCAAACAAGAAAATATGGTTGAATCAGAGAAAATACGTTGAGTAAATATTAAAAAGGTTTAATATGTAGGAAAGTCAACCAATCAAGGTTATTATTCTTGTAGGTGTAAAGTTATATGCAGATCTGTTGGCACCCAAAGTTTTGGGTCCAATTTTGCACGTGCACACAAACAAAATTCGTGCGTGCTTATCCAATAGTTTTGCGAGAACCTAAGGAGACATGCGAAAGAATGCCATAGTGCATGCATCAGAACAAGTTTTTTTAAGAAATGCACTAAGTCTAAAGGATATTAATGGTGCATTGGTCTGTATTTTGTTAGTTGAGCATGTCGGTATGAGTTTTTTTAGTTGCACCAAAAAACAAGAAGATGCCCACTAGAAGCAAGAAAGGAATCACTAGGATACCTCTTGGAATGATTATTTCCAATATCATATGAATATGTGGGGTGACAAGAAGATGAGTTGGCTAGGTAGTTAAGATTTCCCCTAAAGCAAAGAACCTACATGGAGCCCTAACAGGTACCAAAAGCGTGTGAGGTCATTATATCAGAAAAGTGAGTCGAGAAGAGAAGGTAAGGACAACACTCCCCAACAGAAAGAGATATAAAATAAATCTCTCAAATCAGAAAAGAGGCTACTTAATTTCTGAATGCATCAGTCCTAGAGCTCTTAGTTAGCCTATTGAAATATTATGTTGTATGGAGAAGTCTCATGTGCCTTGTATCTTTCTGAATCTTCAAGCTTAGTGCAAGGTGCATATTTTTGTATTCCCAATGTTTATATAGTAATGAGATGAAGTCTTATGTTGTGCAACTCAGTTATTCAACACAATTTATATCTCTAATATGATGGAATACGTCTAGTAATAAATATATGGGAGTTTTGTTTTATTCTATGTTTGTTATGAATAAGTAACACTTGTGCATGTATTGTTTTAATTATTAGTCCTTGTTAGATTATCATATATTAATTACATGGATTCCATTTGCCATTTTTTTAGTTATGTTTGATCATCCATCCTTGAAACAAGACCTTATGGTATTTGTGATCCTCTCTGCATCTTGGGTGAGACCTTCCTCTACCTTGGTCGAGTATTGATATGACAATAGTTAGAGGTTTTTGTTGGACACACTTTGGACGAACCCTGGGTCTCAAACCCCCCAATGTTAAGAAGGTCAGTGTGCACGGAAGCATGTATTGAAACAACAACACTACCCAACGCCAATAAATGGTTCTGTTGCTCAGACACGCAGTATTGTTGAGATTAATGGAGGAAAATATAAATGTGTTGGCATTCGTCTAAGGTGGAGATTCAAGACTGGATAGAAGTGAAGGAGGACAAGTTTTTCCTACAAGAGACAAAAGGATTGTGAGTGATTTCAAAAGAATAGAAAAGGTAGGTATCTTTACTCTGACTTGCATGAACTCGTTTAGTTACCAACATATTCTATATTCATTCATTGTGTTACAATGTTTACAATACAAAATACATATAGGAGCCAGCGACATCAAAACCCTAACCCAATGACCTCGATTAGTCCAAAACCCTAATTCCTTAACCAAAAATAGAAAACCATCGGCAAAGAAACCATGTGCTGAAAAACCACCTAAATATAATGCGGTCCTGATGCGAAAAAAATATTTCGGGGGCGCTGCTCCCTAACCCCCCTGCGCAGATGCTCAAACACTACTACTCATGCATATAAGTATCAAATTTTTGATACCACATCCTTGGTGATTGTTTTAAACCATACAAGGATTTTTTCATCTTGCATAGAAACGCCTTCTTTCCCTTCACAACATAACCTTCTGGTTTCTTCATATAGATTTCTTCTTCCATATCCCCATGTAGGAATGTTTTCTTCACATCCATTTGTTATATTTCAAAATCAAATGCAGTAGCAACAAATAACATAAATCTTATGGAGGTTAACTTGGCAACAGGAGAAAAAATCTCACCAAAATCAATTCCCTCAACCTGGGAATAACCCTTTGCTACTAACCGAGCTTTGTATTTCTCCACTTTTTCTTATGCATTCAAATTATTTTTAAATACCCATTTATTTCCAATGGGCTTTCTTCCAGTTGGCAACTCCACTAGATCCCAAGCCTCATTCTTATCCAAAGATGCCATTTCTTCTTCCATGGCCCTTTTCCAGAGATTTCAATCCTTTGAATCCACTGCCTCCCTGACAGTTCTAGTATCATCATTAGTAATAAACAAAGCAAAATTTGAACACAGATCAGATGGACTATACCTTTCCAGTAGCCTTCTTTCTTGATCCGATCTCCTCAATACTGGAGTATGAGGATCTTCTTCTTCTGATTCATGTTCTTTTGTAGAGTCTGATTCATCATCCTTCTATAGAGTCTGAGTACCACTTTTCTACCTCCACTCTTTCTTTGGCCTGTATTGTCGATGGCTCTATGCCTCTTCTGTTGATTTCTGTCTACGCTTCCCCAAATTTCTTGAGGAGTTGTCCCATTTCTGCTAGCTCTTTTTACAGTTTATCCCTGTGATGCACTGCATGATCGAAATCTTCTTCTAAGTAATCCTGGACCATTCTAGCACTCATTTCCCCATCGTCCTCTGTGATTGTATAGTCTTGCGATGCTTGGTGCGCCTTTTCTTTCTTGTGCGGGCCTCCTTCCTGCACGACTGGTCTCTTATTTCCCCCTGGTTCCTGTGTGATGGGGTTTGGGGCAGTCTCTTGCGCTCCCTTAGCATTTTTTGGTTATCCGTTGGTCGGATGTGTAGTTTCTTTCTTCCCCTTTTGGGTCCCTATATACTTGGACTCTTTGTCTTCCTGAGTCGGCTTGCCTTGGCCCGTTCATGGTTTCTTGGGCAATTGTATTTTCGGAGGCTATGTTTCCGCTTGTTCTGCCTCTCCTTTTGTTGTTGTTTCGAGCACTTCCCGAGTAATCTTTGGGATCCTCCATTCATCAAGCCATTCGTTGATGACCATGTCTATGTCACCCTCTATGATTCAGTAGTGCATCTGTAGCCATGTTTTATCTAGATCCTACCTTAGTTGTATCTACATTGTCTATCTTGTATCCCAGAAATTGGCGATGTCTGCATATCGCATGATATCCTCTGGTGTTATTCTCCATGATAGACTAATATCTTCCTATATATCCTGTAGGTATGCTTCTAATATGATACTGTTCTCCATCCTTTTCCTGGTCTGTGGCCTAGATATCAGTAAGAGGTATATCACTCCCATTGGTTGTGGTTTGGTACAAACGCTCACATACCCTGGTTCTTGCCATCCCATGAAGAATATTAGGGTAATCATCCATGAGTAATGAAACTTTGTGCCTAGGTCCTGTGCATCCTTGTAGTCCTCTTAAAATAAGTTCAATAGATATGGCACCCAACTCATATAGGTGCCTTGTGCGCACTGAGATGCAACTGCAATGACTTCTGTTGGTACTTCCTCTTTGTGGCATTTTATGAGCAATTTGCAAGCTAATATATTTGCCCCCAGTTGTGTAGCTGCATTCTTTATTCATTTGATTATGATGCCCCTCGTTCCTCTGGCAGTGCCATATTTCTTCTAAATTTCATCTGCCAATGCTTTCTCCTTGGATTTGTCATCCAGAATCAACGTGGGATCCATACCTAGGGTTGGTAACCCTGTGATTTGTGCGATAAGCTCAACAATTATGGGTACGGGTTTTTCCAACCATATGTCCCATCCATGTGTGACTACTAACAACTTATTGGTGCATGTTGTTGCATACTAGCCTCTACCAAAATGTGGTAGCTTCAACAAACCTAAGATTCCTATTTTGTCCAGCCCAACTGCCCACTGGTATGGTTGGCTAATCATTTCTCCAAGTTGGTTTACAGTTATGGTCTGCATAAAGACCCTCTATGCAAGTTCCAGGAACTTGGTTTCATCTAATACGTCATGGTCAGAATACTTGATCTTCCTGACGTGACCCAATAGCTCTGATTCTACCTGTACTCCAACTGGTATGTGTGGTAGAATAATTTTTGCTGTAGGTTTCTTACGGGGTGAGCTCGGTATCTGAACTTTGTCTTCCTACTGCGGTGGCTGGTTCGAAGTTCCAACAACTTCTGGTTGTTCCCCCATCAACCATTCTGGCCAAGCCGAGGTATTGGTAAGAGTCTCCTATGCTGGTTGACCTGAGATGGTCATTTGCAGCTTGTCTGGTTGTGCTGGTGCTTCCAGATTTTGTGTCATTTTGTTAACCTCCAGGGATGCTTCGGTGCTTTTTGGCTGCACTTCCTATTGGGTTTTCACTTCCTCATTCTATGGCGCCCACATCACTGCTGGCATATCCACTTTCATGGCCTCTGCTTGTGGCTTTTGAATTTCTTCCAGTATCGGTGTAGAGCTCATTGGTATCCTCTCGGGGGATGGGATTTTTTCGATGTCGACGATCTTCGGTTGTTGTTTTTCGTTCTCTTCCAGCAGTCCTCGTGACCTAGTTTGAACCCTAGTTGGTCTGGATGTCTGTCTGGCTTCTGCTGGCTTTGGTGGTGCCATGGTGGAGACTGTCGAACGTTTTCTATGTTTGAATAACTTCTGGGATTTCAATGGTCTCGCTCTGGTCATTCTGGATGCTATTATTCTCTCTTTGTTTTCCTTTCGTGAATAGACTAGTTTCTCCCGTGCTCACATGTTGTATGGAATGGTCACAAATCTTGTCGAGGACGCTTCCTCCATTATGTGTTTAATGCATCATAACTGTGGGTTCAATGCATCTGTGAAGGTTTCATAATTTCCATTACGTCCGCTTTGTCGTCTCCTGTTGGCATGTTTAATGTGATGTCCCATCTATCCTTTCCATGCTTTAATTCTGCTTAGTGTTGTCCTGTCATACTACTTTTGCCAGCTTTCGGTTTCCCGCTTACTTTCCCTCTGTATGTAACCGTTGTTTGTTCCTTTTTTGAATTTGTGTTTTGAATGTCATGTGGCCTTTCTATCTCTGGCCTGTTGCATTCTTTTTAGTCTTATTTCCTTTTTCTTCTTTTTTTCATTTTAGAAATTATATATATATATATATATATATATTACTGTGTGGTGGGTGGTCGACTATCCTTGTACAACTTCAGTCGGATCCTGTTGATCATTCCTCTGAGGTCTATGTCTGCTAAATCTCTTAACTGTACAACGACTTCGTCTGTGACAGATTTTACCTCGTATGGTCCTAACCAATGCATTCTAAGCTTCCTCGAGTGCTGAAACGACTTGTTGTCATAGAGAAATACTAGATCTCCTTCCTATAACGTTTTCTTCTTGATGTGTCGGTCGTGCCAATATTTGTCTCTTGCTTTCTGCACTTGTTTATGGAATCCTGCCAGGATTCAATCTTCCTCCATTGAAAATAACTGATTCAGTATTTCTTGTACTGTGCCTCGTTCTATCATCTGTGTGATAGCTGGTATGCGTAAGTTGGGTACTGAAAATTCTAATGGCACTACTACTTCTTGGCCATAGACAAGCTTGAAGGGTGTGTGCCCTGTCAACTTTTTGCATGTGGTCCTATATGCCCATAATACTGCTGGTACTTTGAGGTGCCAGTCATCTCTATTGACATTACAGATCTTTGTCAGTGTGTTTTCTAGAATTTTGTTGAAGGCTTCTACTGTGCCATTTTCCTGTGGGTGATACGGTGTGCTCTTCTGGTGATGAAATTCAAATTCTTCAGTCACCGCGCGAATGGTGTTGTTTATGAAGTGCGTGCCTTGGTCTCTCATCAAAACTCTTGGGCACCCAAATCTAGTGATGACTTGTTCAAACAAGAAGTGTGAAACTCTCTCTGCGCTACAATCTTTTACTGGTGCGGCTTCTGCCCATCTTGTTAGGTATTCCATCACGGTAATAATGTATCTTTCCCATGTTCTTTTAGATGGTGGGTTAATTGGTCCCACAAAGTCGATTTCCCATTTATCAAATTCCTGTAATGTTACTTGTGGTCATAGTGGCATCTTGTCCCTTATGTTGGATTTTCCTGGCCTTTCATAGACATCACATCCTTGACAATACTCTTTTGAGTCCCTGTGAATCATTGACCACCATAGTCCTGTGTGTGGTACCTTTTGCATGGTATCTTTTCCTGCATAATTCCCTCCTGTGATTTTCTTGTCGAATTCTACTAAAATGCTTGGTCGTTCATTCTCTAATATGTACCTTTGCAGGATGCTTTCTGCGCCCATCTTGTATAGGTGTCCTGCGATCAATTGATAGTCGGTTGCATGGACTGCCAGGTTCTTCTTCTATACGGTGGTATATTTGTGTGGTGTAGTACCTGTGCTTAAGTACTAAATGATCTCTACGAAGTAGTCATCAACAATCTATACTGAGAATAACTATGCATCCAGAAAGGTGTCTTGTAAATTCGTAGGTTCTTCTCCATTTGTGACCCTGGATAGGTGGTCAAGTCCTGCATTCAGTTTCCCTGGTTTAACTATTACTTCAAAATCAAATTCTTGAAATAGCAGTAACCATTGACAGATTCATCCCCCCAACACTGGCTTTTTGACTAGGTATTTCAGGGCTGAGTGATCTGTAAACATCTTAAAGTGTTTTCCCAATAGGTAATGTCTGAACTTCTGTAGTGCATAGACCATAGCTAGGCCTTCTCTTTCTATCGTGTTATAATTCTATTCTGAGTTTGATAAATTTCTTCTTGTGAAGGCTATAGTATGATCCAAGTCTCCTGCTCCTGGCTACGCTAAGATAGCTCCCAGTTCTATTGTTGATGAATATACATGCACATGGAATGTCTTTTCCCAGTCTGAGAATACTAATATCGATGCGGTAACCATCCTTTCCTTCAGGGTATCCAGACCGTGTTGACACTCATCGTTCCATTGATCCTTTTTTCCTTCCTTAACAGTTTTTCCATTGCGGTTTTGATCTGTGCATATCCTTTGATGAACTTCTTGTAGTATCCTATGTGCCCTAAGGTTTCTCTTAGCTATCAGACTGTTTTTGGTGTTGCTAAGTTAACAATAATGATGATCTTGGCTGGATCCATTAACAAGCCTTGTTTGCATACTATATGGCCCAATAGTATCCCAAACAGTGTTCCAAATATGCATTTCTTGATGTTCAGTGATATCTGGCATTGTCTACATCTCTCTAACATTACTCGTAGCACTTCCACATGGTTTTTCAGCAGATTGTAAACCATCCAGTCATCCAGGTGTACTTCGAAGAACTGATGGATGGATTCCTTAAATTCTATGATGACCACTCTGGAGAACATTGTGGGTGCATTATTCAGTCCAAATGACATGACTTTGTACTGATAAGATCCCCATTCCGTTGCAAACATGGTATTGTGTCTATCCTCCTGTGCTATCTTAATCTGATGGTAGCCTGAGAATCCTTCAGTGAATGAGTAATCTTCATGTCCCCCCACATTCTCTAACACTTCATTTGTGAACGATGTAGGGAATGGGTCGTGTAGGCATGCATCATTCAACTTCCTCAAGTTGATGCATATCCTAATACCTCTTCCTTGTTTCTTGTCCTGTACTACCATCGGGCTCATCCATTCTGATTCCTCCACTGGTTTGATGATGCCGGCTTCGAGCATCCGATCAATCTCATATTTAAATTTTTGTTTATATATGGGGTTCAATCTATAGGGTCACTGTCTAATAGGTCTCTCTTTAGGTCTGAGTGGTATCTTCATCTCTCCTAGTTCTCCTGCTATACCCTTCATCTCTATAAATGTTGTGGAAAAAAGGTAGCTATATTCGTGCAACAATTATGTGATGCCTTCTACTATTTGCTCATCCCAGTAGTCTCCAATACTGCCCATTTTGGGTTGCATAGGTCTCTATATTCACACAACAATTCTGTGATGCTTTCTATTGTTTTCTCATCCCAATAGTTTCCAATGCTGTCCATTTTGGGCTGCTCAGTTGTCCCGATGTTAAATTTCTTTACCTTGATTGGTGCAATAATGACTTCTGATTCTATGGGTGGTCCTTCCACATTTCTTTCGCCTTCTACTTCTTCGATATGAATGTCGCATGCGTCATATTCATCTGGTGCTTCCTCATGTACATGATAACATGACAGTAGTTCCTTAACTGTTTGTTTATTCCGTTGTTGCTCTTCTATGATAAATTCAATTTATGGTTCTTTGATGAATATTACTCCTCTGATTCGTTTGAGAGTTGCGTCTATATTGGGGTTCTCATGCTCAAATGAGAAAGTGATTGTGAAGTTTTGTTGCAATGTCCTCCATGTTGTAGTACCTTTGCGCAATTCCTGGTCTGTGTACCAATTCATTGGTATGCCCTCTAAATTATGTATGAAGTGATGAGGCCATTCCTCTGGTGGTGTCATTTTCCATAGCGTTTTTCACTTTTCCAAGTGTTCCGTTGGTGCCTCTTGTCCTTGGTATTGTTGTTGTTTGTTGTATTCCTATTATGCGTTGAACCTTATGTGCATTAGTCGCTTACATTGATACCGGTCTATAATGGTCTCTTTATGTGTGACGCACCATCTTGCAGGTGTGGCCTTGAGTGCTAAGTCAAGTGTTAACAGTCATTGGTTTTCTAATACTTCGTCTTCATATTGTGTCAAGAATGTTTCCAAATCATTTAGTCCATGGAAATTGGGTGGTTCTCTGATTTATGTGCCTACCCATCTTACTGCGCGGTCTATTCTTTCACATCTTCGCGTGGATACTTCGTGTAGTCTCTGTTGCCAGTTTTCTAACTCAGTGTCTGAGTCTGTTGTTCATGAAGTAATGCTCCACCAACTAAGTACCTCATCTATAGTTGTGTTTACATAATCCTCATAGCGCACAATTGTTCTGTACAACTGGTTGATCTCCTCTAAGTCCAGGCAAGTGGGTTCTATGAACCTCTCCCCTTACGATGGATCTAGTGGTGCTATGACCCTGTATTCTCTGGATTCAAATGTCATTTTCCTAGTTTTCAAATTGCTTATGGTCTGGTTGTCAAATGCCCAATCTAGACCAAGCAGTGTCAAGTAAGGTGTTGTGTCGTCCACTATTTCAATGACTTCAAAGTCTTCTTTAGTGCGCAATCCATCAAGATATATTGTCACTCCTTTCAGTATACCTATTGGTAGGACTCTATGTTGGTTTGCCAGTTTTAATTGGATATTTCAGTATCCTAGTGTTGGCTCTCCCATACATTGCCAGGTCTTCTTGGGTAGCACATTCACTTCAGATCCTAGGTCTAGTATAATGTCTCCCATGTTGAAATCTCCAATATTAGCATTTAGTCTAAATTCCCTACTTGTTCTTCTTTTGGTGTGTAGGTGATTGACAATTTTTGGTTCTAGTTTTTCTTCTGTCTCACTGCTACATTTCTCTAGTATGTTTTGTAATATTTTCACAGATGAAGGATCACTTAATATTTTCATGCATGATTGCAAAAAGCCTTTGATTATGCTTACTTATCCCTTGGGCTACATTCCTTTGGTATGATCCAATGATGGAAACATGTCATATTCTGGGGCTTCCATGAATGGTTCCGCAGTTGAAGTCGACGTTGTGTCCTCCTTCTAAAATTCTTGTCTAGCTTCCTTAAAAGTCTCCTTTTCTTTTGGCGCATCGAACTTCTTTCTTGGTTCGGTGTTCTTCTTTACCCATTGGTTTTGTGCTGGTTCCCGAGGAACTGCGTCACTTATTATTTTTTTTCCTCTACGAGTGACTAGAATGATGTTTCCTCCATCGTCCCTGTCTTCGGCTGAAATCCACTGGACATTCTAATTGTTTTGGTTCCTCTTTTCCTGAATATTTAGTAGTAGTGTCAGACATTCCTCTATATCGTGGTCCGATGCGCGAAAATACATACAAGTTGTTGGGGGAAGTGGACATTCCTGTGCATAATGTCCCAGTTGCTGACAATTGTGACATGTGACTGGTCCTCTACCACATCTGAAACCTCCTCTAGATCGTCCTCCACCTCGGTAGCCTGCTCAGTCACCTCGCGACGCGTTATACAGTCGTGACTAATTATACTGTGTGGTATTGTACTAGGGTTGTGTCAGGTTGTACTATGGCTTCACGTTATTGTATGGTTGTTGTGCAATATTGTACTTCTATTGTGCAATATTGTATGGAGATGGGGTTTGATTGAACTGTGGCGTTGCTTGCCCAGTCATCATTTCGGCCTATACCCTGTATGCATCTAATGTTCTTTCCCACATCAACTCCATAGTTCTGCAATCTTTGTCGTCATGGCCTACTGACTTACAAATGGTGCAATATGAAGTCTTTGGAACTGTGTGGTATTTTTGCATCATCGTGCAGTGATAAGGGTCATGACTCGGTTTCTTGCATATTTCGCACCATAATCCTCCCTGTGGTAGAAAATTTTTCATACATGTTTCCATATACTAAGCGAATGTTGGGCATTCATTCTTGTGGTGTCCTTCTGTCCTCCATGCGGTGCACCAAATGACTTCTCGTTTGTCCTTGTTCTTATTTTGGTTCAACTTAAATGTTAAATTATTCAAATCCTCCTTCAATTCCTCGATAGCGAGGTCCGTCTGTTGGTACTGGTTCTCTTCCAATTGCAAGGCTGCCTGCAGAGCCTCTGCCTGCATTTGAAATTTATGTTGTCGTAAGGGATATTTTAAGTGTGGGAGTAGTGAGTTTACAAACAGGTGTCGATGTTGCATCTCGGTCATAAGGTATTTTAGTTTTCCCTCTAGTCACTTGAATCTCTGGTCAATCTCCCATATAGATTCTCCTGGTTTCTGTCTGATCGTGATCATCTCATTCATGTATTGATCCTCTGAGCTTGGCTTTTGGAACTCATTAATCAATAACTTCTTAATGTCTACCAGTGTCCTCATCATCTCAAGGGAATTGTTTGTGTCTAGACTCATGTACTAGTCTAGTGTGTGGTCTCTTAGCATAATCACTAGTTGTGCAGGTTTGGTATCTTCATCAGTGATCTATTTTTCCTCCCAGATCTTTGCACAAATGAACAAATTCTTCTCAGGGTCTTCTGCTGCTTCTCCTCGAAATTCTGGTAATCAGATAGTGGGATTGTGTCCTACCATTCTGAATACTGAACTACTTCCTCCTTCACGCAATATAGATACTTGAATAGTGCTATTTGAACTGGCTCCTCTAGTTGTTTCTCCTAGTGTAGATGTACTTCTTGCTATCAGACTTCCTCCGAACTTCGGTTTTCTAAACAGTGGTGTTCTCTTTGGTGTATTAGTCGCACATGGGTTTATGGGTTCCACACTCACATTAATATGGATAGAATGGTTTCCTTCTCCTCCCGTTCTTGGGCCTCTTGTTTTCCTCTCATATGTTGCAAGTAGGATTTCCTCAATCTTCTCCACAACTCAGAGATCCTCTACCTCTTCCTCATCGCTCTCCAAGCCTTCCCTCGCGGATACGGCTCTCTTCTTGGTATTCAACTTATATTGGTAGGGTACTCCTCTACGGATCATTCCTGATGATGCCAAGATCCACTTGAGATGGTTGTCATCCATCATGATCGGGTCCAAGGGTTCCTCCTCCTTCTTGCCTTTATCCTCACCTCCTTGCATTTATCCTCTCTTTGTCAGTGTTTCCCCCCTTCCCCCATGCGCGCAGGTAAGTTTAGCAATCTGATTCCATTGTCATTACACCTTTGTTATATATCAGTATCTTAATAGAAGTATACAGGGATTGAATGTACCTTCCTCGAGGTCCACGTAGAAATTATTTCTTTGCTGCGTTGTATGACTTCAACGTGTCAACTGCAAATTTGGTGATGAAACCTGCCACAATACTGTCAAGCCAAAAGTCTACTGCATGGGTGAATTTGTTGTTCACCTGCTGTAACTACTCAATCTGTACCTAAGTCCAATCTAGATATCAGATCTGGTTTGTCGCATGGTTATCCTTCAACCTTAGTATCAACTCCTGTAGTATATGTGGAAAATCATAGAAAAAGATTTCCTGTAAATCAGTAAACACGTATTTATCCAGATATTTGCGAGGTTTGATTCTAGGGTTTCTATTGTCTTTCTAGGAAAAATCTAACTCTTTGGTTCTCAACCAACCTTCGATTTCTACTTTCATGGGGTTCCATGGTCTCAACATTCCCTTCTAATGGCTCATTGGTCTTCTCGTTTTGCTCGTTCTTTTCTCGTTCAATCTATCTCATCTACCCARTCCTCTCTTGTTCCTTCTAACACAACAACAAAACCATTTGTTGGTTTAACTTCTTTCTTTTATTGTCTGAGTTATTGACCCAGGGTTCATGTCTTTAGGTTTCCAACAAAGCCTCTAAAATTATTTCCCCCCTTGGTAGACCAKAAGGAAACACAGTACAAAGAGTGCACTGCGTAGTCTCACCCGAGATAGCTTTAAATGGGTGAATGTAAGACTCAGGCATTTACAGCCTAGGATTGAGTATGAGATAGGGGATTTTTAATATGATCCATATACTAYGAATCGTGATTGCATTCTACTAGTACTCATGAGGTTGCATCTATCCTTCACATTTATTTCCCGAACAACACAATCATATTCCATAACAATGCATTAACTCATTTATTAAGTATAAAAATTAACTGCTGGAAGCAAATGAATATATACATGCATAGATATTACCGTGGTTCACCCCCTCCTGGGCTACGTCCACAAATATTTGTCTCTTGGCTCTTTTATTATGACAGTTATGCATCCCCAGCGCCACACACTTACAATTCCCTCTGATGGGTAAGATCTATATGAGGTGAACTAGATTGCACCAAGCTCCACATCCTGGATTTAATCCTTAGATCTTCCTCCTCTCCTCTGTTCTTAGCTCAACAACTTACAAAATTGGTCCATAACCATATTACATAACCCATCAACTCGTATCTAGCTACGATAGATCATTACAAAAGTTGAACTAATACAAAAGCGAATCAACCTCTCTATGATACCTATGTATCTCTATTTATATATATCGGTCTCTTCATCCATTGACAATATATTACCAAAACCCTAACCCTACTGACATTAGGTCTTCCTCCCCTGTACGCATGATGTTCTTCCTCCAGTTGTTGTTTTCCTTGTGCACACTTTCTTGCATGCACGCATGTTGTGTTACCTTCCAGTTGTTACTTCCGTTTCTGCACACTTTTTTTCCCATGATCATCCTTCTTTCCACTTCAGCATGGTGCCAACATGCAATATGTCATAACATTGAGAAGATGAAGAGCACACATGGGTGGTGTGTGGGAGAAAATTTGTAGTGTGTTAGTGGACTCAGAAGAGGAAGCATCACACAGTTACACATTGACATGAAGATAATTTGTCATGTAGTATGGTGGGGCAACAATCAGATCGGATTGTGTATCTCAGTGTAGTGGCTATATGTTGAGCATCCCAGTGAGTGGTGCACGGAGAAGTCACATGCTAAGTGGAGAAACCAATTTTTCACAAGTTGGTAGTGCACAGATCGGACTGAGAGATGAATCATGTTGTGGTAATGCATGGATAGGCCTAGAGTCAGGAACGCATGTTGGTGGTGCACAATCAGGTCAGGAGGGGAAGGCAAAAAATGTGGATGCGCAACATGTGAAGGAAGATGGAGGCTCCCTTAGTGGTGGGGGATTTGAACTAATAATGTTGGATTGTCTTGTGTAGCTACAAATATATGGCTCTTTAGGTCCCCTCATAAGAAATTTAGGGAGAATATGGTCTTAATCCCC
>SNQJ01S0000761.1:103962-117709 GCA_010110895.2 Picea sitchensis | reverse complement strand
CCCCTTTGTTCCACCCCCCTTGTGCATTTTTAATAAAAAAGAAAACATAACAGATAGTGAAGAGGTTGAAGTTGAAGAAAGAGAATAAGAGGAAAGAAGTGACCACACAAATTGAGGAGAAGGTGAATTCATTAATACTTTAACCCAAGCGATAGTTGTGTGGAAGGATCCATAAAATAAAAATCATAAGAGTGGAACTAACCCTGGTCCCAAGATCTCCAATCATGATAGTACATTGAAATTGCCCGTTTTCCATGGAATGGGTAAGGATGATGTCAAGTAACATTGGTTCACCTATGAAGAAATATAGTCTATAAAGAGAGTTATAGATGAGGAAACTAATATTGCACAACTAGAGACTACGTTCAAGGTTCTATCCCTGACATAAATATAAGGCTATTGTGCCAGGATGACATGTGAGGCCCTTAGCTGAGATCAAATAGGATATGTTTCAAGAATTTCAGAAGCCAAACTCAGAGTTCAAATGCATTACAAAAATCAAGGAAATCAGGAAGAAAAAATGAGAGATTGTCTGGGATTATGACGAATGGTTCAAAATATTATTAATGGATAGGTTGATGTTCTATATACGGGATGTGCAACACATATAATGGTTCATTGTGGGGTTTCTCCCCCATATCTGAGTCTCTCTCACCCAGCAAAAGGTGACGACTCAGGCTGAAGAAATTGAGATTGCAATGTTCATGGAAGCCACACCTTGAGGCATGGAAACATGAGTTGAGTTGGTGCAGGGTCAATCACAACTAGCCAACCTAACAATATAGTTGCAAGATATCGCCAAGGATAAATTTTTGCATGAACATGTGTGGTGCACTACATGCCTATCATAAGGGAATCAACAAAACGAGTGCTCGTTCCTTCCAAATTATGTGGAGATAGGCGCGTTGAGTCCATTTCCATCTGGACAATTAGAATGGTGTGAAATATGCCTGCAGTGGGGCCATCTGCCACCCCACTACCCCACCTTACAAAAGTATCAAGAAACAAATCACACCCCCTTTTGTGAATTTTGTAAATCTATCGGCCATTATATCAGTAGTTGTCGCTCCTTCCAAATGATGCAAGAAAATACACAAGATGCATTCCGGGTACAAGAGGAACAAAAGGGTTGTGATCACATGGGTGGAAATAGAGGTGGATATCAAGGAGGACCTAGAGGTGGGCATGGACGTGGCCATGAATTAGGATATGGTGGAGAATATGAAATAGCCCCCACATGATTCAATTGTAGTGAGATTGGTCATGTCTCATGGTTCTGCATTAATCCACGGATGATCTGTGCATATTGTTATAGTCCTGAACATTTAATTGAGGATTTTCCAGACTTGATGAAAAAGTGGGAGGAGAAGAAGGATAACTATCAGGGATGATTTTAAGGATGGAAATTTATTTTTAAATGTAGAAACCTTGGCGAAACTTACTAATACTTCATATGCCAACTATAAATGTCTGGCGACATTTTTGTAAAAATATTCAAATTTCTAAGGATTTTATATAGTTTGTATAAAAGTTTGGTGATTTTTAAGTTAAAATAATTTTATCCTATAGAATTTGGGTGAATCATTTTTAGAATAGCGAATCTGTTTTTGGGAAAAACCATGGAAAATTAGCCCATGAGCGAAATATATCCCCTAAAATCATGCATGGTAACTATAACATGGTACATGTCGAACCGTGAAAAAACCAGAAGAAGAAGGGAGAAGTGAACGTCCGGTCAGTAACCCATGGAAAGGTGAAGACAGGGGCAGACTTCAAGCATGAAGAAGGTTCAGTTCAATAAGAAGAAGGAAATATCAAGAAGGGCCCCCATCCCCTTCCTAATTTTGATGCAAATCAGCAGAAGCCATTTCTACACAATGCGAAGCGAGCCTTGGAGGAAGAACAAGCATGAGAGGAGATACAATGCATGACTCATAGGTCTCTTGAAGAGGAACTAGTCTGAGAGGAATTTCATAGGGAAACACATAGGTCGCTAGAAGAAGAATGGATCCACGAAGAAGTACAACAAATGACACAAAGATCATTAGAGGAAGCACATGCACCTAAAGAACTATAGCACGCGATGCATATATCTTTGGAGGAAGCACACGTGTGAGAATAAATCCAACACACCACCCAAATATCAATAGAAGAATCACACAGACAGACTATGTTGTGACACACTAAGAAGGAAGCATATGAACAACACCAAGAAGAGTTGCAATGCGTAGAGCATGTCAAAGCCTTGTGTGACCTCGATTGCATGGAAGAAGTAGAAGATCAAGTCAATACCTTCTTGCATTATTGTTTGTGTTTCCTAAGAGATCCAAAATATGTGAGTAAGTTGACTCAAATGTTAATTGCTTTCATGAAAGAAAAAGTAGAGGAGACCACCATCGCAACTATGTTGCCAGAAAGGGATGTTTTCTAGGTCAGGAAGCAAAAGTGCATTGGACGAGAGTTTAATATGACAACAGAGCTTGGTGGGTATGATATGGATGGAGTCATGTTGTATATAGGATCTAACGTGAACATTTTATGTTTTCTAAGAGATTCAAAAGATGTGAGTAAATTGACTCAAATGTTAATTGCTTGCATGAAAGAAAAAGGAGAGGAGACCACCATCGCAACTATGTTTCCAGAAAGGGATGTTTTACAGGTCAACAAGAAAAAGTGCATTGGCCGAGAGTTTAATATGAAAACAGAGCTTGGTGGGTATGATATGGATGGATTCATGTCGGATATAGGATTCAACGTGAACATTTTACCCAAGAAATCCTGGGAAGTGATGGGGAAACCGAAGTTGGTTTGGTCTCCCATCTAGCTTCGATTATCCAACTAGTACAAGATATACTCCATCGGTCGGTTGGAGTAGGTTGAAGTAAATATAGTTGTAAAACAAAGGTCGAATTTGAAGTCATTAAAATCATAGATGAGTTAGATCCCTACCCTGCATTGCTAAGAATCGACTAGGATTTTGATAACAATGTGGTGTTGAATTTGAAAAAGAACCAAATGTCATTTGAAACTGACACCCTATGCATGGTTGTGCTACTGGATCCATATGAGGTGATTGATACAATGATCCTATCGACCAGGATGCGCAAATCTCAACAATTGAAAATATTTACAAGGTCACAGGGCATAGGGAGGACTGCATCAACCCCACCGCAAAAAAAAAGAAAAGTTGGAGGAGTGTTAAGTCATATGAAATAGATTCTGAAGATTCCTTGGATAGATGGAAAAATAAGTTGTATGAGGCATCAACACGATGGTGCGCCCGAATCACAAAGGCAATGCGATGGATAGGGTCATTAATTTGAGATTCCCTACGGTTTGATGGTACTAGACTACTAGAGACATTCCTGGTCCAAATGAAGAAGACCATCCCCATAGAGTAGAGACTCCATGCCATGGATTTCATTGTTCACAAGACCCCCACATGGTGGTGGGAGTCTCATCACTTGAGTATTCAGAACTGGGAGTAGGTATCCAAGTTTATACAAGTGCGCTTACAATCCATCGCCGAATTTGAACTAGCCAACTAATATAAGGGGACTGAGGGTCCTTAGGAACACATCTCCTTTTGTGAATGGTTATATAATTCTAAGAACATCCCTCAATACTAAAGGTTCCATTAGTTTTTCCATACGATGGATATGGTCTCTCAAAGACGGTACATCTAGGAAGAACTCTAAAGGAAGAAAATCTAGTGGACCCATATGAATTCCCAATTCCTTTTGACATTCGAGTTCACTTCAGACACTCTAGTTCTCAACGAAGCTCCTGGTCAGGTTAAGGAATTTATTTTTCATTAGAACCCAAAAGTTTCTAGTCCACCAGTGGCCAATATGAAGGAATCATTCCATTTCTGGAAGGTCGATATAGACAACATTGATAATGACAACCCCCATAACATCTAGATCCAAGAGTCTGAAGGAGAACACGCTCTAGAGGGAAGGAAGCTGAGACAACCATGCAAGATTATAATGGCCCCATCAAGACTAAGAAACACAATATTGTTACAGAGGAAGCACCAAAGATGGCCATTATTGGGGATTAATGGGACAAGGAGACTGTCACCTAGGTGGTTGACCTCCTGAAAGAGTATGAACACTTATTTCCTCGATTTTTTTTTGAGATGAAGGGCATTGTGGGATCCTTAGGAGATATGAAGATCTAACTTAAACCTGATGCCAAGCCATTCAATATAATACCCTACCGTCTAAATCCTATATACAAAGAAAAAGTGTGAAAGGAGTTAGATTCCATGCTGGATGTCAGGATCATTGTCCCTGTCGAAGAATTTGACTAGATTAGTCCCATGGTCCTTCACTGAAAAAGACCAGGGAAATTCAAATATGTGTCGATCTATAGAGCCTCAACACAACCTATGTCCATGACCCTTTCCCAAATCCATTCATAGACGAGGTGTTGGAGAATGTTGTAGGAAGGGAAGCTTACTCTTTCATGGGTGGTTTCTCCAGATATCATCAGGTTCAGACCACAGAGGAAGATCAGGCCAAAACCACCTTCACAAATGAATGGGGGTTCTTTGCATATAGATTCATGCCTTTTGGATAAAAAAATTCCCCTGCAATATTTTCTCGAATACTGTTAGCAACATTCAAGGAGTTTATCCATAAGTTTCTAGAGGTATACTTGGATGATTGGACGATGTTCGGTCTAGTAAAATACCATATACAAGATCTTCGTCTAATGCTTGATTGATATTTCCAACTGCAGATATATTTGAATTTGAAGAACTACATATTTTGTACTCCCTTTGGTATATTGCTCGGCCATGTCATATGTAAAGACAACTTTCTAGTCGAACCGACCAAGATTTACACCATCCTAGATATGGTATCCCCTACTTCAATCTATGGGATGCGTGAAACATTGGGACATATCAGATACTATAGATGGTTCATCCAGAATTATGCTCAAATAACAACCCCATTGGAAACGTTTCTATGATATTATATTAAATATTAATGGACATCGAAATGCCAACAATCTTTCGATACCCTGAATGAAAAAACAGTTACTACACCCATTTTGATTTTGTCGGATTGGTACAATATCTTCCATGTTCATGTCGATGCTTCATACATTGTGTTGGTGTTGTTCTGGCCTATACATGGGAGAGAAGTATTGATCATACAATATATTTTGCTAGAATAAATTATACTATCACTGAGCATGAAGACCTGGCTATGGTATATGCCCTGTAAAAATTCTTCCACTACTTGTTGGGGTCTGTCTTCAAATTATTCACTCAACACTGATCATTCTACCCTCAAGTATTTAGTTAACAAATCAATGTTGGGTGGCCACATCTCTTGGTGGTTGTTGTTGTTTCAATAATTTGACTTCGAGGTTGAGGTAAAACCGGGAAAAAATAGTGTGGGGCCAGATCATCTGTCGCTCATTAAGAAGGGAGAGGTTGCTAACAACCTTGATGATGAGATTACCTTTGCAAAATTGTTTCTCGTCGAATTTTTTCCAGATCAACTGGTCGAAATGGATGAATTCCATATTTCCAAACAAGCTCCCAAGGAATATACTTCTTTACAATGTCTCCAACTGGTGACCTGTAGTGTTGATTATCAGTTGATTTTTGAGAAGTTGTATAAGTTTGGCATGGATGGAATATTATATCATTGTGCTTTGGTACATGAATGGGATTCCATCATATATGAGGCACATGCAGGAATTTTTGGGGGCTATAACGTCAACAATGCCACTACGCATAAGGTTCTACGCACCAGGCTTTGGTGGCCCTCTCTCTTCATCAATTTTAAGGATTACTGCAAGTGCTATGATGTATGTCAACGGGTGGGAAAGCCCTATTGAAAATATGAGAAACCCCTCTTCCTAGTGACTGCACTTGAACCCTTCGAAAAATGGGAAATCAATTTTGTTGGACCTATAAATCCGCCTGTACGACGCACTGGTGCATGCTACATTATCACTGCCATAGAATATCTAACAAGATGCGTTGAAGCCTCACCAGTCAAATATTGTGTAGCCGAGACTATGACTTGCTTCATTTTTGACAATATTATAACCCAATTCAGATGTCCACGGATATTGATGAGTGGCCAAGGCTTGAACTTTTTGAACAATACCATCTAGCATCTCACTCATGAGTTCATGATCCATCACCATAAGAGCACTCTGTATCATCGTCAATCTAATGCTACGATGGAATATTTCAATAAAATTTTAGAACAATCCTTAACCAAAATATGTAATTTGCAACGTGATAATTGGTATCAGTGTATCCCCGTATTTTTATGGGCTTACCGAACCACATGCAAAAGGATGACTAAGAACAAACCTTTGAGATTAGTCTATGGAAAGGAAGCAGTCATGCCATTAGAATTTATGGTCCCGAGCCTTCGATTCACACTTGTGGCTCATATGACCAATGATAATGTTGAAATAATGTAACGAAAAAGTGTATTCTTATTATTATTTGATATATTATTCAATGGATCAATCCCCATTGTGGATTGATCATGTCGTCTATTGTAAAAGGACCAAATCCCCTTTTGCGGATTGGTCATAATGTAATTCTAAAAGGAAAAAGAAGAAGTCGGCCCCAGAATATATCAAAGAGGCCCTGAAATATAATAAAGGTGGTTATAACCACCCAAATTAAGAAGTCGGCCCTGCCATTGAAGAGACACTTCACACGTGCCAGATTAGTATAAATAAGGAGGCTAGCGCCTCACTTAGACACACACCTCACTTGCTCATTGAGAGACAAGTTTCAGAATTGCAGTTGGAGAAGAGAGAGAGAGAGAGTGGCGCATATTTGGGAGAGGATATTCTATATTAGCTTAATTTATCTCTTCGCATTGTATTGGCTATCTATAATAAGGAAGTTTTGTTGGGTTTTCTTCCCCTAGAGGGTTTCCCAAGATAAATGTTGTGTCTCTTTTGATTGTGTATTTCTCAATGATATTGTCTTATATTGTTGTTATCTATTGAAATGCAAAGAAATATAATAATTGCTTAAACATTAACATGGTATCAGACCCAAGCTGAAGAAAGCATCTTTCACAAGAGTGAAAAATGTCACTGTTGTCGTACATGCAAATTAGGGATTTTTGATGGTGAATCTTTTCATCCCTAAAATCACATAGAAAAGTATTCCCTCCCCCAATGATTACTTTCGCACTCTCAGCGCATCGTTTCAGTGGATAGATCTCCCGGAAAGTGAAACCCTAGTTTCACAAAGTACCAGAAGTACCAGAAAACCAGTGTACCAGAAGTACCAGAGTACCAGAGGTACCAAAAAACCAGAAGCACCAGTCCAAAAATATGCAGATCAAGTTTGGAGGAGAAAAAGTTGGATTTTCTCAGATCCAAACACTCCAGGATACTCGCCTCAGCCAAGCACACCTCCTGGTAAGTTCAAAATTTGATTTTGAGCATTTTCATTTTTTCGGTCATTTTCCTAGCTCCAGGTAAAATATTTCTTCAAGCACTAAGCTTGTTGACAAGATGGAAGGTGTGGAAAACTTATGTGCCTAGAAGTATAGCACTGGACTCGTTCTTGAAGAGAATTACCTAGAAAAATTTGTCAAAGGAGAAATTCCAGAACCCGATGATGCTGCAGAAAAAGCCAAGCATCAAAAGGACACAATCAGGGCCAAATGAATCATTGCAGATTCAATCAAAGACCACCTGATTCCTTATGTGTCATCTAAGAAGACTCTAAAATAAATGCTTGATGCCTTGACGAGACTATATGAAGGAAAGAACATAAACCAGAAGATGAATCTAAGAACTCAACTGAAGAATACAAGGATGCAGAAAGGAGAAACAATTCAGGAATATTTCTCGAGGATCTCAAAATTCAAAGAATAGTTAGAAGGGATTGGAGATACCATAGATGAGTATGAACTCATAATGACGGCCCTAAATGGTCTCACAAGACCTTGGGATGCATTCATCCAAATGATATGTGCCAGAACGGAGAAATTGAAGTTTGATATTCTATGGGAAGAATTCATCCAAGAAGAAACAAGAGTAGCTAACCGTAAAGTGCTACTAGCAAGAGATGATGATCAAGCCCTAGATTCTCACACCAAAAGAGGAAGGAAGAAACCCTACTTCCAAAAGGAGACTCATAAAGAGCTTCAACCGTCAAACAAACTCAATAATAAAGAATCTCATCCAAGGATATTTCAGAAGAAAGGACAATGAAAGGAAAGAGATTACTCATCTGTACAATGCTACCATTGTGATAAGATGGAACACATTGCAAAATTGTGTCTAGCCAGACGGGAAGAATACAAGAGAAAACATAAGAGGCACCATGCCCAAAATATGAAGAGCCACCCACAAAGATGATAAGAGAGCAGATCAAAGACCATGTCTTAATCTCGGGCCTCTCAGGATCTATAACACCTGGAGAGGACACTTGGCTCATTGATAGTGGTGCATCCAAGCACATGACGGGACAAAGAGACATTTTCTCTTGTATCTTAGAAAAGACGTTTTCTCAGAAAGTGACACTTGGAGATGATTACCAATATCCCATCAAGGATGTGGGAGAATCAAACGACAAACTAAATTCATGGAATTCACTAAAGATGAAGGACGTACTATATGTACCAGGTTTGACTAAGAACCTACTCTCCATTTCATCTTTAGAAAAGAAAAGCTTCATATTTTCCTTTATAGATGGAGAATTTCTTATGTGCGTTGAAGGAGAAACCTTAAATGAAGCAATCATCATTGGAAGTAAAGAAAATGGCTTGTATAAACTAAAGTGTCACTCAGAGGCTTCCATGACCCATGCCATTGAAAACTCATGTGAACTTTGGCATAGAATATTAGCTCACATCAACTACAAGGTGCTACCATACATATGAAAAAGCGGTCACAGGTTTACCAGAACTCAAGGTTGACCATGAAGGCATATGCAATGGATGTGCACAAGGGAAGAACATCAAGAACCCTTTTCCGAAGAGAGACAACAAAACAGAAGGAGTCCTAGAGCTCATTCATTCAGATGTATGTGGCCCAATTACATCGTCCTCCGTTAGTGGGTATGTATATTATGTATCATTTATTGATGATTATTCTCATAAGACCTGGGTATATTTTTTGAAATCTAAAGATGAAGTGTTCAACAAGTTCAAGGAATTCAAAGCCTTGACAAAGAATCTTTTTGAAAGAAAGATTAAGATACTCAGGTAAGATAATAAAGGATAATATACATCAAAATAGTTTGTGAACTTCTGCAAATATGTTGGGATCAAGAGGGAACTCACTACTCCCTATAATCCCCAACAAAACGGTGTAGCTGAACGAAAGAACAAAATGATAATGGAAGCTCTGAAGACTATGATCCATGATCAAGATCTTCCTATGTGCTTATGGGCAGAAGCAGCAATGGCAGTTCTATATGTGCAGAACCGATTGTCCCATAGTGCACTTGGGATCAAGACCCTGGAAGAGACGTTCATTGGAAAGAATCCAGAGGTAAGCCATCTCAAAATATTTCACTGCCCAATATTTATTCATATACCGAAAGAGAAGAGAAACAAGTTGGAACCTTCAAGAAATAAGGGAATATTTGTGGGATACTGTGAGGTATCCAAGGCCTTCAAAATATATATACCAGTTCACCATCACATTGAGATCACCAGGGATGTGACCTTTGATGAATATGAAGTTCTCAAGAAATCAAGAATATGTCAGCTTGAAGAAGTATATGAAGAGGAATATGTAATCCCCAGAACTGCAGTGAGGGAGGTTCCCAGAGCTACAAAACAAATGAGGGAAGTAATAACTTCCCTTGATGAGGAAAGTATAGAAGACCATGATATATTAGAAGTTCAAGAACCTCCTCAGATGACTATCCTCCATAAAAGAAAGCCAACTTGGGCTAGAGAGCTTATTCAAGATGGAGAGAAGTATGGTGTTCTTGAAGGATCTAGGAGACAGGTGAAAAGACCAAAGCCATTCTCCAGTTATAAGGCTTTGATGTGTGATCTTCTAGAGAAGGAGACTACCCGCTTTGAAGAATCCATTCAGAGGAAAGAATGGGCAGATGCCATGACAGAGGAATACCAATCCATAATAAAGAACGAAGTATGGGAAATAGTTCCCGGACCGAAGAGTAAATATGTGGTATCCTCCAAATGGATCTTCAAAATAAAACATGCTACTAATGGAAGTATTGAGAAGTATAAATAAATATTTGTCACTCGTGGCTTTTCTCAAAAGGAAGGCATTGACTATGAAGAGACATTCACTCCTGTAGCTAGATACACTTCGATCAGTACCATCATAGCTCTTGCAGCTAAGATGAAGTGGAAGTTACACCAGATGGACGTGAAGACATCCTTCATAAATGGTGTCATTGAAGAGGAAGTGTATATAGAGAAACCTCAAGGATTCGAAGTTGAAAACAAGAAGTCTCATGTCTGAAAATTGAAGAAATCCTTATACAGATTGAAGCAAGCTCCTAGAGCTTGGTATGGCTGGATAGACAGTTTCCTGACGAGCTTGGTCTTTACCAAGAGTAAAGCAGATTCTAACCTCTACTTCAAGGTTATGAATGATGAGCCAGTAATATTACTTCTATATGTGGATGAATTATTCTTAACCAGAGAAGAAAATATCATCACTGAATGTAAGAAGAGACTCACTTCAGAATTTGAGATGAAATACCTTGGCCTAATGTATTATTTCTTAGGTCTTGAGGTATGGAAGAGTCTAGAGAGGATCTTCCTTAACCAAGGGAAGTATGCAATCGAAATCCTGAAGAGATTCGACATGTTGGAATGCAAGTCCATGAATACACCCATGGAAGTGAAGTTGAAGTTGTTGGTCGACACTTCATCAGAGTTGATTGATGCCACACTGTACAGATAGATTATTGGATCATTGATGTACCTAACGAACACCAGACTATACATTTGTTTTGTTGTGAACACCTTGAGTTAGTTTCTGGTAGAACCCATACATGTTCACCTAGTGGCTGCAAAAAATGTGATGAGGTACCTTAAGGGTACAATAGATTGTGGTCTCAGCTATGATGGAGATCATGATTTCACATTGAGTGGATATACTGATGCGGATTGGGAAAGAAGTGTTTCTGACAAGAAAATCACTTCAGGATGTTGTTTCATTTTGGGATTAGCCATGATCTCATGGCAGAGTAGAAAGCAATCCAACATTTCTCTCAGCACAAAGGAAGCAGAATACATTGTTGCATGGTCTTCCACCTGTGAAGCTATATGGCTTAGAAAGTTGTTGACCGGTCTATTTGACCTAGAGATGGAAGCAACCACGATCCTATGTGACAACCATAGCTGCATAAAGATGATAGAGAATCCTATATTCCATGATAGATCGAAGCACATAGAGATTTGATATCACTACATCCGTGACATGGTGCAGAGAGGAGCCATAAAGATCCAGTACGTTAGCATGGATGAATAGGTTGTTGATGTGTTGACCAAGCCTCTATCTCATGTAAATTTTGAGCACTTTTGAGATAATATTGGTATAGTCTGAAAGGAACTTCCTTGAAAGGGGGAGTAGTTTCTATGATAAGACTTCTCTTGCTTCCAACTTTATTGTTGTGACGTAAAGAAAGACAATGTGATGAGACTAGAACTGTGTTTCTAGCTTGAGATGATGTGATGTAAATCCAGTCTAGTATCCTGCTTCCAGCTTGATTGTTGTTACATAAAGCAAGACAAGTATCTTTCTTCCAACCTTATTGTTGTGATGTAAAGCAAGACATTGAGATGAGACTAATACTGTGCTTCCTGATTGACAGTTGTGACGTAAAGCTAGTCTATTATCTTTCTTCCAACCTGATGGTTTTGACGTAAAGCAAGACACTATGATGAGACTAGTACTGTGCTTCCAACTTGACAGTTGTGACGTAAAGCCAGTCTAGTATCTTGCTTCCATCTTAAGTGTTGTGACGTAAAGCAAGACATTGAGATGAGACTAGTACTGTTCTTCCAGCTTGAAAATCTATGACGTAAATCCAATCTAGTATCTTGCTTCCAGCTTGATTGTTGTGACGTAAAGCAAGACGAGTACTGAGCTTCTAGATTGAGAGTTGTGACGTAAAGCTAGTCCTGTATTATGATGAGCCAACCTCCTGTTGTGATGATGATGATGTATCAGTTTTATACTAATACATATTGATGCAGATGATGATTGCATTCCTTTGAGAATGGCGATGATTTATATATACGCCATTCATTGTTCCAAGATGATATTGATGATGTTGTCCTCTCACCCACTTGTTGTTGTTGATGATGTTGTCCTCTCTCTCTTGCCTGATGTTGTTGAAGAATACCCTTCTTCTTAAGGGGGAGTGTTGAAATAATGTAACTGAAAAGTGTATTCTTATTATTATTTGATATATTATTCATTGGATCAATCCCCATTGTGGATTGATCATTTCGGCTAGTGTAAAAGGACCAAATCCCCTTTTGTGGATTCCTCATAATGTAATTGTAAAAGGAAAAAGAAGAAGTCGGCCCCAGAATATATCAAAGAGGCCCCAAAATATAATAAAGGTGGTTATAACCACCTAGATTAAGAAGTCAGACCTACCAGTGAAGAGACACTTCACACGTGCCATATTAGTATAAATAAGGAGGCTAGCGCCTCACTTAGACACACACCTCACTTGCTCATTGAGAGACAAGTTTCAGAATTGCAGTTGGAGAAGAGAGAGAGAGAGTGGAGCATCTTTGGGAGAGGATATTCTGTATTAGATTAAGTTATCTCTTGGTATTGTATTGGCTATCTATAATAGGGAATTTTTGTTGGGTTTTCTTCCCCTAGAGGGTTTCTTAGGATAAATGTTGTGTCTCTTGTGATTGTGTATTTCTCAGTGATCTTGTCTTATGTTGTTGTTATCTATTGAAATGCAAAGAACTATAATAATGGCTTAAACATTAATAGATAAATCCCTCCAACACAGGATGGAAAATATTATGGAACTCGAGGAAGACCGTATAATGGTAGGTTTCAACCAAGTAGTGGAAAAAGATAGACAGAAGGCCTAACACAACCATAACATTCTTCAGAAAATATTGTAGCCAGGATTTTTAGTTCTCTTATATGACAACAAATATTCCCATCATCCCTGTAAGTTATGTATGCACTAGTTAGGCATAGTATACATCATTGAAGAAGGTACTGCCAATATGGAAAATATATAAGGAAATCCACTCAAAGGTCTCATTAATGGAAGCAAGTTGAAAGTGTACTACGACCCTAAAGGGTCAACCTCCATTTAGTCTTTTTGTCAGACTTTAAACATCACTGCAGTGATATTGGTATAGTTTGTACAATGTTTCTCGTATTTCTTAGTCATCATAAATTTAAATTTAATTTTGAAAGTACAATCATTTCATCCTCACAAAGGAGATCCTTCAAGTGACAGTTGAATGCATATCATCAAGAATGTGAATTGCGGCGGCGTACTTGACCAAGTATTGAGGTAGGCATGTTCAACACAGGTCATGTAGATACTGACCCACTTTCTTACCCTTTCCATGCCTCAAAGGGCCAATAGTTCCAGATGGGATGTTGTCTTATCCACCAAGTAACAATATCACATCACATTCTCCAATAACCCACTAGAATACGGTCTATCTAAAATTTTGATATGCTTGTCCACTATAGTCTTCTCATTATTTATACTTTCCCTTCCCTCCTTCCCCCCCCCCCAAATTCCTCT
>SNQJ01S0000761.1:83186-94998 GCA_010110895.2 Picea sitchensis | reverse complement strand
CTCTTATACTATTGTTCATTGCTCATTGGATATAATTGAATGGTTTAAGTATAAGTTGGAAAAGGTTTTTAAATTGTACTTGATACTGATTCACCCCCCTCTCAGTATCAACATATACCATTCCCTCTTTGAAACCAATGTTGATTATTGTTTCAAGGATAGTTGTCTTTGAATGCATGAATACTTTAATTTTATGGAACAAGTATGCATAACCCTTTTCTTCCAGATATGAGACTAATATAAAATTCCTCCTCATCTCTCAAACATAGAACACATCTGTCACCTCCAAAAAACATCCTTATTCCATATGGAACCTGACTTTCCCAACTCCCTCTACACCACACTTGGCATGAGTGCAAAGATCCATATGTAGATATGATTCTTCATCTAACCAACTGGTGAAAAAATCAGGTGTCCCTATCATGTGACGAGAATCCCCACTATCCACGAACCAAGCACTATCGGAAGCTGTGTCAGAAATACAAGAGACTAACAAGAACGCTTTCTTAAACTTCTCAGCAAACCCCTTTACTTGAGTTCTTCATATGTTGCTACCTATTGAGACTTACTCTCCCCCTTCTTTCGTTCTAACGCTGTGAAGAATAATGCCACTCTTCTAGCACACAAAGAATTTCCATTTGCTTGAATCCTTCTTCTTTCTAGCCCGTGGATTTGACTCTCCAATTGTATTCTCCCTACTCCTCTTTGTTTGACCAGCAAGGGACATATTCTCATCATCACTAGATTTTGTTTCCTGCTAGAGATTCCTCCTGAATCTCCTCCTGGATGAAATCATCCCATAGCCTGTCAAAATTGGGAATTTTCTCCTATTCAATGATGCCCTTGATGAATGGGGCCCGAGTCTTAAAAAAACCATTATGGGTCATCCTCACCAACTCCTCATCTAACATGAATTCCCCAACATTTGAAAAATGATCACATACCTGAGTCGTCTTGGTGAGATAATTGGTCATTGTATCTAATTTGGTCAACTTGGTGTCTTTGAGCTTCTCCTTCAACACCATCTTCCTATTTGTATTGTTTCTCTAAAAATGGTTCGTTAGAGCTACAAACATCTCCTTGGATAACTTCTTCTCAGATATGTGAGGGATCAAATGATCCTTCACCACATATAAGATGATCTTCCTAGATTTCACGTCCTTTAAATCATGGGTGGACAAGTCCTTTGGATTCGTCGATGGGGTCACCTTTGTGTTAGCACACTCCCAAAAACATTTCTTCATGAGAACCAATGTGACCCTCTCCCTCCAATAGATTAATTTTGATGCACCCTCCAACCCATCCTCAAACCTCAAACCTGTTGTAGCCATCTCCAAATTAAAAATTTACCAGGAAAACAAACTATTGAAAATCTTCTTAGTCCTTCAGGAATGAAAATTGAAGAATTTTGTGTTTTGTCCTTCAAGCACAAAATTTATCTTTGGTTTCCTAGATCCCTACACTGAACCAAATTCCTACTTATCGCTACCCAAACTCTATTTCCCACTTCTCATAATTTCTACCCATTGCTTAAACCCATTGTTCAGACCCCTATCTGAAGCTTCTTGAGGTTGCTCGCAGCCTTGTGTTGTTTCCCAAGGCTTCATGTAGTCTACCCAACTAATGCCTGATATTTTTTTATCTCTTCCTAACAACTTCTCTGGGTTGCTTGATGCCTCTACTAGGCCTTCCTGAGGCTTCCTGGATCATATGTGGTATTGGCTATTGGACAGCTGTGTTGGCAGCCCTATTGGTCGACTATCTATGTTGGATGTCGGTTGAGGGATGTGGATCTGCTGGTAGTTTCTCCTATGGTGACCCACCCCTTTATTCAGTACCAAGGACTCATCATCTCTCCTCTACATTCTCATTACTCCTTCTGAGCTAACAATTGATAGAAACTATCGACTCTGTTGGTGGTTTTCAGCTCTACTAGCGGCTACCAACTATGTTGGCAGCTACTTGTTGTGGCCCACTTCCTTTCATTCCTTGGTTGTCTCCAAGATTGAGTCTCCTAGATTCTTCTTCGCATGAAAATTTCTACCACAACCACCCCCCGTAGACTGTCTCTCCAAGCTCACGCTTGTCTACACTTGCATATCCTTCTGTCATCTTCTCTACCATCAGTATGCTCCATTCATGCACCTTCATCTTCTCCACCTATAGTTTCCACTACTGGAGACTTCAACAACCCGATTCCTTATTTTGAGATTCCTGACGTCACCCCTATAGCCTAATCCCATGAACCTGCTACCATGTGCATGTAGTATAGTACAACATGATCATAAAGATCTTGTACATAGATTGTTGTATGATGATCATATGATGTATGTTTCTTTTTCTTTTCTTTTTTTAAATTTACCCACAGACATGCAAAATAGAAAATTTCACTACTGCAAAAAATTGTGTTCTTTGCAACTGATTTCCTCCTTCAGAGATCATGCTCTGATACCATGTTAAATTTATGAACCCAACACTCAGCAATTACTTCCTAGTAAAACTTTTCTTCAATAAACTTATTAAAGGGGTTTTTACTAAATAAAATCATGGCTTATTTTTAACAGTCTAAATTAATGAATCAACAAAATCACAATAAGAAAACCATACACATTGCACATGTTATGTTTTGGGTAAATACCCCTAGAAAACCCCCTAATGGAAAACCAACACCTTGTTGATTTTATTAATATAACATTATGGCTCCCATCCTAGGATAATGGCCTAACCAAGGAAGATACAAAACAAAAAATAGCCTAGCCTAAAACACCTCAAGATCACTCCTTAGATCTTGTTGGCTATTAATCCCTTGCTTCACCTTTTCTCTTTTCATTGGACCTTTCTCTTTCACACTTGGATGAAATTCCTTCTCCACCCAATCAATGAGATCTCATATCTCACTCTCTGTGTGTCTCCTCCTCTCACCTAGGTTGCCTTTTATAATCTTGAGTTTACCCTAAATCCAAAACCCTAGATCTCCAAAGTGATCAATAGATCAGATTAGATCTCACCTTCACTTTATGATATAATGGATAGGATTTAATTTAGCTCACTAATGCCAAATACTTAGTCATTTGACTTAAATTAAACTCCATTAATTACAAAAGTACATTCACTATAATAATCACTTTATTAAATTGAATCTCCTAAGTCGTGAGAAGCATTAATGATGAATTCCACATGTTAGACACAAAACCTATGTGGGAGTACCCGTCTAATGCTACAAACATCAACACCCACATAGATGGGAACAAATGCACCTGTAAAAATGTGAACAAATGATGGTTTCATATGTCTAATAACCTGAGCATTAATGAAAACATAATACATGTTACAATTCAAATATGCAATATTATAAATTGAATGTGGTAGTTAGAGAGGCTATTATAGTGTTGCTTCACCCGATCCCTATGTTTAGTGCATTGAAATGTTCTCCATGTGGGTTATGACCAGACAATGCATATTTATCTTGTATCTCATCGACCACCCAACAATTGGAACACAATTTTGGCCTATTTTCATTTAAATTATGAGGATAAGGTGTGATTCTACCATTCAACCATCTGAACAATTTCTTGTCACTAACCCATTTTGTTATTTTCTCTTCATACAATGTTACCCATGGTCTTGTTTCCTCCACGTTGTAAAGAATGAATTTATTGATGGCATCAATTTCTAAATTCATTGATGTATACAAAAATTCAAAAAAGATAGCATGAGATCAAATACATATTATCATCTTAAAGAGTGAATTTATTGATGGAATTGATTCGTAAATTTGGTGATGTATACAAGAATTCAAAATGAATAGCATGATATCAAATATATATTATCAACTTTAATGTAAACAATTTCTCTTTACTAAATTGACAAAATATAAGTGACTTACTATTTATCACACATTTTTTTGTTTCTTTGGAGTAGCTCTCCTTCCCTTTTTTCCTCATCCATATGTTTTTCCCAAACCACTACCCTAGTTATGTCGTTAATTTGTTTGATGTACTCACTGGAATAATAGAATGACTCATATACTATGTACCCTTCTTCCATAGATCCCTCTAGTTTTTCCCTTTGTCGAACAAACCCCTTCAATGTTTTCATGTACCTCTCTAAGAAGAACATCCAATGACATGAGAACACCCCAACTAATTCAACCTCATCATGTAGGTGAATTAGAATATGGACTTGCAAGTCCATAAAACTTGTGGGAAGTTCCTTCTCAAACATTGAAACAATATCAACTATCTCTCGATGCCACCATGGAATGATAGCCATGTGAATATCCTTTTATGTGATCCAACATAAAAATGCAGATAATTTTGATATGGCACATCGTAGGTCCTAGGGGAAGTCATGGTGCATGAATCCACACATGATCAAAGGATAAAGACACTACAAAATAGACACACCTGCCATTAATTTCCATAAAACTATGACTATATCGCATATTTTTACCAACAATATAGAAGAAGAATCAAGTATTCAACATACATACCCTTAGAAGGTTTAGATGGTCATGTGATTTCAACCTCGAAAAATTCCCTTCTATAGTGAACCAATGTCGTAGATTCGACCCATATGAAGAAGGTTCCCTCACACCCAATATAAAATCCTTCACCACAAAAAGATCATCTTTATTCAAAATCCATGGGACATCACCTTCTTTAAAAGACCAAGAGGGACCAACCTCTCCTCTAGTTTATTTTCTTTGTCAATGCCTCTTTTTATTATTTGAAGTAATAAGATCTCTCCTCATAGAAAATGAGTCACTTTTATTCAATGATATGTGCCTCCATAGAGACGATGAAACATTTTTTAATATATGCATGGGATATAGTAAGTGGCCAATCTTAATATGCTCCCAATATTGAAGCTCATAAAATACAAATTTCCTTTTCATCCCAATGGGAATTTTCTCAATACAGGTTTCAAAAAATCCAAGATCATCAACATAGGTTCTCCATTTGAATCAAATGATTCTACCATTTCCTTCTCCTTCTCTCTGTCAAATTCCCTAATCCAATTTATTAGTGCCATTCTTTCAGGTCTCTGGGTTCTCTTTGGTTTTCCATTGAAATCATATGCAACTCTTCTATAAGGGTGGTTTTGTGCGAAGAATACTCTCGAACAGTCATACACTGGATTTTGTAGGTGGTTGGAACACCTAGCCTCTATATAAGGTCCACAACATTTACATCCATGATACCAATTTGTTCCAAGACCTACGATGTTATCATATACAAAGCATGTTAGTGTCAAAAATATAGTTGCACCAAATGAAGGATGCCAAATAAAATTATAGATATAAAAAAATCAATCAACATGATTATAAGAGAAAACTCCTAGTCCTAAATAATTGTGTGTGGTGTACACACATGTAACATCCCTATCTTCAAACCCCAAACTAGCGATGTGTAGTGTAAATGTAATATGTGGTCGAGAGCCAAGCGATGTATATTTTAAATGTGATGTATGGTCGAGAGCCAATATGTAAAAAATGTAAATTGAAATATAATGAATGAAATGTATCGCCAGCTGTAGATGGACATATATGGATATTGGAACCTATGTATCCACAAGAGAGGGAAGGGGTTAAAGGGGAAAGAATTACCCATGCCTATTAAACCAAAACTCATTTCTCATTTTCTTCAAAATTATCCTTACCATGAGCCATCCATTAGTTGTTGAGTTTTCTATAGCCCAATCATTGAATTCATGTAAGAGGGTAGGTGTGACAGTCACTTCCCATAGTTATTTATAGCATGGGGTATGAGTACAATCAGCTTGGGGAAGAGTGAAATTCAAGCAAGCAAGAGATGTTGATACTGAGAGGGGGGTGAATCAATATCAAGTACAATTTAAAAACGTTGTCAACTTATACTTTAACTATATTATATATTCAATTATATCCAATGAGAAATGAACAATAGTAGAAGAGTTACACCAATACACCACAATACACCATGCCCAATATATGAGAAATAATCAATAGTTATTGTTCAAGGGAAGTAATGACTTCCAAGGGAAGCTACAAATTCAAAATATAAAGGGAGGGATAAACCTCCAAAAGGAAGATACAATACTCCAATATCAAGAGAGGGTTGACCTCTCCATCCTTGCCCCTTCCTTCCACCCAATAATATATGAGAGATAATAAAACTTTACATTAAATTATCACCATCAACCAACCATCACATAGAACCTGATAATGCTTCCTGAGACTTCTTCAACTTCTTCAATTATTCACTTCTTGGAATACTCTGATCATGTAGATAATATTACTCAATGTATTCTCTGAAACTCCTCCAAGTTTCACTCCTTGAATCCTCCTAGAAAACGAGTTATAGAGAAAATGGTAGACCTTATTCAATTCTGGTTTGTTCAGGAGAGCGAACTTGTACATAATTCCCCACGCTCAATATTTAACATAATATTATGAAATTTGTACACAAGAAACTGCAACCCGTACTCTTTTCAATGCAATTGGTCTCACATAATTTGGATTCTCTATGAAGACGTTATGAATGTTTTACCCTGAACACATGTTTATGACTAGCTTCAAGACTAGTAAAAAACGCTATCTTCCACAAAGTGTATCTCCAAAATTATAGTGAATAGAGAGATGAAATTTTTACCACATGTACCTAGATATGTCTTCTCAATAGCCTCCACATTTCACCATCTAAATCATTCTAGAATCAAATTATAGAGAAAATGGTAAGATGATCTATAAATAACATACCTCAGAACACATCACCAAAAGACTTCATCCTCCCTTGAAATTCATCCTTCTTTACTTCATATTTCCTCTAAAATTAGACTTATATTTGTTTGTTCATCAACAAACTTGTGTGTGTTTAAAATGAATGTATAATGATATGTATTTATACCTTCTATGCCACTTCCTTTTAACATTAGGGCCAACATGTAGTTTCTACTTCAATTCACATTGTCATCTTGAAAAATTCATTTCTCCTAAATCGTGAGGATCCACATGATGTGCCATATGCCACCAGAAGTTGAATGACTTATAATATCCATCCATGGGTTTTTTATATTCATGTGTAATTTCCCTCATGTCTATCTACTTCGATCAACTATGGGGTCCAAAATCCAATGGATAGGGTTGACATCAATGACTACAACCAATGACTGGGGTTGACTTCAATGACAACAACCAATCTTCTTACAATATCCCCCTTTGTCATCGATGGAAACACTCATTCTCACCCTATCCTCATTCTCTTGGTTTCTCTCCCCCTTTGACATCAATGGAAAAGGGTGGGGTTTCTCCCCCTGAGTTTAATGGAAAAAGGTAACTCTCTTCTTTGGGGATGCTCCCCCTATAACACTTGATTTTTATGGTCTCTTTCTTCCTTGGAGATTTTTCGTGGATGTAGGACATATATGTTACATGGTCTTCTTGTTGCAGTTGCAACCAATCTTACTAAACCTTCTTATTTGATTTTGAATCTTTGTGAGTCAAACATGAGAGTATAACCTTGATCACACATTTTACTAACACTGGGTAGATTATGCTTCAAGTCTTCAACCAATAAGACATTCTTTTCTTTTACATTTTTTATTCCAAGCTCTACTACACCTTTTCCAAGTATTTTGGAAGATGATTCATATCCAAATGCAACATTTCCACCCTTTCTCTTCAAGCTAATGAATTTGTCTTGATCCCCGGTCATGTGTGAAGAACATCCATTGTCTATGTACCATTAATTTTCTTCTTTACATTCTTCGGCGGTCAATGCTATTCGACAATATTCATTGTTTGGAATCTCTTTCCTTCTCCATAATATGGTTGGCATATGGAAATTTGACATAGGAGAATATTCATTCATATATCTACAATCTCGTGCTTTGTGACCAAGATAATTACATTTGTAGCATACAAATTTTTTGTCCATCAATGGGGAAAATGACTTATAAATTATGTTGACAAATCCACGATTGTTTCCATATCTTCTATTTACACCATTCCCATTTCTTGCATAGTTGTTCCTTTCATTGATTCTGCAATCAATTTCCTTATGTCCAAAATTTTTGCAAGTATAACAACAACCAAGAAATAAATTTTGATACCTGGGAGTAAGTGACCTTCTTTGTGATGAAGTCCATATGGGTTCATGATATACTCTTTTGTAGTTTCCTTCATACTGATTGAATCTTCTTTGATTCCTGAAGGTAGGAGGTCTTCTTGGATATTGATCTCTTTTGTAATCATTCATTCTTTCTGGTATCCTAGTCCACTTCTCATCAACTGTCTATGTGGAGATTTCTTCAAACTTCTTGTTGGTATTTTCATCTTCTTTGTATGAAGTTGGATCTTGAGAGTTTCTTAAGCTCTTCCTCAATGAGACAACTTCTTATTCAAGTTTCTCGCAATCTTCTTCTTTCTTCATCATTTGGCCATTCGTTACTTCTCCTATTCTTCTTGCTTCTTCGAGTAGAGTTTTAAAGGAAACATTTTCTTCTTGTATTTTCTCAAAGTCTTCTAATTGTTTCTTCAAGATTTCAATTGTCTTTTCACAACTACTTAATTCACTTCTTAGTTTTCTATGCATGTTTTTGAGCTTGTTATTTTCAATCTCAACATGCTTAAATTTTTTAAGATTCTCATCTTCTTGTTGAATAATTTATGCTTCATGATTATCTTCTTCTTCATTGGACTTTTATTCTTCAGTGTCATCTCTTTTAATCCTTGGATAAGAACATTCAAATTCAACATGTCCTACTCCTTCACAATTAAAGAAAAATAACTCACCTCTATTTTCTTCTTTGAAATCTAAGATGTTGTAATTTGCTTCAACTTGTTCTTCTTCTTCTTCGTATTCTCTTACATAAAGGTCTTGTAGCTTGTCCCAAATTTATTTTTCTAATTCACATGAGCCCACCTTGGATTTCACTTAATCTGTCAATCCATCCAGGATGGTATCTATTGCCAATTTGTTGTTCCTTCTTACTTTCTTCTGAGTTGCAGTCTTTGGTTTCTTCAAAGCATTGTATCCTGAAGCAATTGAGAACCAAACATCTTCCGCAAGAGATTTCAAGTAAGTTTCCATTCTATTACTCCAGTATTTAAAATTTCTTCCATGAAATGGTGGAATCCCATTTGGAATGTTGCCTTCCATTTCTGCTTAGGATCTTCCTTCCAGTGGTTAAACTGTACTGAAGGTAACCTACTCTGATACCAATTGTTGATACTAAGAGGGTGGTGAATCAATATCAAGTACAATTTAAAAAATAAATAAACTTATACTTCAACCAGATTATATATTCAATTATATCCAATGAGAAATGAACAATAGTAGAAGAGTTACACCAATACACCACAATACACCATGCACAATATATGAGAAATAATCAATAGTTATTTTTCAAAGGAAGTAATGGCTTCCAAGGGAAGCTACAACTTCCAAAAATAAAGGGAGGGATAAACCTCCAAAAGGAAGATACAATCCTCCAATATCAAGAGAGGGTTTACCTCTCCATCCTTGCCCATTCCTTCCACCCAAGAATATATGAGAGATAATAAAACTTTACATTAAATTATCACCATCAACCAACCATCACATAGAACCTGATAATGCTTCTTGATAATTATTCAACTTATGCAATTATTCACTTCTTGGAATACTATGATCCTGTAGATAATATTACTCAATGTATTCTCTGAAACCCGTCCAAGTTTCACTCCTTGAATTCTCCCAGAAAAGGAGTTATAGAGAAAATGGTAGACCTTATTCAATTATGCTTTATTCAGGAGAGCGAACTTGTACAGAATGCCCCACGCTCAATATTTAACATAATATTCTGAAATTTGTACACAAGAAACTAAAGACCGTACTATTTCCAATTCAATGGGTCTCACTTCATTTGGATTCTCTATGAAGACGTTATGATTGTTTTACCTGGAACACTTGTTTATGACTAGCTTCAGGACTAGTCAAAAACCCTATCTTCCACAGAGTGTATCTCCAAAATTATAGGGAATAGAGAGATGGAATTTTTACCACAGGTACCTAGATATGTATTCTCAATAGCCTCCACATTTCACCATCTAAATCATTATAGAAACAAATTTATAGCAAAAATGGTAAGATGACTTGTAAATAACATACCTTAGAACACATCACCAAAAGACTTCATCCTCCCTTGAAATTTGGCCTTGTTTACTTCATATTTCCTCTAAAATTCGACTTATATCTCTTTTTTCATTAACAAACTTGTGTGTGTTTAAAATGAATGTATAATGATATGTATTTATACCCTTTATGTCGCCTCCTTTTAACATTAGGGCTGACATGTAGTTTATGCTTCAATTCACATTGTCATCTTCAAAAATTCATTTCTCCTCAATCATGAGGATCCATGTGATGTGCCACATACCACCAGAAGGGGCATGATGTATAATATCCATCCATGGGTGTTGTATCTGCATGTGTAATTTCCTTCATGTCTATCTACTTCGATCAACTGTGGGGTCCAAAATCCAATGCTAGGGTTGAGATCAATGACTACAACCAATGACTAGGGTTGACATCAATTAAAACAATCAATATTACAAGAAAAGAAAGAGAGGAAATTTGTATGGGCAGAAGACCACAATTATGCATTCACGTTTTTGCATAGAGAGTTTTTTTTACATGGAATTTTATGGCCAACAATGGAGTTCTGAGTGTGGGAGCTTGTAGGAAGATGTTGTAGACATGTTTGGATGCTACTTGGAGTTGTAATTTCATGGAGAAAGAGAAAGTGTTCCTGGTGTATATTTTAACCTTGTACAATAATTTACTGCAAACATATTTTCAATAAAATAATAGAAAATTTACAATGGAAAATACACACATTACACAGAGATTTTTCCCCTGGAAACCCAAACTGGGAAAACCAACATATTTTGTCTTCATTCACATCATACATTATTTACAATACAATATACATATAGAATCCAGCGGCATCCAAAACCCTAATCCAATGACCTGGATTCATCAACAAGCCTAATTCCTTAACCGAAAATAGAAAACCATCAGGTAAAAACCATGTGTCGAAAAACCGCCCAAAAATGGACACAAAAATCGGTAAAAACAATTCGGGGGTATTTCCTCCAAACCCACCTACAACGGGGATCCCACCCCCATGTGACCCCTCATGAAGAGGCAACTATGCCTTTTAACCCCTAGTTCTAGTCTAGCAAAGAATATAACACATATCCAACACCTGGGAATGACAAGTTGTTTGAAACTCATCCAAGAAGCATGTGTTTTGGATGGTGGATGATTTTTTTTTTCATATATATAATTCCTGAAGTCCCAGTGAGTATAATTCCTATCCAAACTATGTTGGAATCCATGGAGGGGAGTGGAAAGGCCTGAGAGATTGTGAGAACTAAAGGGGGATTCCATCCCTTGGGTTGTGGAGGTTTAGGGGAAGTGTGTTGGTGGTATGGAATGAGATAAGAGTTTAACTCTTGAAAGGGGGGACAATAGTCAGCTTTACGGACCACCATATCTTATGTATTTGTAGCCCCAAATCAGGGGTGTCTTGTTGTTGAGAATTGGAACAACAAGGCTACAATTGGGAGGAACATACATCCTCTGCAACGGGTTTCATACTTTTATAAGATAAGTGTTCTTATTTGTTGTAATGATGTGTTAAGTGTTGATATATAATTGTTGTGCATTTTACTCTGAGTTATATTTGGTTAATGTTGCTTACTATGAGCAAAAAGATGAATTCATGGATCTATTTTATGGTTGAATGTTGTTGTATGTATTTAATTGTTTTTGTGCACAATATATAT
>SNQJ01S0000761.1:32535-83059 GCA_010110895.2 Picea sitchensis | reverse complement strand
TATATAATCATACTTTTATAAGATAAGTGTTCTTATCTATTGTAATTATGTGTTAAATGTTGATATATAATTGTTGTGCATTTTACTCTGAGTTACATTTGGTTAATGTTGCTTACTGTGAGCGGAAAGATGAGTTCATGGCTCTATTTTATGGTTGAATGTTGGTGTATGTATTTAATTGTTTTTGTGCATAGTAAGAGTTAATATGTGTGTGTGTGTGTGTGTGTTTATTGAGTATGGTCATCTGAATGATCTTGAATTTTATGTTGTGTGTTAATTTCAGCATTTGGATTTAGTATGAGGAATTTTAGTGAGTTGTTTTAGCAGTGACGTGACCCAATAGGGGGATGGGTACATTACAAAGTGGTATCAAATCTACTGATTNCATCTGAATGATCTTGAATTTTATGTTGTGTGTTAATTTCAGCATTTGGATTTAGTATGAGGAATTTTAGTGAGTTGTTTTAGCAGTGACGTGACCCAATAGGGGGATGGGTACATTACAAAGTGGTATCAAATCTACTGATTAAACATTGGACCCATGTGGGCCAAGAGTCGGTGTGAATTTGGGTAAAATCCGTTGCTATAGATTTGTCTATGGAGAAATTAGGGGAAAATGGGATAAAATCATAGTAAAATCCTCAAATTCGTTGTCAAGATTCATGTTAGAATGAATCTGAACTGTTTAATAGAATTTAATGAAGTTAATCTGCAAATTGCAGAGTCGAATTTGACTTGGAATGGTCGAATTTTGAGTTTTAATGGTTTTTGTAGAGTTACAAGAAGTTTGGTGAATCGAAAATCATGATCTCTTTTGATATTGATATCAATAGCAGATATTATTCATGATAAATTTAAAAATCCTTAAGGTTCGGCCATTTTGAAAGGTTGATCAAATCAATGGCTAGGATTCATTTTGGGGATTTTTTAAATGGATCAGATCGGCGGCCTTTGTTCATTTCGACCGTTGAGGATAAGAATCATAATCGATGGCTAAGATAATCTTGAGTAAGATATCAACGGCCCAGATTCACCTGGAATTTGATCAAAAATTACCAAGTGTTGAAATTTTCCCAACCCAATTCGTCGATGGTCAATGGTCAAATCGATGAAATTTGTGGAGAGTTTTAAGTTTTCCAGCAGAACTCATTGATGGTCAATGTTCGAATCGGGGAGTTTGGTGAAGAGTTGAGTTTGGCCAAGATAATTCTTTGATTTCCAATGGCTGACGAATCAGGGATTGACATATTTTGGCCAAATTTTGTAAGAGTCAAAATTTACCCACAAAACTTGTCAATGGCCAACGAATCAAGGATCAACAGGATTTGACGATATTTTCACATGTCCATAGAGAATTGTCGATAATTGATGGTTGACGAATTAGGGATTGGCAGAATTCGGTGAAGGTTTCCTGCATCCAAGGGGATTGTTGATCACCAATGACCGATGAATTGGGGATCGACAGATTGTGACGAGAATATCCATTGGTCTAAGAGAAGTGATTGATCATCAATGAATGAAAAAGAGGATGATGATGTCATCATCCAGTGTCATGCCACATCACTCAATTTAACACCCTAGGATGACATGTAATTCACGTCAACATCCACGTGTCATGCCACATCAACCTAGAAGTGGTCGATGTTCGATGGTCAGGTCCATCGATTTGGGGAAGTGTTTTTGAAATTCATTGAGGATCATCGATCTTTGATGGCCCGATGATCGGGCGTCAACTAAATTAGTGGGGATTTCATTCGCCAAAGAATATCATCGATGGTCGATGGTTGAATCGATCGATTTAGATTTGTGTTGTGAATCAGTCGTCGGGGAGTTGGGTCGATGGCTGACAGTCGCGTCGAAAGGACAGGAAAAGTGTGGTGGGTGCCTAAGGGATAATGTCGGTCACCGATGGTCGATTTATCACAGATCAATGGCTCATATTCCACATGATTTGAGATCAACAACTCATATTTAAGGGGCTTTTGTAGTAGTGAAACAATCAATTTTATGTGAATTTTTGTGGTTTTTGAAGGTTATTAACTTGGGGGCATTTTTTAGGGCCTAAACGACATTTTTAGGTAGTTGAAACCCCTACGAAGAGAGTGTACAAAGGTACAGTTTGTCTTTGTATCTCAAATAAAATAACTTGGAGAGACCTATCTAAACATCTAAATGGTTCGCTAAATGGAACTCGTATGAGGAAGTTACATACAAAACAACGAGGGTAAAATTTTGGCACCAAGGTTACTTCCAGAGGGCATAGCTCCATGCTCAGAAGTCTGTTTGGGGCATAGGAGAAGTCGAGGGAAATTTTATAACCCATAGAAGCTAGAGGTGAAATCATATTTTGGTTATGGGTACCTGAAAATGTGCTAGGAGTGAAAGAAGACACATGTAGCATACATGGGTAAATTGGGTAAAACAATCAAAAATTCTTCGGACCATAACTTTCAGCTTGGAACTTGAATTTGAACAAACAAATAGTGGTTGGAAAGGTATTGAGGAGTAGAATACATTGTTCAACCCATAATTTTAAATTGGGCATTATATTTTATCAGAAGAGATAAAATAGATTGTTTTAGTAGTTAATGAGTCGAAATTGCAGCATGTGGATGTTGTAACTTTTCACTCAGAACTCAGATTCAAACAACATATAGAATGACATGAAAAAATCAACTCTAATCCCAAGTATGGTGGCCATTTATGTTACGAGGAAAATATCTCTATGACATGGGGTAAACTACAACAGATGGAATGATATGCAGAAATTAAATCTAATCCCAAGTATGTTATATAAATGAAATGCTAACAGCCTACCTCATCCGTACATTCGATGAAGACCACCGTTGAGCACGCAACTCAAAGATTTATACCCACAACTTGTCCTCAAAAACCAAGATACGTAAGCATATGGTGATAAGATATAATGTTAGAATATAGATTAGCATAATCCATTAACATACATGAAAAATACGCCCATGGAATAATAATTCAAATATTTGCAACATATCAATTGGATGAGAAAAGAGTATTTCTATTAAAATAATCAAAAGAAGTATATAGGTGACAAACTTATGTAACGACACACATCGAAACCGAGAAACTAAGTCCCTCCAGCTGGGCCTCCATCACTTGAATCCTCCACTAAAGGAAAGCTCATATAAAGGAGACAATGAGGTTCTCAATCACAAAGAAGGAAGATTTTGGGGGCTGAAAAAGGAGTTCACACTTTCAAGGATAAAGGGAAGTAGACTCAATATGAAGTGAAATTTCTCTAGAGTGTATTTGCTCTCGAACTTGAATTGTTGAAAATCTACTTCAAGGCTTGGATAAGGCTCAATTTATAGCCTTAAAATGGAACTGAAGGGCCAAATTGGAGCGTTTCCAGTATATGGAAGATCAAGGATCATGGATCTCATGACATGCAATGGAAACCTAACATAAATTTTAATTTTGAGCACCAAACCCGATGTGCACGGGATGTAGTGGAGAAACCTGCATATATGTTTGTTGTCTAACTGATAGGGTGTGTATATGTGGAAAAATGATGTTTTTTTGGCTCTGGAAGGTACAAAAGGTAACTTCAAGTTTTCATAGGGAAATGGAAAAGCCATCCAAGCAATTTTCATGGGGTGAGGAATTTTTTTTTGTAATAGATGCCCCCTAATGTGTGAGGTCAGAGGAGTATCTGCAATGGCCAAAACACATTATAATTCTCAGAAGTGGAGTAATGGAGACTCATCTGGAAGTGCTAGTTACTCATGAGAATATTACAATCCATAATGAATTTGTACACATGGCTGCCAATATGAATTACACTGCAGATCCATGTGGAAATATATCAAATAGTTTCTAATGGCCATGAATAGGAAATACAAAGTGTCATAGGTTGTCATAGTCACGAAAAGGGAATAGTGGAATCTAGTCTCAGAATCAATCTAAAGATATCCATATACAGTAGAGTATGATCTAATCTCCCATGATCACTGAAGTCATATAGGTACTAGTCCAATGAAAGACAACAACATATTAGGAATGTTGCTACTATAAGCTGGAGGTGTTCTACACTATCCATTGAAGGTGAATGTCTACATCATCTAAATATAGGATTTTATGTCGAACACAATGAGACTTTGTTTGATTACCAATAATTAAGGTATACCATTAACAAACGTGAGACAACCTATCGATAATGAAAGTAGGTATCAAGGAACCGAGTACATTCTTACAAGTGTGAATAAGGGTGTTGAGGTCAAACACTTGAAGAATCCATCAATCAGGAGACATTGATGTATTCCCAACTGTCGATGGCAGGAGAATGAACCACTGATGAATGCAATCCTCTAGGTACTCATAAGACTATAGGTCCCATTTATATAATAGATGAGTTGAATTCGATGGAAGGAGACCCATTGAAAGGAGAGCATTAGGGCATCTCTCATCAGTAAACATGAGGTACAAAGCAATAAATTGATGATTAGGAGGAACTCAAATGAATAGTATGCTCATGAAGCAATGACCTTGTGTGTCTCCTGCATGCACCATGTGCAAGTAGTGCACAAAAGAGACCCTCCCAATAGAAACCAATAAGAAAGATTGCAGACAAAAGCAAGGAAACCACCAATAAGAATAATGGCATCCAAGAAATTGCACGAATCCCAATGTGTGAATGTATTTATTGATGTTGAACACAAGGGAAACCCCCCAGTCAATGACCAATGAGGATATCTCAATCGTTGGGTTCAAGGTTACCTACCCATAATGAAAGTAGGACTAGGATCCATGATAACACTACAACTTCATGTGACTCTGAGACACACTGAGGGTATGGCTGACATGCAAAGTCAAGATTTCTGAGAAATGACCAACACATGCTTATAGACATCCTTTGAACAAGAGCATGAGACATATGGAAAACTCAGGAGGCAAGGACTTGATGATAAAACTTCGTGATGCGGGAGGCATCAACAAACTCTCCATAGGGACTGAAAGAATAATCGGTCTGAGGAGTAAACTCTAAGTAATGAGATCAACTTCCTAAGGTCATGTTAAACCTAAACTTTGGATGAAAGTGGACTCAAAATTTTGTTCTATGTTCAAAGGTGACACAACTGTTGGCGATATGAGATAACATTATTTTCTCACTCGTATTTTTTTTTCATAGGAGAAGAAATGCTATGACAAGGAGAGGAAACGAGTGTTGCGAGTAAGAAACTAGCTCCAAACAATGGAACATACATATTCTCAATGCAAGGAAGTGCATGTGGGGCATGGACACTCGGGGGAATGTTTCCTCTTGGGGTACACGGTGTCAAGCTGCAAAGGATATATAAAAGGCTTTGCTTGGCTAGTGATGCAAATTTTTGAGATAAGAGTCTTATAACGAGAAAGAAGGAACTAACAATAGGCTCAATACTACAAGAAATATTATGGAATGTGATTACAACTTAAGTCCAAAGAATTTCCTTTTTCATAGATTTAGTCCCCTAGGCCCGAAAAAGCATAAAATAGTACCAAGGAGAACTCTTCTAGCCAATGGTGACTAGATTATTCCATTTTAGTGAGCAGTCTAATTGGTCTGGAAAAGGGTTAAACTTATACCAAATAGATGTCCTTTCAAAACCATTCAACGAGTGTGAAAGAGACATGTTCACTCGACAATATTTTCGTTTTTGGGAGTCTAAAAAGAGCTTAAAAAAGAATCAAGGATGTTGTTCTAAGTAACATATCATGGGGAGGCCAAGGCTCCCATGCAAGACTCCTGTCGAAATTTGGCAACATACTGGTTGTTGACATAAGCTTGGGAGAACCCAAAAATTTCCAAGTTGAGGAGGATAAAATGATTGCATAGGATCCATCATCTTCAATATCATTCCAAGCAAAGGAAACCATCCTAGGACTTGGAGGGAGTGTACTCAAAGAGATTGGAATGCTCCCTTGTTCATAAGGTACATAAATACAAATTCTAAGGACATGGTTGAAAGACGCTTCACCCCCAAAAAGAAGAGTGGGATTGACCGAAGATTACATCGACAATGTCATTTACTTAGACTTGTCCCTCTCCAAGAGAAGAGTGGGATCGAACAAATATTTCATTTTCAGAACCACTTCTTCAACCATTGGTTGAAAAGGATGTGAGACAAAATGGTCAAGAGATTCATAACTCCCCAAAACAGGAGTGATGTTGGCCGAAGATTGCATCGACACGACTGTTGGTTGAACATGATGCGATACAACATCATCAAGAGGCACATCGCTCCCCAAAATAGGAGTGGTGTCGGCCAAAGAATGAATTGGCATGACCATTGTATCAACCAAACAAGGATTAGAATGTTGGAAAACCAAAGACGACTCAGAACCCGAAGGGCCATTAGACAAGGACTGCAGTTCTTGTACCACTGCAATAGCATGGCACAAACGAATTAGATGATCTCCTTTACAAAGTATACAAAGGAACTTGGGCTTACATCCTATACGTCTAGGCTTCTCAATCATATGAATTCCCCCAGCATGACTTGCAGTGGTTGGTGACATGCTCCCATCATGACTTGCAGAGGCTAGTATATGATCTCCAACCTGACTTGCAGAGGTTGGTGATGTTTGTGTAGTGTGACTAGCAGTGACTAGATTTGTGCCCCCAACATAAATCGCAATGGTTGATTGCATGTCTTCAACATGACTTGCAGAATTTGTTGACCTATCTCCAACATGACTGACAGAGGTTGGTGATATAATTCCAGTGTGACTTGCAGTGACTGGACTTGTGCTTCTGGCATGACATGCAACAGTTGGTTGCAACATCAGAGACCAAGGTCCCAGGAAAGACTGGTTTTGAGATATTGCGGAACAAGAAGGGTTTTGGTATACACCATGGACATGTTCGACATGATGGTATCCTCCTCCAAACTGATTCATAAAGGGTTGTAAGGTCATCATCACCGAGGAATCTGCTTGCGAGGAGAAAGCGATATGATAAGGGTTACTCATGTGAGGATATATGTTTCCCCCGGATGAAGCAACTCCATTCAAGGGGTTTCAAATACCACAAAAATGACTCCCACCAGATGAAACACCAGAGGACAAAGGGGGTTTCACCATAATAAAAGTCTTCGTAGGAACCAACATAGCGGAAGAAGGATATATGGACAGAATGTAAGAAGTAGAAGGACCGTCCATTTGAGCACTTGCCCCTGAAAAAGTGAAGCTAGGATTGGGTATAGAAGAAGGAGGATTCCAACCTCCTATTGTAATATTTGATTGAGGGATATGACCCCCATCAAATGAAAAAGAAGAATAAGGAGGCATCATGCCCCCAAACCCAAAACTAGGATTCATAGAAGACAACAAAACCGAGGATGACAAGTGCGAAGACATGTCTGGCATACCAAAAGAGAAAATATTAGAGGCCCAAGGCATTGTCTGAGTATCATGAGTCGACGTACCAATCGGAAATACAAAAGGATTTGTCCCCATGGATTGAGCAAAGACCATGGGTTGGGTAGCACTAACTGAGGGAATCACAGGGGATCCACCAACCATAACAGTCAAAACATCATGATGCAATAAAAAATCCTAAGTCCGACTAATAATCAAAGAGCACACCAAAATAAAGAAAAAGTATGATGCACACAAACATGATATAGTGGCTAAAAAAAGGACCTCCCTCACTAGAGTAGGTATGTCTCACCTAGGAGGAGCCTGAGACTCCCTTAAAAATATTGGAGGTATCATAATCAATTATAAGAGCCCTTGTGGACTGAACAATGTAGTCGGTTAGATCCCCCCAGAGAGGTAATCCTCCATAAAGGTTTTGTGTTGTCCGACCCTTATCTGACTCAGGGTACCTGCAGAATAACCCCTGCAAGTAACCTATGTGGCTAACTATGTCAAGCAACTAGAGTCACCACAATATAATCAATGCATAGGTGAACAGTCGTAAGTCCGGTCCAACATATGGGCAGGGTAACAAATCCTGAAATCTTGAAAGAACCGCCTCTCATGGAGGTAAAGGTACTAGTAGTACCCCTAAATATGAATAGAACCCCTGAAATATCTCCAACGCTAAGAAGGTATTAGAGGGATACATTTGCAAACAACTTCACAAGACCTCGTACTTAACTCTGGTCTGAGTGGATCCTCCTAATTGTATATTTTAATCGTGTACAATATGTACTGCAAACATATTTTCAGTAAAATAACAGAAAAGATACAATGGAAAATACAAACATTACACGGATATTTTTCCCCTGGAAACCCAAACTGGGAAAACCAACATATTCTATATTCATTCATAGTGATACATTGTTTACAATACAATATACATATAGGAGCCAGCGGCATCCAAAACCCTAACCCAATGACCTAGATTAGTCAACAATCCTAATTGCTTAACCGGAAATAGAAAACCATCGACAAAAAAACCATGTGCCGAAAAATCACCCAACAATGGACATGAAAATCAAGGCAACATGAAAAACAAGGCAAAAATGAGACACATTTCCCGAGGCAAAAAATATTCTTGGGGGCGCTGCCCCCGAACCCCCACACAAGGGGATTTCTCTCCCCTGCACACCCAGTGCAATGCAGACACTACTACTTGTGCAAAGAATATAACAGATACCCAACATTCTCCCACTTGTTGTTTTCTTTGTATACAGGGGGTTACAGGGTTACATAGTCAACAATCTAGGGAAGCAATGACCATGGATCCTCTACACCAAGAGAAATTCTCAGTGCTCACAAATGTTGTTAATGAATCTGCAACATTCTTCAAAGTGTCTACCTTCATCAGCAATATTTTCTTTTCTTCAACCATGTCTCTCACAAAGTGATATTGAATATCAATATGCTTTTTCTTTGAATTGTAAGTCGGGTTCTTCAGCGAAAAAATTACACTATGATTGTCACAATCTATCCTTACAACTTGTTGTACCAACCCAATACCTAAACAAAATATTTGTAACCATACTGCTTCCTTACTTGCATGAGTGGCTGCCACATATTCAACTTTTGTAGTTGAAAGTGCCACTACATCTTGTATTTTTCTCATCCAACTTATTGCTCCTCCAAACAGGTTAAATACATAGCCACTTGTAGATCTCCTATGATCCAGATCTCCAGCCCAGTCTACATCCACAAATCCATGTATATCCACCACTTTTTCCAATCCTGGTCTTCCTTGGTAGCACAATCCATAGCTAGCAGTGCCACACAAATACCTGAAAACCCTTTTTATTGTTGTCCAATGCTCCTTCACTGGTTTTTACATATACCTGCTCGAAAATCCCACTGCATGTGCAATGTCAGGTCTAGTACAGACCATTGCATACATCAAATTTCCAACTACACTCACATATGGAACACAAGACATCTCCTCCTCCTCCTCCCGTGTCTTGGGACATTGATCCACATATAACTTTACACCAACAGGAATAGGGACCTTGACCAATTTACATTCCTTCATATTAAACCTCTGCAATATTGTCACAACATATTTCCTCTGATTTAAGAAGAGCTTCCTCTTTTTCTTATCTCTTTTAATTTCCATGCCCAAAATTAAATTTGAAGCACTGAGATCCTTCATGTCAAATTTAGAGGACAACTAAGTTTTCACATCCTGGATAATCTCCTTGTTGTTTCCTATCAACAACATGTCATCCACATACAAGACCAAATAAATCAAATGATCACTAATTAATTTAAAATAGACACAGTGATCCTCTTTGCTTCTTGTGAATCCAAGTCCCAACATATAAATATCAATTTTGATACCACATTCTTGGTGATTGTTTTAAACCATACAGGGACTTTTTCAACTTGCATACAAACTCTTTCTTTCCCTTAACAACATAACCTTCTAGTTTCTTCATATAGATTTCTTCTTCTAGATCCCCATGTAGGAATGTTGTCTTCACATCCATCTGTTCTACTTCAAAATCAAATGCAACAACAAGACATAATAGAAATCTTATAGAGGTTAACTTGGCAACAGGAGAACAAATCTCACCAAAATCAATTCCCTCAACCTGGGAATAACCCTTAACTACTAACTGAGCTTTGTATTTCTCCACTTTTCCTTTTGCATTTAGCTTCTTTTTAAATACTCATTTGCTACCAATGGGATTTCTTCCAGTCAGCAACTCCGCTAGATATCAAGCCTCATTCTTATCCAAGGCTACCATTTCTTCATCCATGTCCTTTTTCCAGATATTTCCATCCTCTGAATCCACTAACTCCCTGACAGTTCTAGGATCATCATCAGTAATAGACAAAGAAAAATCTGTACTTAAATCAGATGGAGTATACCTTTCTGGTAGCCTTCTTTCTCAAACCAATCTCCTCAATACTGGAGTATGAGGATCTTCTTCTTCTGATTCATGTTCTTTTGTAGAGTTTGATTCACCATCCTTTAAATCAAACTGTATTTTCTCAGATTCTTCCTTACTTGCTAGGACTTCATGTTTAACAACATCCTTCATTTCTATAAATACCACATCTCGGATATACACTACCTTCTTAGTTTCTAGGTTCCAAATCTTATAACCTTTGAGACCATCTTTATATCCAATAAAGATACACTTTTCAACCTTCTTATCTAGTTTAATCTTGTTTTCCTTTGGAAAGTAAACATATGCCTCACAACCAAATACCTTGAGATGTGTGAGAGAGGATTTCTTACCAGTCCATACATCTTGTGGAGTCTTGTCATCTAGAGCTGATGAGGGTGATATGTTGACCAAGTAACATGAAATACCCACTGCCTCTCCCCAGAATTATTTCCCTAACCGGACACCACTGAGCATGCACCTTGATTTTTCCATAAACGTCCTATTCATCCTTTCTGTAGCTCCATTCTACTGAGTTTTATATAGAGTAGTCTTCTGCCTTGCTATACTGCACCTCTTACATAATTCTTCAAATTCATTCCCACAGAACTATCTTCCATTATCTGTCCTCAACACCTTAATTATTTTCTCTATTTGATTCTCAACAAGAGCCTTAAACTATTTAAACCTATCAAAGACTTCAAATTTCTACATGAGGAAATATATCCAAGTATCCCTCGAGATGTCATCTATAAATGAGACATAGTACACATATTTTCCCAATAACGGGACCGATATAGGTCCAAAAATATCATTGTGAACTAGTTGTAAAATTCCTTCTGCCCTCGATGCACCAAAGAGGAATCTTACTTGATTTTGCTTCCCATATACACAATTTTCACATAAATCAAAATCCAGAGAGCAGTTAGACATACCATCAACCATACCTTTACCGGGTAGTAGTCAAAGACCCTTCTCTCCGACATGCCCCAGTCTTTGATGCCACAACATAACCTTTTCTCCAGAGACTGTAAGAGTTATTTCTTCTTGAAATCCAATATCAAGAACAATGGAACTATTACACCCATCACTAATAGTGATTCCTTTCATCTTATACAAAGTTCCAAACCGAACTCCTTTCAAAAACACCATTTCTCCTCGAACCATCCTGCAGGTTTCCTTTTCAAATATTTTTTTTACCCCTGCATCATCCATTTTTATTACAGAAATCAAATTTCTGGCCAAACCTAGAATGTGCAGAACACCAGGCAGTGTTCTAATCCTTCCATCTATGAGCCTCAACTTGACTTTTCCTTGTCCTATTATTTTGGTTGTCAAATCAAGGAAAACATTACCTCCATCATACCTTTCATATTCACAGAACCACTCCCTGTGGGGAGTCATATGAAAGGATGCACCTGATTCAACCAAACATACCTCATGATATGCATGTGTGCTTGAAGAATCCAAGTACACATCCCCTCCTTCTTCCTTGGAGGCATTTTCTTCTGTAGAAGGAGATTCTTCAGATCCCTTCTTTTTCTCAACTTTGGATCTACATTACTTCTTTTAGTGCCCTTCTTTTCCACATCTCCAACATACCTTTACAAACTTTCTGGGAGATTTAGATCTACCCTTAGACTTAGATCTACCACTTGAGAAATTAGATCTATTTCTTTCCTGGGAATGTCCTCTTGCAAATAATGTGTTTGTTCTCTATCCTTCCATATTATTTTGTCTCATATCCTCTGACAACAAGGATGAGACCACTTCATAAAAATTCAAGGAAGTTGTATTACTACCTATGGCCACAACCAAACTATCCCACGAGTCTAGTAAAGAACACAGTAAACTGATACATTTATCTTCATTTAAAATTTTAATCTCAACAGATACTAACTGACTTACCACACTATTGAAGGCGTTCCAATGCTCTGCCACCGAGTCTCCATCTCTCATCCTCAAGTTATACAACTTCTTTCTTAGGAATAGTTTATTCACTAGGGACTTAGACTGATACAACTTCCCCAACTTATATGATAAATCCTTAGTTGTAGCTTCCTTTGACACATTCAGTAATATTGAATCTGAGAGACAGTTGGATTGTGCTCTTTGCCTTCTGATCCAAATTTTTCCAATCATCTACTGAAGCTCTTGTAGGTTCAGTACATGGATCTACCGCAATCCACTAATCTCTGTCCACCAACAGATCTTCCATCTTGAGCTTCCACAGCTCAAAATTTTCCCATTAAACTTCTTGATCTCCATTTTCAAATTGCTCGCCATTTCATTTCACCTGAAAAATCAATACCACATATCTCCCATTGTAACAACTCTTATCATAGTCTTGAGCCAAACCCTTGACCACAAAGGCGTCCCCCTGAAGCTAGAAAATCTCTGATACCAAACGTAGATTTTAATCTTGTGCAATATTTATTGCAAACATATTTTTTAGTAAAAGAATAGAAAAGATACAATGGAAAATAAAAACATTACACAGATATTTTTCCCATGGAAACCCAAACCGGGAGAACCAACATATTTTATATCCATTCATAGTGATACATTGTTTACAATACAATATGCATATAGGAGCCAACGATTCCCAAAACCCTAACCCAATGACCTGGATTAGTCAACACCCCTAATTCCTTAATTGGAAATAGAAAACCATCGATAAAAAAATCATGTGCCAAAAAAATGCCCAACAATGGACACAAAAATTGAGGAAACATGAAAAACGAGGAAAAAATGCGACACGTTTCCCAAGGCAAAAAAAATCTCGGGGGCACTGTCCCCGAACCCCCCTGTGGGGGGATTTCATCCCCCTACACCAGAATATAGCACATACCCAACAATGATGTCACTAATTACACAATGGGTTTCACCATTCTCTGGCCATACATTTGTGTTTAGTTTAATAGCCTTGGAGAATTTTACTCACAAAATCCTATTCCAAGGCCCTATGTCCTATACTTGTTTGTGTACACTTGAAAAATAAAATTGTTTCTAATCAATTTTAATTAATCAACATTAATTTTAATGGCTTCTGCTTACTCAAGAGGTGTGGTCGTGAAACTGATGGTATTACGAATCAACATATAAAAGAAGTGAATATACAAACACTGCTAAGTATTGATCTTGAATTTCAAAGAGATGGTATGCTTCTAAATGTAACTTTTCCAATGCAATCTCTACAATTTTAGTGAAATGAAATCTCTCCACAGGTGTCAAAATCAATGAAATTAATCAAAAGATCAAATGCCATAATGCAAAATGAGCAAATGTTTTTGTATTTTCAATATAAAGAAAAGAAAATGCAAGGACTGGATAGAAACTTCACATGCAAACCCTACTGCAAGAAAAAAGAGACAAGCCAAGAAGGATACCAAGAAGAAAAAACCCATACCAATGTGCAAGGAAAACCAATGAAAGCAAATGATAAGAAATAATATCTCCCAAAAATTCAACAATAAGAAGGTTTCATACCACTCTGTAATCACTTAACAGTTGGGACATAGACCCAAGAAGACACATCAACTAACCAAACTCACCCATCAAACACCAAACTCATCTAGCAAGACTAAAGAGATGATGTAATCGATTGTTTGAGAAAAACTCTTGTATGTATGCACCCTATAGGAGGACAACTTGTGTATGTATGCGTCTATTAAGGGAAAAACCGTGTATACCTAGTTAAACACTGCCAGGGCAAGGGTTAATCCAAGGGACTCAGATGAAAAGTAAAAATAGGATGTCAAGAAATCAGGTGACAAGGAAACTCAATATAACAGAGAGCAAATCAAGGACAAAAACACTCCAAAACCAAAAAAAGAAGATCAATCCCCAGTATGGCTGCAAATTCTGTTACGAGGAAAATCTCTCTATGGCATGGGGTAAACCACAACAGATGGAAGGACACACAAAAATCAACTATGATCCCAAGTATGCCATATAAATGAAATGATAACAAGACAAGTCTAAGAGGCTACCTTATCCAGACGTTCGATGAACACCATCGTTGAGCATGCAACTCAAAGCTTTATACCTACAACTTGTCTTCAACAACCAAGATACGCAATCATATGGTGATAATATATAATGTTGGAATATATATTAGCATAATCCATTAACATACATGAGAAATATGCCCATGGAATAATAATTCAAATATTTGCAAGATATCAATTGGATGAGAAAATAGTATTTCTATCAAAATAATCAACAGAAGTATATAGGTGACAAACTTTTGTAAGGACACACATCGGAATTGAGAAACTAAGTCCTTCCATATGGGCCTCCACCACTTCAATTCTCCACCAAAGGAAAGCTCATATAAAGGAGACAGTGAGGTTCTCCATCACAAATCAGGAAGAGATTGGGGACTAAACAACGAGTTCAGACTTTCAAGGATAAAGGGATGCAGACTAAATATGAAGTGAAATTTATCCATACTGTCTTTGCTCTCAAAGTTGAATTGTTGAAAATCTACTTCAGGGCTTGGATAAGGCTCCATTTATAGCCTTCAAATGGAACTGAAGGGTTGAGTCAGAGTTTTTCCAATATATGGAACTGAAGGGTCGAGTCAGAGTGTTTCCAATAAGTGGATCTCGTGACATGGCATGGAAACCCAACATAATTTTTAATTTTGAGCACCAAACCCGATGTATGCGGGATGTAGTGGAGCAACCTATCTATGCACTTGTTGTCTAACTGATAGGGTGCGTATATGTGGAAACATGTTCTTTTTTGGATCTAGAGGATACAAAAGGGGACTTCAAGTCTGCATAGGGAAATGGAAAGGCCATTCAAGGAAGTTGCATGGGGTGAGGAATTTTTTTTTGTGACAATGAGTACAACCATTGGAAAATTGTTTTGGAGAGGAATGCATTTAAGGAATCATACTTGGGAGTAGTGCATTAATATTATTCATAATTTAGAATGAAGAATGACTTGTAATCTAATTAATAAATATTTTGAAATATGCTTAATTCTAACAACAATTATTGCATGCACATTGTTGCAGAATTAGAGATACAAAAAAGAAGACCTTAGTTCCTACATGAGAACTAAAGATATGGAGGATGCTTAGGGGTATTACAGCCATGAAGCTGAAATTATAGGTCTACATGTCAACATGGGTAATGATGAGACTGATTCTAATGGAAGAAGAGATAGGCAGGATCGTGTAACTATGATACTCTTTCAAAAATAAGTGCAGAGATATAGAGATGATAATGAAAGGATCGTGAAATCTCAAGAGGAGATACTTCAAAACATGAATTTGATGCAAAATCAAGTCAACAAGGATTTGGGCACAAGGAAAGAATCTAGTTCCAATAAAGTGGAGGTGTCTAGGTCTCATGATAGGAGGGATTATCATTGAGGATCTAGAAGATCAAGGATTATTAGCAGGCATCAACATCATCATTTCCCATGGCACTCAACCAGAAAAACATATGCACATACAAGGTAGGAAAGTAGGTCAAGTATATCTTCTTCGGGCATCAGAGAAGGATACATGGGTCAGACAGCTTGCAAGGGAAATTGAGGAAAATCAAGGCATCATCATTTGATGGAGAAAACAAGAAAGGTACAGATGAAAAAGCATGGTTACTAGGAATGAGGAAATATTTTCAGTTGCATAACTACTCATCAAATGCAAAAGTCATAATTCTAGTCTACCACCTTCAAGGAAAGGAATCTATGTGGTGGGATTTGTTAGTAAGTATTAATTTACAAAGTCAAGACAATTGGTTTTGTTGTTGATTGAGTCTTCTAGTCATGTATTGGTCTCTCAAAAGACTATGTGTCAAGGTCCTAGGGTTACTGTCTCATGTCAAATTTCTTTGGTCATTCACTTATGATTCAAGTTTGGTTTTGATTGGTTCATATCCAAGGAGTTATAGTATCATTCCAAGTCATAGTTTAAGTGGTTAGTCTTGTCCAAGGTCAAGTCAATTTGTTACACGGTCCTTTTTCATCATTTAAAAGTGTGAGTCTTAAATCATTACACTATGTATTAATAAGGTCATGGGAACATGTTTTTACATGTACTAAAGGTCTCATAGCTTTCCCAGTCCAATTTGTACCTCTTCAAGGCATGTAACCAATAAATTCAAATTTGTTGCAAAACCTCCTAACTGTTCGCAACGACTAACTGTCATGTCAAATCACTTTAAACATATCCATAACAGTAAGGAAATCGAGGGAGTGAGGTCATGAGAGTCAGTAGTGTGCCTGTAAATCGGGTTTTACAGTCATGTGTTATTTCCTCCTTTAAATCATCAAAGAATTGCATTCACTGTGAAATTTCCTGCATTCCCTGCAAAACTTCCTACCTGTTGCGAAATCTCTGGATTGGTTCAGCCTGCTGCCAAATTCTAAAATCCTGCATAATCCTTGGATGCCATTGAATTTTTTTTTACTGCTATAGATATCTCAGGTGCTTAAACCCTAATCTCCCATAAAAAATGTGCCATCATTATTTTTTGTGAAATATCTGTTCAGTTTCTTGCGAAATCCTTTGTTGCTAAAGATTTGTTTCTCAAACAAACCCTAACACACTCAGATTCATGGAACCCATATTTATGGCATGTTGTTTAAGTCTTAATACCCCTTCACCCACCATCATCACAACACTTTTCACCAACATTCATGGAGCATAACAACCCAAAGAGGAAAGTATACAAGGGGGGTGATATTGTGAGGTTCAAACCCCAGAGTTTGTAATTGCTAGACTCAAATCCCATTTTCATAGAATATTTCCAAGCAATGGGATGCCTCTCCTTCTATGTGAAGCTACAGGGAGGTCACATGGATGTGGATAAACAATTTTCCCTAAATTTCAATGGATTCAAAACGAGGGTTGGATCATTGAAAATTCAAGTCACGGAGAAGACAATTGCAACAACAACATAAGATGCCTCTGCAAGGTGAGAGGTGGTTCAAGGGGATTCCTCTAGATTCCTATTATTGTAATTATTATTGCAAAATGGAATTTTAGAAAGAGAACCTATCAAAAGGGGTGCCAAGGATCTATATGCTAGAACACCATGACCAACTGTTGAGAGTAATCCATAGATACTTTACTTGTGAGGGGCGATTCAACAAGGTGTACCTGTACCATATCATAATACTCATGCACTTTATAGGTAATAAATCTCTAAATATCCCATATTATCTTTTTAGACTCTTGGGGAAAATGGTTGATAAAGTACAAGCAAAAAATAAACAAGTTGAGCCTAGTTTGTTTCATTTCAATCTCATCAAATTGTTAATCCTTGAGGAGCTAAAGAAAACAAATAGGGAATGGATTTATTTTTGGTCTACATCAAGATTTTGTGCAAAAACCACTATTTCCCCACCATCCAAGGGAAGTACTCCTTCTACAAGGGCTAAAGCAACTTCCACCATTTTAAAAAGAAAAAAGGGAGATGAAAAAGAAAAACCTATTGTGATTGAAACTCCTAAGACTACAACCAAAACTCCTCTCAATAAAGGATCCAAGAAAAAGGGTAAATAATCATTACAGGGTGTTGAAACAATTGTAAAAATTGAATAAAACGCTTACAGTAAGGGAGGCAAACTAAAAGGAAAAAATCTCCTTTTTACTCCAAAAACAACAAAAATGGAAAAACCAAGGAAACCACTCACTAGGCCTGCAGTAAATAAATTGATTCCTACATATGAGAATTTTCCCTGTCATGAAGCTGAGGATGTTGTGGAATTCCAACCTCCACCAAGAAAAAAATTGATGTTTAGTCCAGAAGTACTTGGCAAAGAAAGACTTGGAAAACATGTAACCAGATCATCAGCAAGGAAACAAATCCATGTTGAAGAGACCAAACCTGAGATGCATGTTCAGTGTTTTGATAATTGTTGAGGTTCCATCTCCTTCAAAAGAAGAGGACATGAAAGTTATAATACTAAGGAGACAGTTGAAAGAATCTCAGGTTGAGATTGTACAATTGAGGGAAGAAAATAGGAAAATGAAGAGGAAGATAGAAGAACACTTGAACCTATGTGAAGAATATTTGGAGAACGACGAGAGGATGGTCAAGAGATATCTAGCTCTACACAAACAAATGAAACATCTGTATAGACATAATAGGATATTGAAGACAAAGGACAAACTGAGGAAGGAACAAATTTCAAAAAGGAATCTTGACTTGTTGGCCCCAGTTGTAGTGGAATAATTTGGTAATATTCAAGACACATCATGTTTTTTTTTGTGAGGTCATCTCAAAGTTTTATACCAATCCTGAAGAAGTTTTGCGACATTAATAAGCTGAAACAAAGATTTTGCAACAACTTTTTCTACGAAACTGTTGAAATAGAGATTTCACAACAAATTTCCTGGTTGTTGCAAAATCACCCACTCATCCCATGAAGAAGCATTTTCATCTGCTAGATAGGATGAGCTTACCATGTCAGCATCATGATCAAATAATGAGTCATTTTTCCACTAAGATAGGTAATATAAATTTATTAGGGTTTGTTGGCATGTTTCTAGACAGAGGAAAAGTATGCATATTTGTCATTGATGGCGAATATCAACACGATCAGATGGTGAAGATCATCATGATCAGTAGCATAGAGATAATGGAAATATCAACAATGTAAGCTCATAAGGAGGAAAACAGTCAAAGCACGACAAAGGTTTCATTTCAGAGTTTCGTAGATCGGGAAATCCAAAGGAAAGAGGTTCGAACTCACGATATGCGAAATCACGATAACAATTCTGACCGTTGGAGTCATAGGACACATGGCAAGCGATTGGAATTTCGCTGACTTGCACATTGGAGGAGTCAACGGAGCATGGTGTGGGAACTTGCAATATGCGAGATCATGAAAAGATCTGGACCGTTGAATCATCGAGATTGTGGACCGTTGATCAGGCATGACAAAGGCCCGTGAATTTAAGAAATCGTGATAAGATCTTGACCGTTGATCCAAGAGGGACATGTGGCGAGGGATTAACGTTTCGCTGACTAGAAAGTCAAAGGAGCGAAGTTCTCGTTTGATTGAAAAGTGGTCATATCTTGTGGTCACATTGTCGAGAGCTAGAGAGAAGATCTAGAGAAGCCAAGCTCTATTTCAGAGTTCGTGACATGGAGAGTCGAGAGGACTCATCACAGAATACCCGAGACGTGAAAGTGCGAAATGCGTTTTGGAATAAGTCTGTGGTCACAGCCAATGGTTACATCTGCGGAAGATGGAGGAAGAAGCTAGGGGTGTTAAGCTCCATCTCGGAGTCTCGACGATCGTGACTTGGAGTATCGAGATCCTTCATCACAGGAATCACGATATGCAAGATCGTAATGAGATCTGGACCATCAGATAATTGGCGATCTCGACCATTGATCGGGCTTGATAAATTTCATAAGTTTGTGAAATACGAAGCGCCTTTTAGCGCAGCCTGTGGTCACCACCGGTGGTCACATGAGGGGAAGAATCTAGCGGTGCTAAGATCCATCTTGGAGTTTCGGTGATCGCGACTTGGAGTGTTGAGACCCTTCATCACAAGAATGCCGAGATGTGAAATCACAAAATTCAAATTTTGTTTAGCGCTCGGTCACAACTAGTGGGCATATGAGATAAATGTGAAATCCTATGGATTTAATTCAACAGTACTGGTTAATTGGAAGCTTGATCGAAGGGTTATTGTTTCACCTCACAGGTAATCAATCAGTTATGATTCAATTAGCAAAACTAAATCATGATTTTTGGACAGTTGGTGACTCAGTTGCTGATGCATTTTCTTTGAGATTCAAGGTGTAACTGAATAGGTGGTATAGGATAAAATGGAGACGCAATGACTATGGAGGGTTGGTTGTTCTGAATGAAAAATGAGTTGAACTATAAGAAATGGAAAATTACAGTATGTGTAGTGTGAGAACGACAGTATGCGCAGTGTGATATAAAAATCATAGATGAGTAACGGATGAGGAATAGACAGAAGCAAGAGAATAACTACAGAACATCTTGAAGCAGAGAAGAATTGCATAGCAGACAGAGGAAGAGAAGAATTGTAGAACAACTTGAAGAAGAGAAGAATTGCAGAATAGACAGAGGAAGAGAAGAATTGCAGAACATCTTGAAGCAGAGAAGAATTACAGAACAGACGAAGGAAGAGAAGAATTGCAGAACAGACAGAGGAAGAGAAGAATTGCAGTACAGTCAGAAACATACCAGATTTACAGAACAGAGAAGAAATGGTAAGAATCGATTTATTTTTGTTGTTGGCTATTCAATCATTTATTTATAATAAGGGAGGTAGGGTGGTTCTAGGGAGGACTGTGGTCCTCTGATATTCGCGTTGGTTCTTGAATATTGGGAGTTGTAGCTTCCATCTAGTTGTGGCTAGAAAACAGGGTGGCAGGGTGGTGCTTGGGAAAACACAGAGTTTTCTATATGCAAGTTGGTGCTTGTATAAGTGGAAGTAGGTGCTTCCATCCAGTCGGTGATAAAACACTCAGGGATTTGGTTCTTCCTTCTAGTGGGTTCTAGAGAAACCAGAGAGTTGGTGCTCTCAAACAATTTGGTGCTTGTATAAGTGGAAATAGGTGCTTCCATCCAGTCGGTGCTTGAACACTCGGGGAGTTGGTGCTTCCTTCTAGTCGGTGCTAGAGAAACTAGAGAGTTGTTTCTCTCAACAAGTTGGAGCTTGTAAAACAGAGGTAGTAGCCTCACTTTGAGTTGGTTCTCAAGCATAGATGATGTACAGAACCTAAAAGACTGCCTATCATTTCGAAGAAGAAGAGGTTTTCTCCCTTTATGGGTTTCCTCATGAAAATCTGTCTCTGTGTATATCTTATGTGTGACTGATGCTCATTATTTATGTTTTCCATATGTTGTATAATATTTATGGTCACTTGAAGAAAGATTAAGAATGGTTTAATAGACTTAAAATTGTTTAATCACAATAACAAATGATTCACCCCCCCTCTCAGTTGTCTTAGTAATTTCAACAATTGGTATTAGAGCTGGTTCCTTTTATTTAAAGGTATATATGTAAGATTAAACATGAAAAGTCATGAAGGGACTTTAGCCAGTAAGCCTCCTCTTTTTGATGGAACAAATTTTGCCTTTTGGAAGGTTAGAATGAGAACATACCTAATGTCCTTAAGTGCTGATGTTTGGGATGTAGTAGAGATTGGATATACAAAGCCTGTTGTGTTGACTTCCAAGGATGATAAGTTAGAATTTAGATTTAATGCTAAGGGAATGAATGTTATCTTGAATGGACTTGTAGAAGCCGAGTTTGTAAAGGTGATGCATCTTCAAACTGCCAAAGAAATGTGGGATAAACTTATTAGCAGCTATGAAGGAAATGAGAAAGTAAAAGATTCCAAACTTCAAACATTTAGGTTGAAGTTTGAACAACTAAAGATGAATGAAGATGAAACAGTTAGAAAATATTTTTTAAGACTTGAAGAACTTGTGAATTCCATGAAGGGTCTTCGTGAGAATATTGAAGAATCAATTTTAGTTCAGAAGATTTTGAGATCTTTGCTTTATAAATTTAATCCAAAAGTCTCTACAATAGAAGAACTAAATGATCTTAAAACTCTGTCCATTGATCAAATCCTAGGAACTTTAACTGCATATGAAATGAGAATCAACAAAGATAAATCCATTACTAGAGAAGCGTATTTTAAATATGACACGAATATTGATTCAGATTTAGATGATATTGAGGCAAAATTTGTGAGAAGGTTAAAGAAAGGATCAGGAAAATATCAAGGCAAGCTTCCCTTCAAATGTTTTAACTCTGGTAAGATAGGTCATTTTGCATCTAAGTGTCCCCATCAGAAAAAGGACCAGAATTCTGATGATGAAAAGAAGTAAAATTCAAGAAATATAGTAAAAAGAAAAGTTTGTGTGCAAATAATGACAATTCCTCAGAAGACATAGATAATGATTCATCATGTGAAAACAAAGTTAATGATTTTATGCTTATGGCTATGGGATATTTTGATGATGAACAAACAAGAGGTGAAATGGATGATGAAGAAGCTGTGGTGGATATGGAAGGTGAATTAATCAATGCTTTGGAAGAAATTGATAGACTCAAATGTAAGAAGAGAAAACAAAAACAGTTGTTGAAGCAGTTTAAAATGAATAGTGAAAAACCTGATGAAAACTTTTCTCTACTAAAAGTGGAGTTAGAAGAGGCAAAGAAAATAGAAGACATACTGAAACAACAGTTGTCAGAGAAGAAAGCGAGGTGTGAAGACTTAGAAGAAGAGATAGTAAAAGCCAAAAAATAAATGGAGAAGTTTAAGGGATTGTATCACCAAAATCTACCAAGTATTAAAGCCTCAGAAGGATTAACCTCTATTATAAATCAACAAAGAAACCCAAAGTTGAAAGTTGGCTTGGGGTATGAAGAAGGATCAAGTAGTGATCATCCAAGTAATACAAAACCTATCAAGTTTGTCAAATCCTCAAACATTGACAATAGTCACTCTACAAAAACAAAGAAAGAAAATGAACCACCAAGAAGGAATGAAAGAAAAAGTACCAAAACTGAATCTATAGATCAAAGAGATTATTGGCATGAAAGAAATCGACCTCCTCAAAGAAGACGGACTTTTTCAAGGTACAAAGGTTTTTTCTATGGTTATTGTTTTTTCTGCTCTAATTTTCGTCACAAATCTATAAACTGTTCTTTAATATTTAGATATGAACAATCAAGATATTTAACGAATAACCATCTTCCACAACAAAGATTGAGACAACCAAGCAACAAACAACCTCAGATTATAAATCATGCGATGGTTGGGAAAAGGATGCAGGTTAAGAATAACAATATTTATGAGCATAACAATCGTTATGATCTGTTATTTAGTGAACCAAAATGTTACATCTATCATAACTATGGACATAAAGCTGCAGATTGTCGCTTAAGGAATTTTAAGCCAGATTCAAATCCTACTGCTGAAAATTTCAAGATTTGGAAGAAGAAAGAACTAGTGTTATCAACCCAAAGAGAAAAGAATCCCTGGTATATTGACAGTGGATGTTCCAAACATATTACTGGAGACAAAAGTAAGTTTCTAACTCTAAGTGAAAGCAAATCAGGGAATGTAACTTTTGGAAATGATGCACCCAGAAAAATAAAAGGTAAAGGAATGGTAAGTTTGAGTAATGGAAAAGGGAAAGCTCAAGATGTGTTATTTGTAGAAGGTCTGAAACATAATCTGGTTAGTGTTAGTCAAGTCTGTGACTGAGGATGTGAAGTCATTTTTACATCTAAAGATTGAAGATTAAAATCTGTGAATTCAGGACAGCTAGTTCCAAAAGGGATAAGAACAGAAAATAATGTCTATGTGTTAAAAGAAGAAAAAGAAGAATGTTACTTAAGCAAGTATGATGAAAGATGGCTATGGCATAGGAGACTTGGACACTTAAATTTTGATCATATAATCAAGCTCAAAAATAGTGGGGCGGTAAAGGATCTTCCAAAGATATCAAAGCCATATGATTATGTTTGTAAACCTTGCTAGATAGGAAAACTTACTCACACTCAGTTCAAATCTAAAAACTTTCCTTCAACAGAAAAACCTCTCTAGTTAGTATATATGGATTTATGTGGACCATCAAGGAAAGAAGGTATAGGAAAAGAAAATTATTTAATGTTGATTATTGATGATTATTCAAGACTAACATGGGTTGCCTTTTTGAAAGAAAAATCTGAAGCATTTGAAAAATTCAAAGTGTTTAAGGATCTAACTGAGAATCAAATAGGAAAAATATTGAAGGTAGTAAGGTCTGATAGGGGAGGAGAGTTTAGTTCATGGAACTTCAAAGAGTTCTGTGATAAACATGGAATCAAAAGAGAGTACACAATTTCAAGGACTCCACAACAAAATGGAGTTGTTGAGAGGCAGAATAGATCAGTACAATAAATGGAAAGATCAATGATGAATGAAAGGAACATACCTCAGACATATTGGGTGGAATAAATTCATACAACTGTTCATATACTTAACAAAGCACATATCAGACCACACAGTGACAAAAATCCTTACGAACTATGGTTTGGAAGACCTTCTTCAATCAAGCATTTTAAAGTCTTTGGGAGTAAATGTTATACTAAGAATAATGATGAAAATATTGGCAAATATGATGACAGGGTTGATGAAGGTATCTTCTTGGGTTATGCTACAAACGGTAAAGGGTACAAATGTTACAATAAGAGGCTACATAAACTAGTTGATTGTATAGACATAAAGGTTGATGAAGAAATCCCGGTCAGAAATGTAAGCAGTGATGAACCAAGAACATAAGGTATAGTTGAAGATGAAGATGAACACGTCCAAGGATCAAAAAGAGAAGAATCTGAAACAGATGAAGATACAAATACTCAGGATGACATAAATCAGCAGAAACAAACAACCTCACCTCTTAGAAGTGTTAGAAAGAATCATCCCGAAAATCAGATAATTGGAGATATAAATAAAGGAATTCAGACAAGAAGGAAATTGATTAAAGACTCATAACAATCTCATGTTTCTTTTTTATCTATGACTGAACCTAAAAAAAATTGATGAATCCATCCAGCATGATGATTGGATTAGAGCTATGAATGAAGAGCTTGATCAGATTGAGAAGAACAATACTTGGGAGCTTGTTCCTAGACCTGAAGATAAGAATGTAATAGGTTACAAATGGGTGTTCAAGAATAAAATGAATGAAAAAGGACAAGTTGTTAGAAATAAAGCCAGATTGGTCTGTAAAGGGTATGCACAAGTTGAAGGTCAGGACTTTGATGAAACTTTTGCACCAGTGGCAAGATTGGTGGCCATCATAATGTTCCTTGCATATTCATGTCATAAGAACTTTAAAGTGTATCAGATGGATGTTAAGTCAACTTTTCTTAATGGAGATCTAGAGAAAGAAGTATATATGGAGCAACCTGAAGGATTCTCATTGATAGCTAATCCTAATTATGTTTGCAAGATGAAGAAGGCCTTATATGGACTGAAACAAGCACCATGAGCTTGGTATTATAGAATGGACAATTTTTTACAAGAGAAAGGGTTCAAGAAAGGTATTGTTGACAACAATCTCTACGTTAAGTCTGAAGGTGATAATTTACTAGTTGTTTTGGTTTATCTAGATGATATTATTTTTTGTTGTACTAATGAATCATCTATCTATTCGTTTTCTAACTTTATGCAAACAGAGTTTGAGATGTCCATGATAGGAGAACTGCCATATTTTCCTTGTTTACAAGTAAATCAGAGTTCCACAGGAATATTTATCTCTCAAGAAAAATATTTGAAAGAGATGTTGAAGAAATTTCAGATGGAGGATTCCTCTCCTGTTAGTACACCTATGGTGGTTGGTTGCAAGCTCAGCAAAGATGATATGTCACCCAATGTTGATCAAAGGACATACCGATCAATGATAGGCAGTCTTATGTACATCACAACTTCCCATCCTGATATAATGCAAGATGTTGGAATGGTAGGTCGCTATCAGTCTTCTCCTAAACAAATTCATATGGCAACTGTCACAAGGATATTCAAATACTTGAAGGGAACAATGACTTATGGTCTGTGGTATACCAAAAATCATAATTTTCAGTTAACTGCTTATTCAGATGCAGATTGGGCAAATTGTGTGGATGAGAGAAAGAGCATCAGTGGAGGTGCCTTCTTTCTGGGTGACTCATTAGTAGCATGGCTTAGTAAAAATCAAGGATCCATTTCATTATCAACTACAGAGGCAGAATACATTACTGTTGCTACTTGTTGCACACAAATTTTATGGATGATACAAACTCTAGCAGATTTGAAGGTAACTTACACTAATCCCATTCCACTTCACTTTGATAACACCAGTGCCATCAGTCTCTCTAAGAATCATGTACTTCATTCAAAATATAAGCACATACCAATAAAATACCATTTTCTGAGAGAACAAGTTACAAACAGAATTGTTCAAGTGAATTATATTCCTTCCACAGAACAAATAGTTGATATCTTTACTATACCGTTAGCAACGACCCCTTTTGGATATCTTCGTCAAATGTTGGGGGTTATAACTTAGTTTGTCTAATCTGTTCACCTGATCAGGGGGAGTACTTATTGAATATTTGTTGTATTTCTAAGCTACTCATAGTTGACAGGGGGAGTATGTATTGTAACAACTCAGGGGGAGTGTGTTTCTTCTTTGACATTAATGTCAAAGGGGGAGAAAGTGTGGTAAATTCAAGGATGCTACAGTGGTGGTAATTTCATGGATGCTACAGTGGTTTAGTTGTATGTTTTTCAAGGGGTTTCCATCAATGCCAAAGGGGGAGATTGTTGGCATGTTTTTAGAAAGAGGCAGAGTATGCATATTTTTCATTGATGGCGAAGATCAGCACGATCAGTAGCATAGCGATAATGGAAAGATCAACAGTGTAAGATTAGAAGGAGGAAAACAGTCAAAGCACGAAAAAGGTTTCGTTTCGGAGTTTCACAGATTGGGACATCCAAAGGAAAGAGGTTCAAACTCGCAATATTCAAAATCGTGATAACAATCCTGACCATTGGAGTCATAGGACACGTGGCAAGCGATTGGAATTTTGCTAACTTGCACATTGGAGGAGTCAACAGAGCATGGTGTGGGAACTCGCGATATGCGAGATCACGAAAAGATCTGTACCATCGAATCATTGAGATCGTGGACCATTGATCAGCCATGATGAAGGCCGTGAAGTTGAGAAATCACGATAAGATATTGACCGTTGATCCAAGAGGGACATGTGATGAGGGATTAATGTTTCGCTGACTGGAAAGTCAAAGGAGTGAAGTTTACGTTTGATTGGTGAGTGGTCATATCTCGTGGTCACATTGTCGAGAGCTGGAGAGAAAAGCTAGAGAAGCCAAGCTCTATTTCAGAGTTCGTGACATGGAGAGTTGAGAGGACTCATCATAGAATACCCAAGACACGAAAGTGTGAAATGCGTTTTCAAATAAGGTTGTGGTCACAACCAGTGGTTACATATGCGGAAGATGGAGGAAGAAGCTAGCGGTGTTAAGCTCCATCTCGGAGTCTCGACGATCGCGACTTGGAGTATCGAGATCCTTCATCACAGGAATCACAATATGCAAGATCGCGATGAGATCTGGACCGTCAGATCATTGGAGATCTCAACCGTTGATCAGGGTTGATAAAGTTCATAAGTTCACAAAATACGAAGCGCCTTTTGGCGCAGCCTGTGGTCACCACCAGTGGTCACGTGAGGGGAAGAAGCTAGCGGTGCTAAGCTCCATCTCGTAGTTTCGGTGATCGCGACTTGGAGTTTCGAGACCCTTCATCACAAGAATGCTGAGATGCGAAATCGCAAAATTCAAATTATGTTTAGCGCTCAATCACAGCTAGTGGGCATATGAGATAAATGCGAAATCTTGCGGATTTAATCCAATGGTACTGGTTAATTGGAAACTTGATCGAAGGGTTACTGTTTCACCTCACAGGTAATCGATCTGTTACAATTCAGTTATCAAAACTGAATCATGATTCTTGGATGGTTGGTGATTCAGTTGTTGATGTGTTTTCTTGGATATTCAAGGTGTAACTGAATAGGTGATATAGGATAAAATGGAGATGCAATGACTGTGGAGGGTTGGTTGCTCTGAATGAAAAATGAGTTGAACTGTAATAAAGGGAAAATTACAGTATGCACAATGTGAGACTGAAAGTATGCACAATGTGAGACTGAAAGTATGCACAGTGTGAGATATAACTCAGAGATGAGTAACATATGAGTAATAGACAAAAGCAAGAGAAGAACTGCAGAACAACTTGAAGTAGAGTAGAATTGCAGAACAGATAGAGGAAGAGAAGAATTTAAGAACAACTTGAAGCAGAGAAGAATTGCAAAATAGATAGAGGAGGAGAAGAATTGCAAAACAGCTTGAAGCAAAGTAGAATTACAGAACAGACAGAGGAAGAGAAGAATTGCAGAACAATTAGAAGCAGACTAGATTTACAGAACAGAGAAGAAGTGGTAAGAATCGATTTATCTGTCTTGTTGGTTATTCAATCATTTATTTATAATAAGAGAGGTAGGGTGGTGCGAGGGAGGACTATGGTCCTCTAATATTCAAGTTGGTGCTTGAATATTGGGAGTTGTAGCTTCCATCTAGTTGTGGCTAGAAAACAGGGTGGCAGGGTGGTGCTTGGGAAAACACAGAGTTTTCTATATGCAAGTTGGTGCTTGTATAAGTGGAAGTAGGTGCTTCCATCCAATCGGTGCTAGAACACTCAGGGAGTTGGTTCTTCCTTCTAGTGTGTGCTAGAGAAACTAGAGAGTTGGTGCTCTCAAACAAGTTAGTGCTTGTATAAGTGGAAGTAGGTGCTTCCATCCAGTCAGTGCTGGAACACTCAGGGAGTTGGTGCTTCCTTTTAGTCGGTGGTAGAGAAGCCAGAGAGTTGGTACTCTCAACAAGTTGGAGCTTCTAAAATAGAGGTAGTAGCCTCACTTTGAGTTGGTTCTCAAACATAGATGATGTACAGAATTTAAAAGACTACCTATCATTTCGAAGAAGAAGAGGTTTTCTCCCTTTATGGGTTTCCTCATGAAAATCTGTCTCTGTGTATATCTTATGTGTGACTGATGCTCACTATTTGTGTTGTCCATATGTTGTATAATATTGATGATCACTTGAAGAAAGATTAAGAATGGTTTAATAGACTTAAAATTGTTTAAGCACAATAACAACTGATTCACCCCCCCTCTCAGTTGTCTTAGTAATTCAATAGGGTTGTATAAGTTTGTCAAGAAATGAAGCCCTAAATTATAGGAGTATGTAGAAAATTAGTTAGTAGTCTATTAAATAAGCAGTTTAATCAGCTGTAACTTGTTTTTTAGTATGAAACCCTAATGATTTCGACTTCATGGAGTTAGGATGAAGTGTATTTCTATATATGGTAATGAAAAGGACAATAGAAGGGTTCAAGAGTTGACTGAGAAAGACTGTTGGTACTGTATTATTTCATGGATATTAATGAAAGTTTTACAGACAAGTGTTTGAACTATTTACTCAGAGATTCATGTGTTCAGTTGTTGTAGTCAATGTTCCTAGTGTATGTGTTCTTTATTTTTTATCATTAAATATGTTCTTCTTCATTTGAATAAGAAATATTTGATGCATAATTCATTTATTATGTTATGTGTCTGTCTTGTTCTAGATATTCACTTTTCAGTCTGATAAGTGTATGCAAAATTCATTTAAGTTGAATGTTATGTGTAGATTTGAGTGTTTTATTTTTCATCTATCCACGCTTTAGAGATTGTAAGTCTATAAATAGTTGGTTATCTGGCCTCTGAAATTAAATGCTTTTCTACCAAGTTATGAAAACCTAGAGTTGATATCGTTTATTACTCCATGCCCAATGGGTGTTTCTCTCATCCCTACCAATCATTTCATAAAATTTTCATCCACCTAAAATCTAGCCAGTGTACTGATTGAAAACGTAGTAGGAGAGAGCCCTATCTGGACTGAAAGGAGGCTAGATTCTAGTCTGAAAGTAGGTTTGAGGTTACCTCTAAGATTTTCTTTTTCAGCCAAGAAAATTTATAGAGTTCTAACATTTTGGCACCGTAGTCGGGGAGCGAAAGTGAAATCTTCACTGGGAAAGAATGACTAAGACTCAAGATCTAATTCCTGAGGGTAGACAAATAATCATGCAAAGAAGTAGGCTATGTAGTTTTACCCTAGAGATTAAATTGTTCAGATCAATTGCAAAAAGGTGACCCCACTGGAAATCCTGGCTCCTAAGAAGATTCATACAAGGAAGAATCCAGACCCAAATCCTCCATAAGCTTATTTTGACCCTGAAAAGATCATTCAGAAAAGTCATAAGAAGTCATATGAAATATATACAGTTTCCTTAGAAATAACTTTTTCCTTACCAAAAGCTGAAGTAATAAGTCTTTAAAATGTTCCTTTTGTTGTAAATTTTGAGAAATTTCTTGTTAGAACTAAGTCAAAGTCAGACTTAAGTAAGACAATGTTTGATATTAACAAGTTTAAATATTTATTTCCTACTGCTCCTAGTGTCAGTTCCCCAAAGGCTCAATTTTCACGTAAATTTTCAACCCCAAGACAGATTCCTATCAAAGTCATGGATGTTATTTTTTCCCCTCTTGTTCTCTCTGCTCAACTATATGACTTGCCACAAAACTACTATGAAATAATTAAAACATATAATGCAAAAGGAGATATTACAACACAACAACATTTAGACAGATTCAATGATTTTGTTGATTTAGAGTAAGTTGATCGTGAAGATACTAAAATGAGATTGTTTGCACAATTTTTTGCTGGAGAAGTCAAGAAATGGTTTAAGGGACTTGCAGCAGGAAGTATCCCTTATTTTCCAGGTTTTGAAAAAGATTTTCTCAAAAAAGGGGAAGATAAGAAAAATCAACTACTGCTCTTGACACAATATAATGGTTTGAAAAGAGATCCTTCTAAGACAGTGCAAGAATTTTACACTAGTCTCATGGAAGTGTATAATTCAATCCCAGATCAGGTTAAACCCCCTCTTGGAGCTACTCAGTTTCACTATGTTGATGCCTTTAGTAGTGATTTTTATTTGTTGTTGAGAGAAAGAAGATTTGTCACCTTAGCTGATATGATGAATGATGTTAGAGAGGTAGAAGCTAATTTAATGGAATCTGGAAAAATAACAAATAAATTTGAAACTGAGAAAAAGAAAGGTAAAGAATAAAATCATCCTTCATCCTCTAAATCTTCAGATGTAAAGTTGGATATGATGGTGAAAACTATGGAGAAGTTAGTGGAAATATTTACTTTTGATAATAGACATGCTCCTAGAGAAAGACACGAACCTCAAGTAAGAAATCAAAATTTTAGGAGACCTCCAGTCCCTCAAATAAGACAACGAGATCAAAAAAATCAAGGAGACCAGCAAATCATACCTCCATTTCAGGAAAAACTATGTTGAAGATTTTGTTGAAGAACCTAAAGATCAAATCCATTTGTTTGATGAACCTGATTATGAAATATATTTGATTAAATAAGAGCATGATATATTTCAACAAGAACAAGATAATGAATTGTTGATGGATTCAAAAGAATATAGATAGGGCTATCATAATCCTATTTTTGAATTTCAGAAAAAGTATAATCTTAGGAACATAAATGTAGTAGTTAACCCAAATAAAACTCAAATTGATCATCCCTCTACCATTCAAAGGAAGAAATATCCTCCAAGGAAAGACATGCTAGAGAAAAACAATCCAAAGGATGATGGTCCAAAGAAATCTCAAGATGAAAAGAAGGATATTAACATCAAAGTGGTAGAAAAATCTCAATCTACTTTTAATCTTGAAAGTGAAATTTCTAAGATAAAAGTTTCAATCCCTTTTAATGAGCTTATCAAGAATATTGAATACAGAGGTCAAATTATGAAAATGTTGAAAGAGGGAGAGACATTTGACACTCTAAATATTCATGATGATGATCCTAGTTTTATTTTTGGTCCTCGGGTTGAAGAAGACTGTGATAATGATACTGAAGTACCTCTTTTTTACATCAGTCTCAATTTTCATTATATGACCCTCCATAATTCCATGTTAGATTTAGGGGCATCACACAATTTGATGCCAAAAGATGTTATGGAAAATATCGGGTTAGACATCACAAGGCCATATGAAGATTTGTTTTCATTTGATTCAAGGAAGGTTAAATTTCTAGGGTTAATTAAATATCTTGTTGTCACCTTAACATAGATTCCATCTAAAAGTGTTTTTATGGATGTGGTGGTTGCTGAAATTCCACCTAAATTTGGGATGCTATTGTCTAGGTATTGGGAAACAAAACTAAAGGGTACCTTGCATATGGACATGCCATACACTACAATTCCAATGTTTGGGAAATAAAGGAGATTGTACAGAGAAACACAGTTCAAATACATGGTAAGTATCCTAGATAGACCTAATAATCACCCTATCTATGATGTTGACACTAATATTGGGGCTTCTATTTTTTAAAATAATTTTTTTTTAGGAAGGGGGCAAGAATGAACCTAAGATTCCAAAGAAGAAAGGTGAACAGTTTTAGGAAGAGCTCATTTCAGATCAGACAGATGATGATGATGATGGCTTATGGAATATGGATTTTGATGGAGTTGTCAGTAAAGAATGTGATGGGGCAGGTGTGTAGATTTTTCCTCCAAAAGATGTTTCAAAACTTTGCTCTTTCAAACTAGATTTTGACTGTACAAACAATGTAGTTGAATATGCGGCTTTAATTTTGGGGCTAAATGCTTTGAAACATTTGAAAGCTAAGAGAATAGTTGTGCAAGGTGATTAATAAGGTTAAAGGCATCCATCAAACCAAGCTCCCCAGGATGAGGGAATACATAAATGCAATACTATATTTGTTGGAAGGATTCATAGAGTATGATGTATCACTGATACCAAGAGGGCATAATATGATTGTTGATGCTTTAGCCACCTCAACTAGTGTTTTAAAAACTCCTATTCATCAAAATAAGAAGTATGGTAATGAAGTCAAACACAAGACATCAGTCCCTGACAATATCAAATATTGGAAAGTATTTGAAGATGATAAGAAAGTCATTAGGTTACTTCAAAATTCATTTGAATTTTCCAGTACACATATTGATGAAGAAAATCTATTTGTTGAAGAATTATCAGAATTTTATAGATGGAAAGGAGATAATTTAATTGAAGAATACTTGCAACCCAAAATCTCTCATTCCTCTTGAGAATATTTTTTATAATAATGATGTAGCTAAAAAACCAAAGGTGACTCCAAATGAAGGTGAGGTAGAAGACTACAACATTGGAACTAAAAAAAGAACCAAGACTCGTCAAATTGTCTAATACTTTAACCCCTAAAAAAAAGAAAGGTATCTTAGATTAGTGAAGGAATTCTCTTATGTGTTTGCATGGAGATATGAGGACTTGAAGGTATATGATAAAATCATCATCCAACATGCAATCCCAATCAAAGAAGATCAGAAACCATTCAAACAAAAGATAAGAAGGATAAATCCATTGCTCTTGCCTTTAATTGAGAAAGAAGTGAAGAAATTGTTTGATGCAAAGATTATTGTTTCATTGAGGTTTTCCAAATGGTTAGCAAACCATGTTCCTGTCAGGAAGAAGAATGTATAAATCAGGTTGTGTGTAGATTTTAGGAATATGATCAAGGTGTCTTTGAAGGATTGTATACTCTCCCAAAGATGGATTTCATTTTGCATAAAGTTGTGGGATCACAAAAAATGTCAATGTTGGATGGTTATTCAGGGTATAATCAGATCATGGTGCATCCAGATGATCAAGAAAAGATTAATTTTACCACACCTTGGCGAATGTTCATGTTGCAAAGATGCCATTCGAGTTGATGAGCGCAGGAGAAACATTTCAACGAGATATGGATATAGCCTTTGTAGAAGAAAGGGATAGGTTCATTGTCATATATCTGGATGATATTACAGTTTTCTCTAACTTTGATGATGATCATTTGAAGCATTTGAAATAGGTCTTTCAAAACTGTAGGAAGTTTAGTATTTCCTCGAATCCAAAGAAATCAAATTTTGCAATGCAAGAAGGAAAATTGTTGGGGAATGTGATATCAAAAGAGGGAATAAAAATAGATCCAAGAAGAGTAGAAGCAATCCATAAAATAGACAATCCCAGAAATAAAAAGGGAGTGAACTATTTTCTTGGTAGGGTGAATCTCCTAAAGAGGTTTATACCAAAATTTGTTGAAATTGTCAAGTTTATTACCCATATGTTGATAAAAGACAATCAGTTTAAATGGAAAATTGAAGAAAAAGGGTAATTTGGTGATATAAAGAGAGAATTGACTGAAACACCAGTATTAGTTATCCCAGACTATTCAAAATACTTTATGGTATTCTCTTTTGCCTCAGAACATATTATTTCAAGAGTGTTGGTGCAAAAAAATGAGCTGAAATTGGAACAGCCTATAGTCGTTTACAAAAAATCATTGAGGGATTCAACATTGAACTATAACAACATGGATAAGCAGGCCTATGCACTCGTGAAGGAGTTGAAGGAGTTCAGGGTTTATATATTACGTTCTCATGTTATTTCTTTTGTTCCTAATAGTGAAGTCAAAGACATTCTAACTCAGCTAGACCCTGAAGGTAGAAGAGAGAAATGGATTGTATTTCTATTGGAGTATGATGTAGAAATAAATCCAACAAAGTTGTTCAAAGGTCAAGGATTGGAAAAATTGATGGCTTAGTGAAATTTTGATCTGCTGGGAATCAATTTCATTGCATACTTTTCAGTGGATGCAAAACGAACACCTTAGGTATCTCAAAAGTTCCTTTCATCTCCATGGTATAGTGATATAATTTATATTTTGTAGAATTTACAAGCCAACCCAGAGTTGAACAATACCAAGGCCATATTTTTGAAATCGAAAGTAGAAAAATTATGTATCCTAGATGGTTTTTTATATTGGAAAGATCCACGAGGAGTCTTATTAAAATTTATATTGGAATATGAAGCACACCAGACTATGAAATAATTTCATCAAGGTGATTGTGGAGGACATCACTACTGGAAGAATATTGTGAACACAATTCTTAGAGAAAGATTCTATTGGCCAACAATCTTTGCAGATGTGTATAAAGAAGTGGCATCTTATCATGAATTTCAAAACTTTTAAGGAAAGAGAAAGTTGTTTCCATTTCCTTTGAAGCCTATTTCAGTGGAGGCACCCTTCCAACAGTGGGGTCTTGACTTCATTGGTGAAATCAATCCAATATCCCCTGGTCAACATAAGTGGATATTGACTGCTACAAACTATTTTACCAAGTGGATTGAGGTTGTACCAACTAGACAAGCAACTCATGCTATGATAATTCAATTCTTAGAAAAAAATGTTTTTTCCAAGTTTGGTTGTCCAAGGAGAATAATGACTAGCAACACAATAGCTTTCAAGTCAAAGAGAATGATAAAATTCTGTGAAGAATATAACATAATGCTCAATCATTCTACTTCATATTACCCTCAGGGTAATGGATTGGTTGAGTCATCAAACAAAATTTTAATAAGGATCATCAAGAAATTATTTCATGAGAACCAGAAGGATTGGCATAAAATTGGATATTTTCATTATGGGTAGACATAATCAACCTCAAAAAGTAAATTGGAATTTCACCATTCCACTTAGTATATGGTACAGAGGTGTTTTTTCCTACTTTTTTGGGACTTCCAGTCATAAAATTGTTGCAAGAGAAAGAAATAGAACCTACTGACATTCAAAGGAGGATCAACCAACTTATTCATGTTCAACAAATGAGAGAAGATATGTATAATAATACCTAGTTGTTTCAGGAAAAGATGAAGAAAGATTTTGATAAGAGAACCAAAGTTGTTGATTTTTATATCAATGATGTAGTGCTAAAGTGGGATGCTTGAAATGAAGAAACATTAAATCACGGGAAGTTCAATTATCTCTGGAAGGGACTCTATAATATTGTTTCTTATCATGCAAACAATTCCTACATTTTAGAGGAGTTGGATGGAGAACTTATTGCCGGAGGACCATTCAATGCGAGGTTATTAAAACATTATCTAACCTGAAAGAAACTTGATCTATTCACTTCATTGTAAATTTTCATTTTATTTTCAAAAATTTGCAGGTGTGGATGACACTCTGGATAATTTGAAGCCCGAGGTGAAGGCCCTAAGATTCTGAAGGGTGATTGCCAGTTTGATTTCAGTTAATCTTGTATGTAAATAAGTATGAATAATCCAATTTTGTGTGAGTTTTTGTATAGTTTTCAGTCTCAAAATAAGCCCAATGGATAAGGTACTCGTATGTTGGTTCTTTTCTACCTCACAGGAAGGATAACATCCTCATTGGTGCCTATGTTAGTGAGTATTAATTTACAAATTTGAAATAGTTGGTTTTGTTGTTGATTGAGTCTTGTGGTCATGTCTTGGTCTCACAAAACACCTTGTGTCAAGGTCCTAGGGTTAGTGTCCCATGAAATATATTTGGGTTCATTCACTTATGATTCAATTTTGGTTTTTATTGGGTCATATCCAAGGAGTTAGAGTATCATTCCAAGTCATAGTTGAAGTGGTCAGTCTTGTCCAAGGTCAAGTCAGTTTGTTACATAGTCTTTTTTCATTATTTAAAATTGTGAGTCTTAAGTCATTACATTATATCTTAATAAGTTCATGGGAGAATGTTTCTACATGTACTAAAGGTCTCATATCATTGAAAATATAATGTGTACCTATTCAAGACATGTAACCAATCAGTTCAAATTCATTGCAAAACCTCCTAGCTTTTCACAGTGAGTAACTATCATGTCAAATCACTTTAAACATATCCATAACGGTCAGGAAATCGTGGGAGTAAGGTCATGAGAGTCAGTATAGTCCTTGTAAATTAGGTTTTATAGTCATGTGGTATTTCCTCTTTTTAGTCATCAAAGAACTGCATTGGTTGCGAAATTTCCTGCATTCGTTGCAAAACTGCATTCGCTGCGAAAAATCCTTCCTACTATGAAATCTCTGGATTGGTTCAGCCTGCTACCAAATTCTAAAATCGTGCATGATCCTTCGATTCCATTGATTTTTTTTTTTACTGCTAAAGATATTTCAAGTTCTTAAACCCTAATCTCCCATAAAAACCATGCCATCATTCTTTGCTGCGAAATTCCTGTTCATTTTGTTACGAAATCCTTTGTTGCTAAAGCTCTATTTCTCAAACAAAACCTAACACACCTAGATTCACTGCATGTTGTTTAAGTATTAATACCCATGCACCCACCATCATCATAACACTTTTCACCAACATCCATGGAGTATAAAAAGAAAAAGAGGAAAGTATACAAGGGGGTGATATTGTGAGGTTCGAACCCTAGGGTTTGCAATTTCTAGACTCAGATCCCATTTTCAGAGAATCTTTCCAAGCACAGGGATGCCTCACCTTCTGTGAGAAGCTACAGGGAGGTCACATGGAGGTGGCTAAACAATTTTCCCTAAATTTCGATGGAGTCAAAACAAGGGTTGTATCATTGGAAATTCAAGTCACAGAGTAGACAATTACAACAACAACAGAGATAACACCACAAGGTGAGAGGTAGTTCAAGGGGATGTCTCTATATTCCTCTTACTATAATGATTATTTCAAAACATAATTTTAGAAAGAGAACTTGTCAAAAGGGGTGCCAAAGATCTATATACTAGAACACCATGACCAATTGTTGAGGGTAATACAAGGATATTTTACTTGTGAGGGGAGATTAAACAAGGTGTACATGTACCATATCTAAATACTCATGCACTTTATATGTAAGAAAGGTATAAATATCTCATATTATCTTTATAGAATCCTCTGGAAAATGGTTGATAAAGTACAAGAAAAATATAAACAAGTTGAGCCTAGTCTGCTTCATTTCAGTCTCGTTAAATTGTTAGTCCTTGAGAAGCTTATGAAAACAAATAGGGAGTGCATTTTTTTTGTCTACATAAGGATTTTGTGCAATAACCACTAGTTCCCTGTTATAATATAATGGATTTTCTCATTTAAACATAGACAATATAGCAATATTGTCACCCAACCATAGGCCAAAGCCACCCCCAAGCACCTTAACCTTGATAGAGAATCATTCCAGAAGAAAACCCTAGGCTAGATAGCCAAACAAAGGTGTCACACCTTTCTCCAGGGATAACGTACCAAACAAGAGTAACAACATCTAATCAGAGATTCCAAATCATAACCAAGAGAGATTCCAAGCCAAAAACGAAATATGCTAGTTGCAGCAGCTGCAAAAACAACTCTCCTCCAAACTTGTGCACAAACTGGCCAACTGCAGTGCGCACAAGTGTTGCTTCTACAGTTCTGAGAATACTTTCCAGAATGAAGACTGGCCTCCTATATTTATACTATTTATGGCAGACTGCCTGGGTTGACTTCTCATTCTGGGTACTAATTCTTTAGTATATAAAATTTCCTTTAGTTGACTTCTTCTCTTGGAGGCTAATAACATAATACAAGTCATTTTCTTGAGCCGACTTGTCTTCTAGGGTTATTAACCAATTAATTAGAGTTTCTTCTTTCTTTCCAGAATATTCTATTCTCGTCAGGTTTACATGTGGAGGTAAATACCTCCCACAGTTACCATAATATCAGCACTCCCTCCTAGCTAGGGAGGTATTGAAGGTAATGGTATTGAGCACAAACATACCATTCACCTGGTAGAATCAACATAGTCGTATAGATTATCTCATGATTAGATCATGAGCACCACCATCACTATTAGTGTGATCAACTGCATCATATCTTGAAACCATAGTCCATCTAAGTAATCAAACATGATGTTGGATAAGTCACTCACTCCACAGAGTGACACAAGAACCATTCTTCTAATCCGGACATATGTCCTAGAAGAATAAATATCCTGAACCATTTTTCGTCTGGGGAAATCATTGTCCATTGTTCATTGTTAAGCCCTAAATAGTGGCTCATTACCCCTTAATTGGGGCATATTATATTAGTAATGTTATTTTATTTATGTCATATTTAGTCCATTAGTTGTAATTATACCTCCTAGTCTCCTATATATACCAAGGAGATATTTTCATTTTGAATCATCTTGTAATTGTACATTTATGTGGGCATAAGGAGGTTTCCCCCTAGAAGAGGATTATTATTTGAATTTCTCTCTTTTTCAAGGCATTGAGTACTTATTCTAAGGTTTTTCTATGCTATATTGATATTTGGTTCTTAACATATGGTATCAGAGTTCAAGGTCTTGGGGTTTCGTTGCTACATCTGAGACACCTTGGAATTTCCACTATAACGTTTTTTCTACAACGTTTCAAAAGGAACAGCTTGGAAGATATTTATTAGATGGATCAAGGTACGTTGGGTTAAAATTTCATCTCCCGAGGCCTTATACTTTCGGAGATACGACCTATGCAAAATAGGGTTCTGGAATCATCCTGAACTGCGTCATTGCGGACTTTTCGCTATAATTTTTTTTATGTAACATTTTAGAACCTGAAATTTGGAGGATATTCACAAACATTAGTAAGGTATATGTGGTAAAACTTTCAGCTTCTGGGTCATCTTACATTTGTAGATACACCTTGTGGAAGATAGGGTATCTAACTAGTCCTATTGACTAGTCTCAAGAAGGTGTTCCAGGTAAAAAAATCATAACTTCTTCCTAGAGTATCCAAATTGAGTGAGAGAAGTTGCATTGGATAGTGGATAGTCTTTAGTATTTCTGGTACGAGTTTCAGAATTTTATATCAATTATTTAGTGTGGGGCATGTTATACAAGTAGGATCTCCTGGAAATTCCAAAAATCCGAAAGTTGTGGGGAAGTTACCATAAATTCCACTTGGCACATCCAATTTTGATCAGACCTATGGAATTGCAGAGAAGAAATATCAGAGAACTAAAAAAAATAAAGTTTCATACCCAGAAGGGCTGAAATGTTGGAGATATAGCAGAAGAAATATTGTCTAGAAGAACCACCTCAAAATCAAGGTTCAAAAGTGATACTTGGCCAACATGCCTGTAATATAGCAGATATAAAATGTATGCAGAATAGAAATAAAATGCTTGTAATGGAAGAATATTAGCAATATAACTAGAACATTCACCACAATAACACTGAAATGATATAAGAATAACAACAGAAATAACACTTTGAATCTGAAAGAAATGTTCATGGGCCTCTTCGAGGGGGAAACCTCCAGTTGAGCAGAGCTCTATTACAATAATATCCAAGCTAGGGTTCTCATACCCTCGACTCCTATTTATACTCAAAAGAAGCATCTAGAGGAAGATCCTTCTAGAAGAAAAAGCTTCTATTAAGTCTTCTTACATACGCCTTACTCTATTTTATTGAAAGGCCTTATTAATATTGACCTTTATTACATCTGAATATATTGTTCTACCTATGTGTGGGTTAGGACCCTAACATGTCCACCCCCTTAAAGAAAACATTTTCCTCAAGGCTTGAGATGAGGAAATTGTTGCAGAATGGTAACTGGTTCCCAAGTGGCATCTGCTGGAGTTGTATCTTTCCACTGGACTAGCACTTCCTTGATGGTTCTCTGACGTAGGTGATGCTCACGCTAGTCCAAAACTGCTTCTGGTTGTAGCCAAATGGATCCTTCTTTAGCTAACTCTGGAAGGTTGGTTTGAATTTGGCACTTAGCTCCAATCACCTTCTTTAAGCATGAAACATGAAAAATAGGATGTAGCTTCGAATGGTTGGGAAAAGTTAACTGATAGGTGACTTGTCCCACACGCTTGAGCACAATATAAGGACCATAAAATTTGGGTGCTAGCTTCTGACAATGCTCGGCCTTGAGGGAAGTTTTCTTGTAAGATTGCAGTCAAAGAAACACCTGATCCCCTTTTGAAAATTGACATTCAGAGCGACCTTGATCTGCTTGTTGCTTCATGCGATTATGTGCCATGACCAAATTCTCTTTGAGGGTATAGAGAATGGCCTCTCGAGCTGTAAGTGTTAGGTCAATCGCCTAGACCTTCGAGGCACCCGATAAGTATGAGAGAATTGAAGGTGGCTTCTATCCATATACTGCTTCAAAAGGATTCATGCATGTAGTTGTATGGTATGAAGTGTTGTACCACCATTTAGCTAGGGGTAACCATTGAGCCCACTAATTTTTCTTTTCTGAGGCAAAACATCTCAAATATGTTTCCAAAGACTTGTTGACAACTTTTGTTTGGCCATCAGTCTGGGGATGATAAGTTGTGCTGAGATGCAATTATGTGCCTTGTATCTTGAACATTTCTTGCCAAAAATTGCTTGTGAAAGTTGGGTCGCGATCAGAAACAATAGAGTGCGGCATGCCATGAAATTTGAAGACCTAATCCATGAAGATTTGAGCCACCGTGGATGTTATATACGAGTGTTGAAGGGCGCAGAAATGAGTGTACTTGGAAAGGTGATCAACAACCACCATGTCGACGGATTTATTTCCCGATTTGGGTAAGTCGGTAATAAAATACATAGAGATATCCTTCCAAATAGTAGGTGGAATCGACAGTGGTTGTAGTGTTCTTGGAAATTTGAATGTTTCTCCCTTGTTGCATTGACACACGTCACATTAAATTAAAAAATTATGAATGTCTTATTTCATACCATCCCAGAAAAAGGAACGTTTGACCCTGTCATAGGTTTTGGTGAACCCAGAGTGCCCTACTATGGGTGTAGCATGAAGCTCAGAAAGTACTATGGATGTAATCTTTGATTGTTTACTTAAATACAAATGTCCTTTCTATCGAAGTTCCTCATGGAGCCAAGAGTACCCTGGGGAAGCTGGTGCATTGGACTACAATTGGTGGATCAACTACAAACTTTTGGGATCTTGTAGCCATTCCTGGCAAACGGCTTGGAGTAAATCTAGTACAATGAATGAAAGAGAAAAAAGGGATCCTTCATCTTCATATTTTTGGGAAATTGCATCCGCAACCACATTGTCTTTGCCTTTCTTATAAATGATCTCATAATCATATCCAAAGAGTTTAGTCACCCATTTTTGTTGTTCTGGAGAAGAAATGCATTTTTCCAGAAAATACTTGAGGTTTTGATGGTCTGTCTTAATTTGGAAACATTGCCCCAATAGATAAGTATGCCACAGATCCACGGCATGGAGAACAACCAACATTTCCTTTTCATAGATGGATTTGCCCAGATTTATTTCAGATAGTTGCTTGCTGGTAAAGGCCAAAGGTCGACCCTCTTGCATAAGGATAACACCAATACCACTTGTAATATACCATATATAAAATGTATGCAAAACTAAAATAAAATTCTAGTAATGGAAGAATAACAACAATATAACTAGAACATTCACCACAATAACACTAAAATGATATAAGAATAACAACATAAATAGCACTTTGAATCTGAAAGAAATGTTCATGGGCCTCTTCGAGGAGGAAACCTCCAGTTGAGAAAATCTCTATTACAATAATATCCAAGCTAGGGTTCTCATAACCTCGACTCCTATTTATACTAAAAACAAGCATCTAGAGGAAGATCCTTCTAGAAGCAGAAGCTTCTATTAGGTCTTCTTACATCCTCCTTATTCTATTTTACTGAAAGGCCTTATTAATATTGACCTTTATTACATCTGAATATATTGTTCTACCTATGTACAGTTTAGGACCCTAACAAGGAGCAATACCTTCTTTAGCCACTTGATAAATCTCAAGCAAAAGGGTTCAGTTACATAGCACATTGAGAACTTCCAAATATTGAATATAAAGGTAACATATATTCTAGATGAGCACTTGATTGATGTATTCATAGGAACTTTAAGAGATAACATTCAACATGAGGTTCTCCTTTGGGAACCCAAATCATTGGAGAATGCATTTAGGGTGGCAAGAAATGTTGAAAGTAAAAATATGGCTATGGCTACTAGAAGGACCAATCCTAACATCTATAGAGAGAATCATTATCCTTCTTCTAAAACACCTCAACCTACAAGGTTGACACCTCAAAAATTGGAGGAAAGAAAAGCAAAAGGTTTATGCTTTAATTGTGATAGTAACTACAGTAAGGGACATAAGTGTGGTGATAAGAAATTATTCTACATAGATTGTGAAGAGGAAGAAGAACAAGAACATGAACAAGAACCATCTCAAGATGAAAATGTAGAATTAATTTCATTTGAAGAGTTGACTCTCACGATATCGTGTAATGAATTGGCTGAAATTAGCACTCCTCAAACCCTCAAGATCGAAGGATATATCAAAAATAAAAAGGTAATAGTCCTAATTGATTCAAGCAGTACTTATAATTTCATTCACTATAAATTAGCCAAAGATCTCAATTGCTTTGTATATCTAGCACCAGAGTTTCAAGTAATGATTGTAGATGGAGGAACTATCAATTTCTCAGGAAAATGCAATAAGATCAATCTTACTATGGGTTAATATGTAATTAATAGTCCAATGATTGTTATACCCATGGGTGGTGCTGATGTTGTACTAGGAATCCAATGGTTACAATCATTAGGAAGAATGGATTTTAATTTTCAAGAACTTTTCATGAAATTTTTATTGGAAGGAAACAAAATTGAGTTAAGAGGTATCACAGGGAAACTTGGTAAGGTGATAAGCTCTAATGGCATGACAAAATTATTGAAAAAGAGGCATCAAGGTGTTATTGTAGAACTATGCTCACTAGATATTCAAACATCTAAGCCATATTTTCCTCTAGATCTCCAAGGGAATATTGATAAGCATTCCAAAGTATTTGAAGATATCCATAAAGGTCTTCCACCCACTCGAAATCATGATCATGATATTCACCTAATTCTTGGGAGTGTTCCTCCTAACATCAGGCCTTACAGATACCCCTATGCCCAGAAGAGTGAAATTGAGCGCATGGTTGAAGAAATGTTAGAGGTTGGCATTATTAGACCTAGCCAAAGTTCTTACTCTGCACCGGTGCTAAGGGTATTCAAGAAAGATGGCTCATGGTGTATGTGTCCAGATTATAGAGAGCTCAACATGATCACTATTAAAGATCAGTTTCCCATTCCCGTCATTCATGAATTGTTAGATGAACTACATGGAGAAATGTATTTCACAAAGTTAGATCTTTGTTCAGGGTATCATCAGATTAGAATGAAGGCAGTGTTAAATTATGAGCTTGATTTATTATACGGATTAATTCTTTTATTTTCTTCAATACTTTGATTCCATCTTAATACACTTCAACACTTTCAAATCATAATCGCATAGCAATAATTATGTAGATAACTAAACATGCATATCAACAACANATATACCCTAGGGAAACCCTGTACAGGGAGAAAAACCCCAACAAACAATATTCCTTTATTGCATTAATAATGTAAGATCTCTTACAAATATCCACCATGAATGTACTTCTCTCAAAGAGCTTGCCAAGATGACTCTGACCTGACAAATACTTAGAATACCTTGCTGAAATACATGTTTCATATGCTGCATCTTTATCACTGATGTTCTCCTCTATTACTTCACCCTCAACCTGCATATGAAAACTCTGTTTCAAAATTGTGTTGCAAAAATTGTTTGCAAAACTATATTGGAAAAATTGTATTGAAGAGAGGATTTGACCTCTTATTATATAGGCTGAAGAGGGGTAGAGGAGAGGCTCGAAATAGTAACCTGATTACATGCTTTAGTCATAACTCAACTTCATTCTTTAGTTCGAACTTAAAACTAGACTTGAGATTGGTTACAACTCAGCATTAAAATTTAGTTTGAACTTAGAACTAGACTTGATATTGGCTACAACTCAACATTACACTTTAGTTCGAACTTAGAACTAGACTTGAGACTGACATGCTTTAGTTCGAACTTAGAACTAGACTTAAGACTTTAGTTGCAACTCAACATTACACTTTAGTTATAAGATAGAACTAGACTCAAGACTTTAGTTGCAACTGAACATTACAATTTATCTCTAGACTCAAGACTTTAGTTACAACTCTTGACAAGGCAAATCGAAATTCTCTTCATGATGGATAATGTTTACACGTGCCAATGCACTAGATCAATACAATTACATCATTTGCAATATTAGGAATATCGTTTGTTTCTAGCTCATAGGAATTTTACATTCAACCTAACTTTTGCTAGATACCTTGACTTTAGCTCATGGCTCACAAGGTTTGACTAGTATACAGAGGTTGTATGTTCCCCCTGACTTTTACACCAGTTTGTCTATGCTCACAGAGGTTGTATGTTCCCCTTAACTTTTGCACTAGACTGTCTATGCTCACAGAGGTTGTACGTTCCCCCTGAATTTTGCATTAGACTCACATAGCATCTCATTCATCCTCACTTTTGGTTTGACTCACAGAGGTTGTACGTTCCCCATGGATTTTTTTAATACCTCACAAGACTGGTTGATTCTCCAAATCACCCTGGCTAGCCTCAGGGTGGCCCATATGGCCTCTCATTGGAGAATGACTGTCGATGCTACCAAATTTAACACTCCCTCTTAGAGAGGGAGTCATTCTCAGCCACACCAAGCTTGTCTCTCAGCTGCACAAACTGTCTCGAGGTCAGAGGCTTAGTCAGGATATCAGCTACCTTCTCGCTCGTGGCTATGTACTATAACTTTACAGTTTTTCTCTGGACCAAGTCTCGGATGTAGTGGTACCTCATGTCAATATTTTTTGACCTGTCATGAAATACTAGGTTCTCTGTCAATTTTATTCAACTTTGATTATCACAGTGAACCACCGTCGTCTCGATCTTGTCACCAAGCAACCCATAAACCAATTTTCTGAGCCATACTGCTTCTTTGCTAGCATCACTTGCTGCAATGTACTCAACCTCTGTTGTACCTTATGCAATGGATCCCTGCTTTCAGCTTGACTAAGAGATCATAGCAGATCCTAAATTGAAGGAGTATCTATAAGTACTCTTATGATCCACTGGGCTTTCTGCCTAGTCAGCATCTTCATACCCATGCAAAAATAAACCACCACTTGATGTATATCTCAGACCATAAGTAATGGTCCTTCTAAGATATCTCAAGATGTAATTTGCTGCCACGCAGTGTCTTTGTCTCAGTTCAGTCATGAATTGACTCATTGCAATTACTACATATCATATATCTGGCCTAGTGTGGATCATGTACATCAATGATCCAATCAGTTGCCTATACATGGTGGGATCCACCAAATCTAAACTTGTATCATAATCATGCAGCTTCTTCAAGTTGGTAACCATCGGAGTAGACATGGATTTGCAATCCATTATACCAAACCTCTTTAGTACATCCACTGTGTATTTTCCTTGTGCCAAAAATATCTCGCCCTGTCTTTGCCACACTTCCAATCGTAGGAAGTAATGCATCAAGCCTAAGTCTTTCATCTCGAATTCTTGGGTTAGATCCCTCTTACACCATGCTATTATCCCTTCATTTCTTGTTAGAAAGAGATCATCAACATACAGGATTAGTATAATAGGTTGCTTACCTCTTACCTTGAAGTATAGATTTGCATCAGCATCACTTTTCTAAAAGCCTAGGCTTTTAAGAAAGCCATCAATCCTATCATACCAAAATCTGGGAGCCTGCTTAAGACCATATAAGGCCTTCCTTAGCTTGCATACATAAGTTCCTTTGTTATGCAGTATAAAACCATCTGGTTGTTCAAAAAATACCTCTTGTTCAATCTTTCCATTCAAGAATGTTGTTTTTACATCCATGTGATGTAGTTTCCAACCAAGTACAGAAGAAAAAGAAATAATAGCTCGAATGGAGGTATACCTGGCTACAAGAGAAGAAGTATCTTCGTAGTCGATTCCTTCTTTCTGAGTGAAGCCTCTGGCTACAAATATTTCTTTGAACTTTTCCACACTTCCATCAACTGCATGTTTGATCTTATAGATCCATTTGGAAGAAACCACTGATTTGTCTTTTGGCCTTGGCACAATGTCCCAAACATTGTTCTTTATAATAGAATTGTATTCCTCAAGCATGGCATCATTCCATACTTGTAATTTATCTACTTCTTCAAATGAAGAAGGTTCGACATCACTATTGTTTCTCATCAATGCAACATAGCCTCCAAACCTACGAGGCCTCTTCCTTTCCCTGAAATTTCCTTTGGGAGCAGCTATCCTTTCTGCTTCCTGCACTATTTCTTTAAGCCACCCTGGCTTCCTTTTGGCTGGAAGTTCCTCAAGAGTTATTTCTAACACTTCAGTGGGTTCTAGGGGCTCATTACTTGGCCCTTCACGAGGTTCCTCCCTCCGATCATCTGACTCTTCATTTTCAGAAGAGGGTGAAGTTGGTTGAACTGCTTTTGAATCCTACTTAAGATCTCTAGATTTATTAAATGTGTCTTCCTCATGGAAAGTCACATCTCTTCTTACCTCTATTTTCCTCTGACCTGGTACATAAATCATGTAAGCTTTGGAGTTCTCACTGTACCCCAAAAAAACCCCTTTCTTACCTGAGGGTTCCATCTCTGTCCTCTTTTCCTTAGGGACATGAATATACACAGGACATCCAAATATCCTTAGATGCCCTACTTCAATTTTGATCCCTGAGAAGACTTCTACAGAAGTCTTGTCCTTCAAAATATCATGTGGACACCTGTTCTGAATATACACAGCAGTGGAGGTAGCTTCTGCCCATAAAGAATTTGGCAGATCCTGGTCAAACATCATTGCTTTCGTTGCCTCACAAATAGTCTTATTTTTCCTCTCAGCAACACCATTTTTTTGTGGGTTATATGGCACGATCAATTGTCTCTTGATTCATGATGACTTGCAGAAATCCTCAAACTGAAGAGATTCAAACTCTCCTCCATTATTTGTTCTAAGGATTCTGATGTGTTTCCCTGTCTTCTTTTCAATAAAGGCTTTATACCCTTTGAATTTATCAAATGTGACACTTTTATCTTTAAGAAAATATATCCAACATTTTCTTGAGTAATCATCAATAAAAATGACATAACACAAATAACCACTAATTCAGGGAGATGACATGGGACCACATACATCATAATGAACCGGATCTAAGATGCCCTGAGCTCTGTTGTCACTACTAGGAAATTATTTCTTTATATTTTTACCTAGCATGCATCCCTTACAAATTTCATTTTTACTAAGAGAAATAGAGGGCATGCCATATAACATGTTCTGTATATCCAGAAGAGCTTTGTAATGAATATGTCCAAGTCTTATGTGCCACAACTCATTGGAGCTTGTCGCATCATGAGCCAATGCCTGAACTAACTGTCTTGACACGATGTACAGTTCTCCACTGCGAGTTCCAATGGGTTCTATTGTACTTAAGTGGCTACCTTTAGCCCATAGTAGTGCCTTCCTATCTTTGAAGATCACCCAATATCCCTTATCCCCAAGGGTTGCAACTGATAGTAGATTCTTCTTGAGCCCTATAAGATATAATACTTCATCAACATGGAGTCTAGCCCTAGATTCCAATCTGAAGGAGATAGAGCCTACTCCCTCTATCTTGTAACATTTTTCATCCCCAAGCTCGACCTGCTCTACAAAAGATTTTTTCTCGAAATCTGAGAGGATCTCCTTGTACCCTGTCATGTGCTTTGATGCACCACTGTCTACTAACCAAGTTTTCAGCCCTGTGGAAACTGAACTAGATAAAGAAGAAACCAAATAATATTCTTTCCTATTTTCTTTCTCATTAAAAGGACTTTTCTGATTTCTTTTGGATTCATCATCCTCAGTAGTTGAGGTATGTTGTTTCCCTTTCCTAGGATATTTCTTTCTAATTCAACAATCTTTAGCAAAATGACCCAACTTATTACAACTAAATCATTTAATCTTAGATGTATCAATATTCTTTCCTTTGAATGTACCTTTGATATTTGGATTCCATTGAGAGCATTTCTAGAAAGTTCCTTTCTTCTTTCCCTTGAAACTTGATGCTAAAGATGAGTTATCTTCTTTCATTGGCTCCCTCCTCGCAGCTGTGTGACTCTCCTCCTGGAGGAAATCATGCCATAAACTCTCAAACATGGGTTGAATATCTCTTCCACTTACGCTGGATAAGAAGGTCTCCCATGAAGAAGGAAGACCGTCACAGATGGCATGCACTAAATCATCATCATCCACTGTCACCACTGTGACCAAAAGATGATCTCTGATCTAAGCTATCCTGGAACAGAAAGATTCCACTAATTCACCTTTCTCCATCTTCAAATACTTAAGCTTGTGCTTAAGTGTCCTCTTCTGACTTGGATCCTATTTCTCATACAGATTCACCAAGGTATCCATACAGTCCTTGGCAGTCATCAACGAAGTCATTGCAAGCATTATACTGTCATTGTAGTGGTACCTCATGTCAATATTTTTTGACCTATCAAGAAATACTGGGTTCTCTGTCAATTTTATGAAACTTTGATTATCACAGTGAACCACCGTCATCTCGAGCTTGTCACCAAGCAACCCAGAAACCAATTTTCTGAGCCATACTGCTTCTTTTCTAGCATCACTTGCTGCAATGTACTCAACCTCTGTTGTACTCTATGTAATGGATCCCTGCTTTTGGCTTGACTAAGAGATCATAGCGGATCCTAAACTGAAGGAGTATCCAGAAGTACTCTTTTGATCCACTGGGATTTCTTCCCAATCAGCATCTACATACCCATGCAAAAATAAACCACCACTTGATGTATACCTCAGACCATAAGTAATGGTCCCTCTGAGATATCTCAAGATGTAATTTTCTGCCACGCAGTGTCTCTGTCTCAGTTCAATCATGAACTGACTCATTGCAATAACTACATATCATATATCTGGCCTAGTGTGGATCATGTACATCAATGATCCAATCAGCTGCCTATACATAGTGGGATCCACCAGATCTGAACCTATATCAGAATCATGCGACTTCTTCAGGTTGGTAACCATCGAAGTATACATGGATTTGCAATCCATTATACCAAACCTCTTTAGTACACCCACTATGTATTTCCTTGTGCCAGAAATATCTTGCTCTGTCTTTGCCACACTTCCAATCATAGGAAGTAATGCATCAAGACTAAGTCTTTCATCTCGAATTCTGAGGTTAGATCCCTCTTACACCATGCTATTAGCCCTTCATTTCTTGTTAGAAATAGATCATCAACATATAGGATTAGTATAATAGTTTGGTTACCTCTTACCTTGAAGTATAGATTTGCATCAACATCACTTTTCTAAAAGCCTAGGCTTTTAAGAAAGCCATCAATCCTGTCATACCAAAATCTGGGAGGCTGCTTGAGACCATATAAGGCCTTCCTTAGCTTGCATACATGAGTTCCTTTGTTATGAAATATAAAATCATCTGGTTGTTCAAAAAATACCTCATGTTCAATATTTCCATTCAAGAATGTTGTTTTTACATCCATCTGATGTAGTTTCCAACCAAGTACAGAAGCAAAAGAATAATAGCTCGAATGGAGGTATACCTGCCTACAAGAGAAAAAGTCTCTTTGTAGTTGATTCCTTCTTTCTGAGTGAATCCTCTGGCTACAAATCTTGCTTTGAACTTTTCCACACTTCCATCAACTGCATGTTTGATCTTATAGATCCATTTGGAAGAAACCATTGATTTGTCTTTTGGCCTTGGCACAATGTCCCAAACATTGTTCTTTATAATAGACC
>SNQJ01S0000760.1:235041-286937 GCA_010110895.2 Picea sitchensis | reverse complement strand
ACTCTCCCAAAACTCCAAGTTCTCCCCTCTCGTCGAATGCATGAATCAATCCCCTCCATCATCCTTCTCCACTTCCCTTATTCCTCCTTCACCGCCCCCGCACATTCACTCCCACCTAACTCTTTATTACCCTTATCCCATTATTAATTGCCTTCCCTTATTAATTGCCTTATCCCTTATTAATTGCCTTATCCCTTATTTAAATGTTTCCCTTTTACGTATTGGTTACATTATCCCTTATGGGATACGTAACCCCATTTAACATTATATTTTATTTTTAACCATTAATTTAATACTTAATCAATTAATGACTCACTTAATAATTAATCATTCATTAATCCTCATGTACACTATTTAATAATATCCAATTAGAAATATTATTTTATGACATAAATACAATTTAGATAATCTTTAGGATTATTATTAAATTAACCATATTAATAATTAAGGGTCATTACAATGTTAGAATTTGAAGTTTCAAAAATGTCCATATCTGTTTCAACACAGATACCCAACACTGGAGAAAATTGGTTCAAGGCAATGTCATTAAATGCTTCCTTCTCCAAGGAGTTCCTTAAGCAAGAGTGTCAGGGAGACAACTTGTCCAAAGGGGTACATATAAGCCACATGCTTCAATGTTTTGATAAGATGTTGAAGGTTATCCAAAGGCATTTCACTTGTGAGGGGAGATTTGACATGGTATACATGGTATTTTACTTGTGGGGGGAGATTTAACATGGTATACATGGTATTTTACTTGTGAGGGGAGATTCAAGCAAATCCACAGGCTTGAGAGGAAGAAAGCTTGCTTTTCCTTCACCCATTGTTGTAGACAAGGTTAAGCCTAAGAGGCCTTTTACTAGACGAGAAAACAAGAAAAATGTTCTTGAGAAGGATGATGTAGCAAAAAATTTAGCCCTAAGTAAAGGTAAATAAAAATCTTTTGAGCAACCCATTGAAATTTTTGATATCACTACTCCTCAAGATGAAAGCAATCCCACTTTCAAGAGGCTCAAGAGACAAATTAAAGAAGCAAGGGTCGAAGATGATAAATTGAAAAAGGAAGACCTGGATTCAAGGAAGAATCTTAAGGGAGTGATGGGCATGTAAAATGAGACCATTGATAAGGAAATATTTTTAGCCAAAATATTTATGCCCCTCCACAGGTAGCTCGAAAATCTCTATAGACAAAATAGATCTCATCAAGCTCAAATCAGAAAGTTAAAGGCATAACTACAACCTTTTAAAGAAGAGTTGGTCAAGAGAAATTTGGACATGCTAGCCAAGGTTTCTACCAGGAGAAGCTCCAAAGTTAAAAAATGAATATGTTGAACCTCCATAACCAATATCAATTTTGGTCAAATTTCATGTTTTATGCATGTTTACAAATTTTTGAGGATGGGTATGTTTTGTAAACCATGATTATCTATTTTTATGATTTCTTCTAGTCATGTAACAAGTTTACGAAGTTGTTACAATATTTTGGGACACTTGAGATAGTTTTTGGATGTTTTAAGACTTTGTAAAATCAAACAAGCCACTGCAGGAAAGTTCGTAGCGCCTGGCACTGCGAACTGGATTCTACAAGAAAGTTTACAACGCAGTGCTACAAACTCAACTTTTTTGGATTTTTGGAGGGAAGAGAAGATGCCAGATTGTTGGGCTCTAAAGATGTCCTAAAAACAACCTTAGTTTAACATTAATTTATTAACCTGAGGATTCGTCTTTTATTTCAAGAATATCAGTAAAGTCTATGCAGATAGCTGTAGAGGCTAAAATCGTGTAGTTAAATAAAATCTGAGTTTATCAACAATCAAGTTCCTCACATGTTCCTTCAAAATTCTGAAGCTAATATCTATGACAGAATTGAAATATGACCTACAACATGTTGTGAATTAAAGGAATTAACTAATATGTTGAATTCATCTACTAAGAAGCAATAATCTAATCTAGGAAAATGCAAGATACCAGATATATAAAATATGCAGAACAAAAATGAAATGCTAGAAATGACAGAATAACAGTAAAATATCCAGCATTATCTTCACAATACACAGAAATGATATACGAAATAGCAACAGAAACAACACTTGATTCAGATAGCAATGTTCACAGGCCTCTTCGAGGGGGCAACCTCCAGTCTAGCAGCGCTCTGTTACAATAATCTCCAAGATAGGGTTTTCATACCCTCGACCCTTATTTATACTAAATGTGTCTATTAAGAGAAGCATCTAGAGGAAGATCCTTCTAGAAGCGAAAGCTTCTATTAGGTCTTCTTAGATCTACCGCTACAATAATCTCCAAGATAGGGTTTTCACACCCTCGACCCTTATTTATACTAAATATGTTCATTAAGAGAAGCATCTAGAGGAAGATCCTTCTAGAAGCAAAGTATTCCCACAGGTCTTCTTAGATCTACCTTATTCTATTTCATTGAAAGGTCTTACTAATATTGACCTTTATTGCATCCAAATACATTGATATGTCTCCATGTTAAGTTAGGAACCTAACATGTCCTCCCTCTTTAAAACAACCTTGTCCTCAAGGCTTTGTACGGAATCCGCTTGCATCGGTAGCCGGTTCCCGCGGTGACCGCCGAAATACATATTTCCACCGTATTCGCTAGCACTTCCTTGATGGTTCTCCGACGTAGGGCTTTGGCGTTCCGCTGGTCTCAAACCGCTCGGTTGTAGCCAAATGGATCCTTCTTCGCCTAACTCCTCGAAGGTTGGTTTGAATTTGAACCCGGTTCCAATCACCTTCTTCAAGTACGAAACATGAAAAACAGGGTGTAGCTTCTCGAATCGACCGGTAGAGCTAATCGATATGCGACTTGTCCCAATACACTTGAGAACCGTGGTACATAAAATTTGGTGCTACTAACGCCGACTTTGAGGGAAGTTTGTTTATATGGTTGTATTCGCAGAAACACATGATCCCCTACTACAAAAAATGTTCAAAGTGATGTTGGTTCGCTTGTTGCTTCATTCTATTCTGGCCATGACCTCGCCCCTTTAAGGGTAAATGGCGAATATCCTCTTGGACCGTAAGTGTTTGGTCAACCACCGACCTTCGAGGTACCCGGCATATGAGAACCGATGGTGGCTCATTCACATCGCTCAAAAAGGAGTCAGCGCAGTGGTTGTATGGTAGGAAGTGTTTTACCACTATTCAGTTAGGGGTAACCATTGGCCCACTGGTGTTGTTTTTCGTAGGCAAAGCACCTCGCATATGTTTCAAACACTTGTTGATGACTTCCGCTTGACCATCCGCCTAGGGATGATAAGCCGAAATAGATGAAATTGGGTACCTTGTAGCTTAAATCCGCTTTTGCCAAAAATTGCTTGTGAAAGTTGGGTCTCATCATAAACAATAGAGTTGGGCATGCTACGAAGCTTGAAGACCTGATCCATGAAAATTTGAGCCACCGTGGGATGAAGTAAATGGGCGGGTGAAGAGCACAAAATGATACAAGTTGAAAGGAGATCCACCACCACCATTATTATTGATTTATTCCCCGACGGTAAGCCCGGTAATAAAGTCCATAGAGATATCCTTCCAAATAGCGGGGAATCAGAGTGATTGGAGGGTGCCTAGATATTTGATCAAGCCCTTGTTGCGTGGACATACCTCACATTCAGCCACACAAACTTAATGGATGTCCCTGCTTCATACCCTCCTGCAAAGAACGCTTGACGCAAATTTCTCATAGGTTTTGGTGAACCCCGAGTGCCCCGCTGTGGTTGTAGAATGAAGTCTTAGAGTACCGTGGATTTGAGCTTGATTGTTTACTTAAATACACGCCGCTCCTTTGTATCGAAGCTCATCCTGAGCTAGGAGTACCCTAGGGGAACTAGAGCCTTGTTCTGTAGTTTCCGGATTAGTAAATAACTTTGGGTCTTGAAGCCATTCGGTGCAATGTACTGGTACCAATTGGGTACAATGAAGGAAAGAGAAAAAAGGATCCTTCATCTTCATACTCCGACAAGCAGACCGCCATCACATTGTCTTTGGGTTCTCTTGTAAATGACTACAATCATAGCCAAAGAGCTTAGTGACCCATTTTGTTGCTCGGGAGGAAACGCGCTGGTTCGTGAAAGTACTTTGAGGCTTTGATATCTGGCCTTAATTTGGAATCGCGTCTTAAGATATATGGACGCCATAATTCAATGGTAATGCGAATTGCCAACATTTCTTTTCATAAATTGGTTTGCTCGCATTCTTTACGCTTGTTTGCCAGTGAAGGCCAAAGGTTGACTCTCTTGCATATGCGATACGCCACCTTCCCCTGAGGTATCACATTCCAAAAATGTCTTTGTGAAGTCGGAAGGGCCGTAACTGAGTGGTGCACATGGCCATCTTCGTTTGAAAGTCGAGCAGTCATTGGGTCCAAGTGAAAGAGTTCTTTTGAGGAGAGTCGAGGCAATTAATCTTTCCATAGTTCTTAACGAATCCTGCTATAATACCCTGTGAGGCTCAAAAATCCACACAATCTTTTGAGATTCTTTGCGCGCCACCTTGCATAAGCCAATCTTTTTGTGTGTCCACCTCGACGCCTATCCTTTTCACCGGATGACCCAAGTATTTTACTTTTGAGGCGCCAAAAGCAAATTTTGACTGTTTCAAGAAAAGATGGTGATGAGAGAGTAGGTCGAGAACTTGATCCACATGAGTAATATGGTATGTCCATGTCTCGCTATATATGAGGATATCATCAAAGAAAATAAGACAAAATGAAAGAGAAAAAGGGCCGGAAGATATGGTCTATGAGGCTCTAAAAGGTGGAGGGCTGCTACACAAACCAAAGGGCATGACCAAAATCCCCATAGTGGCCCTCATGAGTGCGCGAAAGGTCGCCTTTGGGAATGTTTGTGTCTTTCATACGTATCCGGTGATATTCGCCGAAAGCAAAGATCAAGTTTGGTGAATTACGCCACTCAATTCATCCAAGAGTTCATCAATGATGTGAATGGGAAATTTGTCTTTGATGGTTAGTTTGTTGAGGGCACAAAATTCTAGACACATTCTCCAAGAACCTTCTTTCTTCAAGCACTACGACGACTAGAGAGGGGAGTAAGGGCTCTACTAGGATGGGATGATCAAGTGCAAGGGAGTTCCCGACCATTTTTCAATTTCATTCTTTTGGTGGGTGGCTATATGGACGATATTTGGGGAAGGCTCGACGAGGGGAATAAAGATCATGGACAATTGCTGTGAAAGAGGGAGTCCTCGCGTGGGAAAGACCGCTTTTATGTCTAGAAAGGAGGGCTTGGTCTTGGGGCAATGAAAGTGGGATTCCCCGGCTTGTATGGTGTGGATTTGGGCTATGACACCCAATCGACCTTTTGAGCAATTTTTCCATGATGAGAACTCGATGATTTTCTGTGAGAACCCACAAGGATGGCTTGAAATTTATGTTTGTGGCCTCCTTTGGCAAATTGTATGGTGCTATGAAAATCCATGAGAATGGGACCTGTTCTAGCCATTCACACCCAACACAATGTCACAACCTCCCATGTCAATAGAAAACATATGGGATTTGAGGTTGTAGTCACTCATTTGGAGACTATTATTTCACAAATACCACATTTCAGAACCACCATTGGCAATCATGATTTGGAAATTATCAATAGCATGGATATAGCAATGGTTTCTTGAGCTACACGATGAATAAAATTGTGGTGTTGCCACTATCAACCAAGATGATGACCTTTGGTGCTTGATGTAACCGATTACTTGAGGGTTTGGGGGACAGAGAAGCCGCTGAGAGCATTGAGGGAGATGATTGGTTCCACTCTGGAGGGTCGGAAGGAGGGTATATTTCGCATTCTCCGGGTGACTCCTCAGCATTGGGAGGTGTCATTATCGTCTTCTTGAATATCCTCCCAGATGGCCATAAAGAGATTTTGTTCCCATTTGTGGTCTGGGAAATATTTGTCATCACAATTATACCGAAGGCCTTTGAGTTGGTGTTCAACCATTTTAGCCCTCGTCAATTTTCTCGATTTTTAATGGAGCCAAGGGAGTAGTGGGGTTTACCGGGTTAGGGCGGATAAAGGAGTGCCACGCTTTGAGAGGAAACAATTTGTTGTGCTTCTTTAGATTTTTTTAGGCCTCCACCTAAGTCGGTTTGTTTCACATGAGGACATGGGCCCTAATCTCCTCCTCGAGGCCACCGATAAAACACTCTAAAAAATCATCGGCCATGCCCTCTGTTCGAAAAGCCGATGCTCAAATGCAGCTATGAAGTCTTTGACTATGCCTAATTGCTTCAATTTTATCAAATCCACCAAATGGTTGGTGTCAATGTCAAAGCTGGCTTCATAAAGCTCACAAGAACAAATTGGGTCCAAGTAATATATCCTCGACGGAAGTTTTTCCATTTCCATCATTGCCGTTTGATCTAGATGGAGAACACCATAATCGAGTTTGGCCAAGTCAATCAATGTTGTAGAGAGAGAAATAATGTTCCATTCAGGTGACCCAAACTTCAAGAATCGAGCCATCAAATTTGCTACATCCACCGCTTAAGCATGCATGTCCCCTTGAAAGCATGGGTTGAAAGGAATGGGAAGAAGTTTCACCTTTAGTCTTTTAAGGTGCATCATCTAAAGAGTCATCGAGAGGGATTTTGAGTTTGCGCGAGTGATACAAAGACGCATTCAAGTTCTCGATTTGACTTCAATTCATCATGACCGCATCTGGCCACATGGATCTGGATGCATTTTATGCATTTCTATGGAGGCATCACCTGAAAATAGTAGTAATCGAAGTTGTTGCACTTTGTTAAGCCCTATGAAACCAGATTCCAAGGTGTTGATGCGAATCTAGTTCTTGGCTACGAGTATAGGCCATGATGGTGAACTGAAAGGAGCTGCTGGTTAGAAATTTTAAAATGATATGGATGAATGTGACAAGGGGAGAGATGAGTTCAATGGAATAGGTCTCAAATAATGGTGAAAAATTTTCCGTGACTTTTTTTTTTTACAAATGTGGTTATAATTTTGCCCTCAAGAATGCCGCAAGGTTTAAATCCCCAAATTCGAACTGTTTACTTAGCAACGCCAACACAAATCCGCATCAATAGATCTCGCTAGTTTAATTTATCATTTTGTGTTGTTTTTTATGTTCCCCAATGGTTAGGGATTCAAGGGTTCTACGCGTACGCTGGGTTTGCCTTGTGCTATAGCTCGATATAATGCAAGTGTCCAACAAGAGGTACTCGGTCCAATATCTCGTGGCACTAACTAAGGAGGATAGACTGCATCTCTTTAATGGGTATTCACCCCGGAATACCCAAGTACTAGAGAGAGTATCTTCCTAAGTGTTATTCTATGACACTATAGCAGTCCTATGGACCGATAGGTTTATCTAAAGAGGGCTTTAAGAAATCTAAAGTTGATCCGGTATATCGTGTTAATCACGCGCCACCACTTGAAGGGTACCCAACGGGTTGGGTGGCCACTAGATGCGCGCTTTAAGAACCGCTTTGTATTTCCTCAAGGTATGAATCCCTCAACCGCGGGTTTATAGTATAATGACGATCTTCTCAGGGTTTAAAGATGGAAGATTACGTCTCTACCCTCAAAAAAATACCCACAATTTCTACCAAGGAAAGTGCTCGATACCATTTGCAAGATACCATATATATAAAATATGTAACGTAAATGAAATGCTAGAAATGACATAATTATAGTAAAATATCTAGCATAATCTTCACAACAAACAGAAATGATATACCAAATAGAAAAAAAAACAACACTTGATTTAGATAGCAATGTTAACAGGCCTATTCGAGGGGGAAAACTCCAACACAACGCCTCAAGTTACAATAATTCCAAGTTAGGTTTTCATACCTCGACTCTTATTTATACTAAATGTCTATTAAGAGAAGCATATAGAGGAAGATCCCTAGAAGTGGTAGTTTCTATTAGGTCTTCTTACATATGCCTTATTCTCTATTTTATTGAAAGGTCTTATTAATATTGACCTTTTACATCCCACAATACATTGATCTACCTATGTAAAGGTTAGGACCTTAACAGAAAATACTTGCAAAACTAATCTATCAACTATTAATCAACTTACTGGAAAAGAAACGAATTTAATTATTATATCTGTGAAAAGGGACATCAAATGTAATCTAATAAAAAGGAACAACAAATATAATCTAATTGAAAGGAATGAAAAATGTAGTCTAATCAAAAGGAACAACAAATATAATCTAATTGAAAGGAACAAAAATGCATGTTTAAGAAGGAACAACAAATACTAATTTAAGCAAAAGGAACAACAACTGTAAATTTAGTAAAAGGACAACGCTTGTGAAAATGAGAGGAACTATCTAGCAGTAAACTACAGTAATGGAATTTGGAATAGATATCATTAATACTCGAGAGAAATGTCTATCTTCTTTATGCAAAATAGTGTGAAATTATTAACACGCTTATGCATTCATCTTGGCTATTGTAAAAGAGATTTAAATCATAGAACGGAAATCAAACTGATACAACTACATATTGAGACAGTAACTCCTTCAAACTGGTCCCCTTCGTCTCCTCGTAATCACTACTACTGGAAAATCAGTATGCAAGAATGGTGAAATGCCAAAATATTCTATTAATTCAATGAATGGTACAACATTTACAAAAGACTACTTACGCAGAGAAATTATGAGTTCTGAATACATGGATACAATTATTAGATTATCCTTTCCAGGATTCATTACCCCTATTAAGCAATGATATGGTTAACAGCTATCATGAGGGATTGAGAGATCCTCGGTATTTATTTTACTATTTATATAGTTTACAAAATAGGGAATCGATCTTTCTCAAAACTTCTTTGTGCCTCATGTCTTCAACCTTTAACAAATTTCTCATATCTTCAAATATCCTTAACTATATTGGTTTTGACAATATTTAACCATTCCCGCAACAAAATCACACAATTCCAACCTAATATTAGAATTTATCGAATATTACTCAATGATATTTAGAAGACATTTTTTAATCATTTCTTATTCTAATTATCCCTAATTAATGTAGTGTCAATTAAGATTATATCATAAACCATGAGAATAAGGAGGATATTTGTACCTTTTCACAACTCAACATACCCCAACTTACCTTTTATCTCATGTAAGATGATATCTTACATGTAAAGTGGTGATGATGTAAGGAGGAGAGGTCGGTTCACCAGGTCTCCTGAAACCATTTCTTCTTGCGCTTGAGCCTCCAAAAAAGCATTGTCTTCTCTCTCTCTATTAATTTGATAATCTCTCCGGTAACTTCCTTCTGAGGGAAACCAAATGATAGGGGACTATATTCACACCCAATCTAGGTAGGTCCTTCTTCCATGATCATTCTAGTATACCTTTCCACCCTAAAGGTGGCTGCATGAAAGTTTTTGAAAACCAAAGGGTTCCCTAATCTTTATTTCATTTTGGGAGGCATCCCATCTTAATTTGGAAGCATAAGAGCTTATTCTTCAAGTTACCTAAAATATGGTAGGCCTAATCACATAACCTATCGATGGATAGGGGCTAAAGAGTCTACCACACCTTCCCCCTTCATAAATTCTTATGTTGTATGATGGCTAGGAAGGATTTTGGAGGTTCCCCTATAATCCATAGGTCTATCCCAATCTCCCTTTTCATGAAGGTATTGTGTGCTTTAGCCCACCTCACTTGGTTTTTGGTAAAGGAGAGGAACACTTGAAACTGTATGTCCCCAATAAAATTACCAAGATTCTCTTTCCTGTTGTCTTCCAAGATAAAATTGGAGGTATAGCTCACAATGGAAGTATTGTACATTTTCTTCCTTCTCTCTGAAACATGAAACAAAATCAGGGACAATGGTAAATGCAATTGGTTTACCTGCTCTAATATCTTTCACCCTCAACAAAAAATAACACTCTAACAAAAACAAGGTATAATTAGTAACATGAGCCATGTAATCTATTGCATCAGTGTAGACATCACAAATCTCTTTGATTTGTTCCAAATCTTTATCCAATTGGCTCTGTACTTTCTTTACCTTCCCTTTGGCTCTGGTGAGCTCAACAAACGTTTCATTTTCTGTTGTTGAAATGGTTTTAAGTTGTTTACCAACTTTTTGATGTTCTTCCATAATGACCATCTCACTTCTGCACTGTGTTAAGGTATTTTGTGTTTGCACCAACTCGCTCAATCTCACAATGATGGCACTCGGCCCGAGACTGGAATGGTTCCTCAATCTTAACAACAATCTCTTCTATGTTTGGGGAATCTGGTCTGGTTTCTACATCAATAATTTGGGAGAAGGTGTGTTTGTAGGAAGCAGCTCCTCGCTAAGGCTTGTCTCTTCTGCTGTTGAAGTCCATATTTGAGGTTCTATTTCATGTATCTCCAAAGGAGTCACTTCTTCATTTTGAACAACTCAAGTTTCTCTGCTGTCGGAATCTCAGCTTGAGGTTCCATCTCGTTGTTTCTTCAAGGACATGCAACTATGTTTGTGTTCCTACAGAACTTGTATGGACTGACCTCCTAGGAAGTGGGTTCCTTCCTCGTGTCCTAGGCCTTTTGGACTTCTTTCTTTCATGGGCCTTGGTCAACTTTCTCTAATTGCTTTCAATTCTTTAATTATTCTTTCGAGTCTCATACTTTTCTTAATACTTAATCCTTTAACCCTTATTCTCAACAACTTGTTTTCCCGTTTCAACTTTTTGATTTTGTTGTGGCCTTTACCTATTGTTTTCTATTTTGAACATTGTATTCTCTCACCCCACTAGTCAATAATTTTTCCTGCTTCCAGTATGTTCTCGAGATAAGTTCTACATGGTTATTTACCTCAGTGTGAGGTTATGCTTGTTCTGTTTCTTTGGGGAATGGCATTTCTGTGTTAGGGAAGTCCACAAGAAGGTTTGAAGATGAAGCTAGTGCTTGGTGTTCCTCAGACCTATTTGTGTATTTGTCAATTGATATCCCTAAATTCCCTAGAACTTGAGCCATCTTGATTTCATAACCCTTGAGAAACTATGTTGTGAGGTGTTCGAATGATCGCTATATATTTTCTTGAGTATTTTCCTATGAGGGTTTCTCTGTCTGTATCATTTCCTAGGTTTCTCCAGTTATGATACTGCTTCATTTCTTTATTTTCTTCTTAGTGGATGTTTTAGAGGCATCGACTATCCTTTTTCTATTTTTCTTTGATGTCTCTAATTGGACCTGGGTCTCCACCACTTCGACTCCAGGTAATGGAACTTCCATTTGGTTGGTATCTCCTCCTTCCTGTTCTATATCAATTTTTGGATGGGGTAATGGAACTTCCATTTGTGCGGTGTCTCCCCCTTCCTGTGCTATCTCAATTCCCTTTGGTGGGTTTTCATGATGCAACTTGGGTTGTTGTAGTAGTAGAGGCCTATTGGCCTTGATAAAATCACCCCAGGTTAATTGAGTTTACTCAGGGCCTTATTTACTATCAGTTTAGCTAATCCATGGTGGTTGATGATAGTAACAGGATCTTTTTTCCTTTTGTGTTATTATAGAAACCTCATGTAACATGGGATTTAGAAAAAATGATAAATTGATTACTAAGCATTGTTTGAGAGATGTTAACAATTTGAGGTGATGCAATCGGATCACATCATACCTTATGTTGCAGGTGATATACCTTGTATTACTCCTGCCAGCTCCTTCCATGTCTCGCTGAGAGTGGTGGGGTTGAGCCCCTTCCTCCTTTTATCAAGTTCTTCTCCAGGATCTACAAAATATTCCACAACCTCCTTGAGTGTTGTATATTTCCCATTCCACTATATGCTTGTGTTCAAGAGGCCTATAACCTCTACTATGATTTCCTGGATAAATGGAATTCGTATATCTCGAACCATTGAGGTTTCTCCCTGCAAGTTCTGAAGAATTCAAGCGTGATAAATTCGTGTCATATCCTTGCAACCGGTTGAAGTACTCTGTCCATCCTAGATGGTGTAATATTTCTCTTTCCTTCTCCATTACCTGTAGTAATGTTGGCTCCTGACGACACTTCAGACACCCATATTTACTATGAGCAGGTGAGGATGACTATCATTCCTTGTTGCAACTTAACTCAACTAACTTTTGAAACAATGGAAATAACAAATATAGAACAACACTATGTATAAGAATGTGAATTTTTCTCATTTATTTCACTCATTGTAATCTATCGGTAAATGCTCCAAGTATCTGCCCCCAAAAAATGGAAAGGTCGACCTCGACCGTTGAAAGTACTAGTGTAATAATGGTAGATAGTTTTGGTGAGGTGTTATTACTATGTCATCGGCCAGAAAGAACAATCAATAATAATTTTCAAAACCACTTTAGCTGTAATTATGAGCCATCATCATTTTGTGTGGGAAATTCAAATTGATGTACTTATGTTAGAACCGTTTGAGAAAAAAAGATTCTGAATAATTTTAAATTTGTTCACATGTTTTAGAAATATTCCACATATCATAACGTTGTTACTTCCCCTTGTTTATTGGATATAACTAGAATTATAGCCTCATTATTTTAGAAAATGGAATCTAAGAACACACTAAAACTTTGCGTATTAAGGTAAACTTCGATACCACGGTGCGTAGCCACCACTGTAGAAGGCCCATAGCCCTCACACTACTGATTTAAAACCTATAGATGAGCCCTTATCCTTGATAAATAGTTTGAATTGTCTTTCCAAGAAGAACATTATCTTGGTTTGGTAGCCGATGATGATAATGCCACTCACTATAGATCGAACCTAAGTGGAATGTTGGCTCATGATGAGACCTTGTCCTTTGATGAAAAATATGCCAAAGGCCATCGCCTCGGTGTGGTAGCCATAGTTGGAATGCCACTTATGTTATTATATTATGATCGTGGTAGGTTCACTCGTGATGAGACCCCTATTCTTGTGGAAAAAAAACTTTTACTTATTTTGACAGTAGTGTTTTTTGTCTTTTTTTTAGGCTCTATCAAGGGAGGCTCATATACTCCTTAAGAGTGAGGGATGGTGTAAGAAGTGTAAGAATGCCAAGTAATAATATTTTTAAGATTCCTTATTATGATATGAAAGAAGTTTCCATTCAAGTATATGTGGATATATAGGGGAAAGAAACAAATTATGGTGGTTGATGAATTATGAACAATTTTAAACATGATTCAGTTAAATTAATCCAAAAATAGTTCGCTAAATTATGTTAAATGATCCACACAAAATGACAAATCAGAACTAGTGCTGATGAAAATGAATTGGTGAAGGTCATACCCAGAGGGGTGATTGACGTAATAATGGTATGAATTGTTCACAAAGGATCGTGACTTTTGAGAAAAAGGAACATCAATAAAAATGTAGAAGGAACAATAGTTTTTCCTTTCGAATGAACAACGATATCCGAAAAAGGAACAACAAGAATTTATAAAGGGAGAAGCAGTGTAACAGAAGGAACGAAAATCGTTACTTTCAAATGAACGACAATTGTACGTAAAGGGAACAACCATCACACAAGGGAACGACAATTGTTCCATTCAAATGAACGGGAACTCCAGGCAAAGGGAACATCAATCGCACAAAGGGAATGATAGTTGTTCCATTCGAATAGATGACAACATAAAATTTTGTCCATTTAAGTGACTGGAAACCTCCCGCAGACATTTCTATTTTAGTGAATCTAGGATTGATTAGTCATCAACTAAATTCATTCAATATTTATGGGTAGGTTTATTCAATAATCAAAGTACTGGATGGTTTGTTAGCGTTAGTATTTTATTACAGTTTCTTGATTTTTGCTGCGGAACATGACATATTCATATTTTGTGAAAATAGGGTTTATATCTGATGATTTTTACAAAGTGAGGTAGGAGCAAGGAACAAAAAATACTGATAATTATATTCATTATATTCATCTTTTCTAGTTCTTATTCTCTCAAGTGACTTTCCCCCAAAAATGTAAAAAGTAAAAACTCAATCAAATGTTGTAAATAAAGCTATATACAATATGTATAGTGATGATAAAAATCATCATTTATGAAGTTGAAGCTGGTGGGTTACCTTCCCATCCAGCTAGAATCTAAACAGTAGGGTCCTTACTTACTTCTTGGCAGAATGATTTTTTTCAAGGTGGATGATGGTAGAGTCATAGTCAATGTCCATTTAACCGAAAAGGAGAACTAGACCCATCGATGGTAATTAAAGTGACAATGACATTATTGTGAACTTCATTGATTTCATATGGTCCCAACCACCTTGTATGTAATTTTCTAGGAAAATCCTGAAATATGGAAACATAAAGAAGTGCCCAATCACCTTTTTGGAATGATTCCTTCTTGATATGTTTATCATGCCAGTTAGCTCTCTATTGTTGAATAACATCTGTGCGCTCTAGGGTGGACATGCATGCTTCATACAACTCATTGAGTTGTTGTAGGCATTGTTTATGTGCCTCTATAAGACCCAGTCCAATCTCCTGGGCCATCCTTAGAGTTTTGATCTCAAAATCAATTAGAAATACAGGTTCTTTACCATAGACTAAATGATAAGGAGAGTAGCCAATGGTGTTATGCCACATTGTACGATAAGCCCATAATTCATTTGAAAGATCGGTTTCCCAATTTTGACGGTTTGCTGAGACTGTTTTTGTCAAAATTGCCTCCAAGACTTTATTGGTGCTTTCTACTTGTTTGTTTTTCTATGGGTGGTATGGAGAAGTAACTCTGTGTGTAATATGATAATTTTTTAAGGTGGTCGTGATTCTATGAGCTGCAAATTGCGACCCTCCGTCAGAAATTACTTCTTTGGGTAATCCATAACGTACAAACAATTTGAAAAGAAATTTAATGACTACTTCCTCTGTTGCGTTTGACAAGGCCTCTGCCTCTACCCATTTGGTCATGTAGTCTGTCCCCACTAATATATAGGCCTTCTAATTTCACTTTGGGTTGAAGGGGCCAACGAAGTCCAGTGCCCATCTCTCAAAATGTTCTGCAACTACTTGTGCTTGCAGGGGCATTTCATCAGCTTGGCATGCTCGACCCATCCTTTGACAGCTGTCGCAAGCCTGGACATAGTTCTTTGAGTATTTACATATTGAGGGCCAATAATATCCCATTTGTAAGATATTATGCCTAGTCTTATGATCTTCAAAATGTTTAATGCAGGGATCATCATGACCTTCCTTCAGTATGTCGTAGATTTCGTTATCTCTCACACATCTTCGGATCTGGAGATCAACCCCTGTGTGGAAAATATATCTGCCAATCCAGGTGAATTGTGCACTACGTTGGATGATCAATTTTCTTTCCCTTGATGATAGGTGTGCTGGTAGTTTCCTAGCTGCCAAATAATTTGCCACATCAACATACCAAGGTGGCTTAGTAGTGACAACAAACTAATGTTCATCTGGAAATTGGTCTTGAACTGTCAAAGAATCATTTGTTTTGGGTACGTGAGACAGGAAGTATGCAACAAGATTCTCTCTTCTTGGTCGATCCTTGATGGTGATGTCGAATTCCTGCAATAGTAATAACCACCGTGTAACCCGTCCATTAGTAATAGGTTTATTAGCTAAATATATAATAACAGAATGATCAGTATACAAAATAACTGGATAGCTTGTTATATAGTGACGAAATTTATTAATAGCATGTATAACGACTAAAAATTCATTTTCTGTTACTGTATAATTTAATTCAGCAGGAGTAAGATTTTTGCTGATAAAATATATAACATAAGGTTTCTTGTCTTCTTCCTATCCAAGGACACTGCCTATGGCGATATCTGATGCATCTATCAAGATGTGGAATGGTATTTTCCAGTTCGGTCCTCTCAATACCGGTGTTGTTGAAATCATCTTTTTAAGTCCTGTGAATGCCACATTACACTTATCAGACCATTGAAATTCTGCATTACCAATTAAAGCATTTAAAGGTGCAACACTCTTTGCAAAATTTTCCATGAATCTGCGATAGTATCTTGAAGCGCCAAGGAATATACATACCTTAGTTTGTGTATGCGGTGTAGGAAAGTTAAGGATTACCTCAATTTTTGTTGGGTCTACCTTGATTCCATCTGCAGAAATATAATGTCCTAGTACCACACCTTCAGTAATCATCATATGACATTTTTCATGACTCAAACATAATCTGGTAGCAATGCATCGTTCTAGTACCTTCTCCATATTTCTTAGAGCTTGATCAAAATCATTTCCATAAGGTGTGAAATCATCCATGTAAACCTCAAGCCCTTCATTAATCAGATCAGAAAATATGCTCAGAATGGCCCTTTGGAATGTGGCTGGAGCATTACACAATACAAAGTGAAATACTCTGTATGCAAAGGTACCCCAGGTACATGTGAATGTAGTTTTATCTTGATCTTCCAGGGCAATATAGATCTAATTATAGCCACTGAAACCATCTAGGAAGGAGAAAAACTTCTTCCCTGCTAAAGTATCAAGGACCTGATCGATAAAAGGTAGGGGGAAGTTGTCCTTCTGGGTAGCCTTGTTGAGTTCTCTGTAGTCTACACAGATTCTCCATTTCCCATTCTTTTTGGGAATGATCACTAGTGGGGAGACCCATCAACTGTCCAAGGTAGGATATATAAAATCTACGTCTAGCAATTTCTATAATTCTTCTTTAACAATGTCCCCAAGGTGAGGATTCAATATTCTTTGGGGATGTTGTTTGGGTTGAGCATCTTTATCAATATAAATATGATGTGTGTAGAGTTGCAAATCAATTCCCTTCATGCTAGAATACTCCTAGGAAAAATCCCACTGATACTTAGAAAGGATATGAATCAACTTGTGTTGTTGTTGCTCATTTAGATTAGCATTAATAATTAGAAATATCCCTAGTGCAATATCAACTGGTTTGTTTTTATGAACAGAGGTAGTAGGGATCTGTTGTTCCATCAATTCTTCCAGCTGATATCTCTGTGCCTCATTATTTAACACAACCTTTAGCATTTTCCATGTCAGGTTACTTACAATAGTTGGGATATTAATGAAGTTGTTGATCACATCATCTTCTAGTTGATTATTGAGTCCCAAAGCTTCTTCTAGTGTGAGAGGGGGTTGTAGATATTTTTTGGGGTATCTAGGTGGTGGAAACTGTTGATGCATAGTGGACGGGTTTGGTTTAGTTGGAGGATACATGATGAGATTATTTGTGGCACCTCCTCTAGAAATGGTCATGTTGCCTGTGCGACATCATATGTATGCATCTGTTGTTGCAAGCCATGGTTTCCCTGGTATTAATGGATGTCCATCGAGTCCACTTCCTAGGTTGATAATGAGGAAACCAACTGGATACTCCCAAGATTCGACTGAAATTGATATATCCTGTAATGTACCAACTGGTTTGACCACTGATCAATTAGCCAATTGTAACATAATTGGAGTAGGTTCGAAGGAAGTGAAACCCAAGATATTGCAAGTTTCGATGGTCAAGATATTAATGGTTTCCCCCAAATCCACTAGTGTATTTGGAAAATAACAACCCTCTATTTGAACTGTTACTATGGGATTCCTAGGTTTTCATATTTGACGGGTTCATGTCTTCCTAGGATGAGATCAGACGAGGTACCTACCACGTGAATAGTTGATGATGAATTTTTAACTTTCCGGAAAGGTTTCTTCCCACATAATTCCTTAATTGGCTTTGCATAAATTGGGATGTCTTGCAGAGCCTACATGAGTGGGATCTTAACATATAAATTCCTTAGTTCCCCTACGATGTCAAAGTTAGGATACACGACTAGTTTTGCTATCATGAGTATTTCAGGAAACAGGGGAGGAGGAGTTACATCCTCATCGAGATTCTATTGCTCGACTGTGTTTCCTTCCTTTTTTGTTTCCTCTGTTATGACCATAGTCGAAGGTGTTATTGTTGGTTGTACATTATTTTCATTCTCCCGCTCTTGGTGACTGTTACTCTTTTCAGGAGAAATTATGTTCCCTGACCTTAGCCGGATTTCATTGCACCCTACATAATTGATTTAGCCATCCAAATTCTCAAGAATCTTCACAAGCTGGTCTGGTCTGTTATTGGGATTTGGGTCGGGTTGAGCTGGTAATTGAGGGAGTAATTGCAGTTGAGAATTCTGGGGTAGTTGGAGTGGAGCTTGTAAAGTGGGTTTCATTTGAGGGGCCATATCCATGTGTTGATTGGTCATTCCCATGGGGCACTACTAATTTTGGTTCTAATTGGAGTTTTGGGCAGATGTGTTGGACCACTGTGAAGGATAGGGGTTGTTGTTTGAATTCTACCAAGATGAGGTAGGGTATTGCGAGATGGGTAAGGTAGGATTTGCATCTAGTTGATTTGGCCAAGGGGTTTTTTCATTTGGTTGATTTATCCAAGTAGGATTTGCAACTGGATATTGCTGGTGTTTCCAAGTGGGGTTAGAAAATGGTTGAACCTTCCATGTGTTTCCAGAATTTTGCTGTTGATTATACTACCCAGAAAATAAAGAGGAAGGGTCTTGTAGTGTACTAGGAGGACAAGCCTGCCATTGGCGATGTTGGGCCATCAAATATACCGGTTCTATTTCCTCTTCTACCTCTTTGAATACAACTTTAATCCTAGGAGCGATGGGCATTGATCTGTTGCGTGGTATTTAGCACATATAACACACACCTGAATCACATCCAAAGGACATTCCCTTAGACCATGTTTCTTTCTGCATTGGTGGAAAAATATGGCCAAGGATTTTTCTACATCTTCCTATTCCTGCTTAGCTTACAAAACATCCAATTGTGTTGTCAAAGTGCTCAGAATGTCAGTTTTGAAATTTTCTAAAAGATTATTGACTTCTTCTCGGGTAACATCCCCGCTGGTAATGTTGCTATTTCTAGTGAGGGGAGTCTGCATCCCTGATCTGGTCCGTGTACTTCCACGTGAGAATCTGATGCACAATTGAACAATGTTATCATAAGTTTATTTATAAATATCACCCTTTCCCATTAAATTCAGTGTTTCTACCCATTCGTCCTTCATTCCTTTTATCAAGGTGGCTTTGAGTACCTCACCTGGTAATGTTCCATAAGGAGATCTTTGCAAATTGTATTGGAACCTTTCAACATATTCTTCTAACGTCTCATTTTCCTTTGCAGTCATTTGAAAGATTTCATCTTTTAGATCTCTGGTTCTACAATAATCCTGATATTTCGTTAAGAAGGCTTGTTTCATTTCATCGCATGATTTTATAGTTCCCCCTCCTAATCCCATAAACCAGCATAAAGCTACTCCTTTCAAGGTAGAAGGGAACAAATTTAGTTTTTGGGGTTCAAAGGTGTAGTCATATCCCCTACACAGGACATCGAATTCAAATAAGAACGCATCAGGGTCTTTTGAAATTAATCCATGAAAGGTTGGCTTATTTGGTAATGGGATTGTTTTCATAGGGGCATTAGCAACCAGATCAACTATCGGGTACTCCAAAGTAGAGGTATGGGCTCGTGGTTGATTTTGTTGCCCCATTTGGTTGAAAATATGCTAATAATCTTCAGGAATTTCTTGGCCTGGGTGTTCTATTTGAGGTGATTGATTAGTTGATCCCCTAGGGAATTTAAACTCACTACCTCTATCTAGGATTTCAGGTATACCTTCTCCTATGAAAGGAGATCTAGGACCAGGTGGTGGTGATGGGTTTGCCTTGGCAACCCCACTAGTATCCCCTTCTCCTTCCTCTAGATTACAAGAGTTCCCCTCGTCTAAAGGGTTGAGAGGTGGAAGATCCGTATTTTGAAAAATTTGTTCAGTCCCTTCAGTTCCGCTATGAACCTCGACATGGGCTGCAGTTGTTGAATTTTCTACCTGGGGTATTTGTGTAGAACCTCTCACGGAGTCCAGCAGAAACTTGATATCCATCTTTTGGATGATTTTGTTGGAAGATTGGTTGTTGTCATTGATGTCAACCCTAGTCATGGGTTTTGGACCACAAGATTGATGAAGTTATTTGGACATGAAGGAAAATGCACATGTAGATACAACACCCATGGATGGATAGTATACATCATGCTCTTCCGGTGGTATGTGGCCGCGTCCGCGTGGATCCTCATGGTTGAGAAATGAATTTTGAAGATGACAAAGTGAATTGTACAGCATGTAGGCCACGAAGACAATTAAAGAAAAGAATTACAAAATAACAAAGAAATTAATAGAATTCGGCACTAATGTTAAAAGAAATTGACATAAATGGTATAAATAAACATCATTATGCAGTCATTTGATACAAGTCCGAATTTCAGAGAGAAGAAAGTAAAGAAGGCAGTTCAAGGAGGATGAAGTCTTTTGGTGATGTGTTCTAAGGGTTTGTGACAAGTCCTGAAAATAGTCAAAAAGCGAGGTGTTGGAATTAAAGCAGGTCATAACTTTCATCTGAGACTCCAAATGCGATTGGGACCACTTCCATTGGAAAGAGTAAATAATTTAGTTTCTTTTGTGCAGTTGAGAATCAGATGTGTTAAATATTGAGCGCGGGGAATGTTGTACAAGTGAGATCTTGAGCAGGACCCAGGGTGGTAAAGTTCTATTATCTCATATATTCTTGGGTGGAAGAAGGGGCAAGGATAGAGAGTTCAGATCTCTCTTATATTGGAGGATTGTATATTCCTCTTGGAGGTTTATCCTCCTTTACATTTGGAAGGTGTAGCTACCTTTGGGAAGTCATTACTTCCCTTGACAAAACTATTGATTATTTCTCATATATTGTGCATGGTGTATTGTGGTGTATTGGTGTAGCTCTTATACTGTGTTCATTTCTCATTGGATATAATTGAATGATTTAGAGTATAAGTTGAAAAAGGTTTTAAATTGTACTTGATCTTGATTCACCCCCTCTAAATTATCAACAGGTGGTATCGGAAGCGAGGGTTACCTTCAATGCAGTTTAACCACTAGAAAGAAGATCATATCTTTTGAGAAATGGAAGAAACATTGATAAGGATTCCACCATTTGATGGAAACATTTTGAATCTTGGAAAAATAGAATGGAAACTTACTTGAAAAGCTCTTGGGGCAGATGTTTAAATCTTATTTGCTTCAGGATATAGTAGCCAGTATATCATCAGGTGGGATGTGGCCTCAGTGTCAATCAAGCCCATCAGGGTGAAAAAAGTGTGAAGAAGAATCCAAGAAAAAGAGAATCTTAAAAAAATTGAAGCATCTTGAGATTGAAAATAGCAAGATCAAAGACACACAAAAGAAAACTAAGAAGTGGAGTGGTTAGTTGTGAAAAGACTAGGTTGTAAGCAAAAGCAATTAGAAGACTTTGAGAAAATGAGAAGAAACATTTCCTTGAAAACTCTACTTGAAGAAGCAAAGAGAATAGCAGAAGTAAAGAAGGTCAAATGATAGAAAGAAGAAGATTGTGAAACTTGAACAAGAGTTGTCTCATTGAGGAAGAGCTTAAGAAACTCTCAGGTGCCAAAAGACTTAGCATCTTGGATGCATGGGTGAAACTTCATACAAAGAAGATGCAAATACCAACAAGTAGGTTGAAGAAAAGAGCTACCTGAGGCAGTTGATGAAAGTGGACCCGGGATACGAGGAAAAGAATGAATGATTACAAAGGGTAAGATATCAAGACCTCCTACCTTGAGGAAATGAAAGAAGCTTCAATCGTTATGAAGGAAGCGCAAAAGAATAGATCATGAACCAGGATGGACTACATCACAAAGCCCTTACTCCAAAGGTATCAAAATTTCTTTCTTGGTCATTGTTATACTTGCAAAATTTTGGACATAAGGCAATTAATTGAAGTCAATGAAAGGAACAAATACACAGAAACATGAATGGTGTAAAATAGAAGATATGGAAATAATTGTGGTTGTCCTTGAAGTTATAATTCATTTTACTAGTTGATGGACAAAAATATTGTATCTACAAATGCAATTATCTTGGTCACAAAGCGAAAGTTGGATATATGAATGAAGATGTGCCTATGCAATACGATTATGGAGAGGAAGGCGATTCCAAACAATGAAGATTGTCGAATAGCATTGTGGCCCGAAAATGTCTTAAAGAAGATGGAATGGGTACATAGGCGGTGGATGTTCTTCACACATGACTAGGGATCAAGACAAATTCAATAAAGAAAAGAGGTGGCAATGTTGCATTTGGCGATGTCTCATAGCAAAATACTTGGAAAAGGTGTGGTAGAGCTTGGAAGAAAAATGTAAAAGCAAAGAATGTTACATTGGTTGAAGACTTGAATCATAATCTACCGGTGTTAGCAAAATGTGTGATCAAGGATACACTCTTCGTTTATTCGAAAATGTAAAATCGGAGAAAATAGCTTTCGGGAAGATTGGTTGTTGCAACAAGAAGACCGAACAAGCAGTATACATCCTAGACATGAAGAAGGAAGGCGAAATACACAAAAGGATTCTAAGGAAGAAAACATCCAAAGACCAAAAATAAGGATGAAGTATTATTGAGTGCCACATGTTTTGGGGGGCGACGAAAGAAGAGGTTACCTTTTCCATTAGGCTTCGAGGAGAAGCCATACCCTTTTCATTGATGTCAAAGGAAGAAATTGGGATCATGATGATAGGGGGAGCATGAGTGTTGCCATCAATGTGAGGAGATTGTTGGAAGATTGGTTGTTGTCATTGATGTCAACCCCAGTCATGGGTTTTGGACCACAAGATTGATGAAGTTATTTGGACATGAAGAAAATGCACATGTAGATACAACACCCATGGATGGATAATATACATCATTCTGTTTCCGGTTGTATGTGGCAAATCCGTGGATCCTCATGGTTGAGAGAAATGAATTTTTGAGATGACAAAGTGGGTGTACATGTAGGCCCTGAAAACAATTAAAGAAAGAATTACAAAATAAAGAAAGTGTCGGTCATTTCAATGTTAAAATGAAGTGACATAAAATGGTATAAATAAACATCATTATACATTCATTTTGATACAAGTCGAATTCGGAGAAAGAAGAGAAGTAAAAAGAGGCGGTTCAAGGGAGGATGAAGTCTTTTGGTGATGTGTTCTAAGAGGTTTGTGACAGTCTGAAACTAGTCAAAAAAGCCGGTGTTAGGGTAAAAGCTTGATCATAATTTTTTTTTCATCTGAGAATCCAAATTAATTGGGACCACTTCCATTGGAAAGAGTACGAACTGTAGTTTCTTACGTATTGCGAGTTTCAGAAATCAGATGTTAAATATTGAGTGGGGCATGTTTGTTACAAAGTTGGGTCTTACGAACAGGTCAAATTGAATAAAGTTCTATTATCTCATATATTCTTGGGTGGAAGGAAGAGGGGCAAGGATAGAGTTCAGATATCTCTTTATTGGAGGATTGTATATTTCTCTTGGAGGTTTATCCCTCCCTTTACATTTTGGAATTTGTAGCTACCTTTGGAAGTCATTACTTCCTTGAACAAAAACTATTGATTATTTCTCATATATTGTGCATGGTGTATTGTGGTGTATTGTGTAACTCTTATACTATTTGTTCATTTCTCATTGGATATAATTGAATGGTTTTAGAGTATAAGTTGAAAAAGGTTTTAAATTGTGCCAATCTTGATTCACCCCTCTACATTAATCCTTGATTTCATCTATGAAAGTGCTTCTTCTAGGGGCCATCGGGCCCTAGGCTTTTGTAGTTTTTGATGGGGGTTTTGGTTTTTAGGGTTCTTTCTTCTTAGTCATGCACACTTAGCGAAATTCTAAGTACTAGTGACCTCTATACATCTGACTGCAAAAAATTCTAAGTACCTAAGTGACCTCTATACATCAGCTGGAGGTATGCATTGGCACAAGCATTTTACTTGTTTCCTACATAGGTTCTTACCTTCCATATTCAATACCTCATCCTCTAGAGACACAACCTATGCTATCTTTGACACTCTCCCCGACAACGACGCCAAAATGTTGGGCTCTAAATATGTTCTAAAAACAACCTTAGTTTAACATTAATTTATCAACCCGAGGATTCATCTTTTATTTCAAGAATATCAGCAAAGTCTATGCAGATAGTTGTAGAGGCTAAAATCGTGTAGTTAAAGAAAATCTGAGTTTATCAACAATCAAGTTTCTCACATATTCCTTTAAAATTATGAAGCTAATATCTATGAAATAATTGAAATCTGATTTACAACATGTTGTGAATTAAAGGAATTAACTAATCTATTGAATTCATCTACTAAGAAGAAATAATCTAATCTAGGAAAATACTTGCAGAACTAATCTATCAACTATTAATCAACTTGCTAGAAAAGAAATTGTTATCACTCCAGGAAACTTTCCTAGGCTGTATCTCAGAGATGTCTGGTAACTTAACCTTTTTGTAACTATTTTCTCAATAATGGGTGTGGGTTTGGATCAAGATGAATATCTTAAATCACTAGATTGTATCTTCAAGGCATTCTAGCTATATTCATGCAATACAAGGCCTTCAAGAGCTATTATCAGATAGGTTTGTAAATCAAATGGATAAGAAAACCAATCAATTAACCAAAACATACATAGGAAATATATATGATGGGTCAACAAACTAGAAAATGATGCTTATGATTCTTTCTTAACAATCAAAGGTAAGATGACAGTTACCATGGGACCATTAAACATAAACAAAGGAATGATTTCAACTCATAGGCATAGAAAAAGATAAAAGATAGTCTGAAAATAACAGTGAAAGAAGCTTGCAGGCTTAATATATTAAAGAAAGTGTATTTTTTACAATAACAGTGGATTGTAGAGCTCAAAATCGAACCTTTTGTTCATCAAATGTTTTGGGCTTTATATTCCTTTACAAACAGTTTCAAGATCCTATATTACTGGATTGAATTTTTCCTAAAATAGAAAATCAATAACTGGCCCAAGAAAGTAGGCAAAGATCCTATAAACTAGGTCAATTCAAATTCTCAAATGATCTTTATGTTCTTCAGATTATTTGACAGGTGTAGTGAGCCTTCTGAGGCTGTTGGATCTCATGTGATATGGGAGGAGTCAAACATGACACCTGTTGACAGTCAAACAACTTCATATCCTTGAAAATAGCTAACCGTGTTTTACCTTTCTGTCTTGTAGAGCACCTCCAAAACCAAAACAAACTCTTGATAAGGATGCCATTAATTATCTTCCATCGATTGGAACCATTTTTTAGGCTTTTGGACAAGGAAAACTTAGACCTGTGCAAAAATATTAACTTTGTACCTTATTAGTGCTTTTGGTAGCTAGAGTAGATAGAATTCAGACCAATTAGCTACTAAAATCTCTACTTTCGGTGGCTAATGAACAATCGATATGTTCTCCTAAGCCACCGTAACCTGATATTATCAAAATTTCAAAAATACCCTTTGTCTTAGCTCAAAAACACCTTAGGACTGATCGTTTTAGGCTTCTGTATTTTTCTCAAAGATTGTAGGGTTATCGACTGCCTCTGGTTCATTACACTAAACTGCCAGCTCTGCTAGGGTCTCAAGAGAACCATGTGTCTGAGCCTAGTGTTTTGAAGACATAGCTTGTTTCCTCAAATCCCTGACCTTTTTCTTCAAGCCCTGAGCTACTCTCCATAATATGTTGTAGTCTTTTACAATCTTGTCCTTATTTTTTTTCTCCTTTATGCTTTCATAGGCTAATCTTTCCAAGGATGAGTTGCTTTCTGCAAAGTTCTTCGATATGATTTCATACCTGGTTTTGATTACCCTTTCTAGCACTTCTTTCTTGGCTAACTTCTTCTTAATCTTATTGATTTCCTTTGATTTACTCTGCTTTAGTCATTTTCTAGATGAGGCATCTGCAATTTGTGGTTCTTTCTCTTCTTGAGGTGTAGGTGATGGAAGGTCTTTATAACTTGCTGTGTATATATCCACAAAAACATAATTTTCATGCCCTGTGGTAACTGAATCCTCGTGCCCTGTTTCAATCTGGTGCTCTTCATCCTCTGAGTCTGTGTAAGGAAGATTAAGAATGTTTTTGTTCACTGGGGATTCTTTGGCCTTTTCTTTTTCACTGTTGAAATTTAATTTCTTCTTAGTTTTGTCAAGCTTAGAGGAAGGAGAGGGTTGATTAACTGGAGCTGGAGAGATAGCTCTCCTCCTCCTCTTTCCACTTCTAGGAGTAGAAGACTTCTTGGAATGAGGACTCTTTTTACCTTCTGGATGAACCTCAGTCTGGAAATCATTCCAGAACAAGAAGTAATTCCACTCTTTGCCTCTCCTTTGCAACAACTCACAAACCAAAAGTTTAATCAGACGGTGGTGGGATAATCTACCTACAACTTTATTGGGCTTGGCCTTGACTTGATGAGCCATTTTTGATAAACTTCTATGGAGAAAATAGGGCAGATTGAGTGAGTTTCTACCAGTCAAATGATTTATGAGTTTAAAATGGCAAATCATCATTCTGTTATATCGCCCTTCACAAGTTATATAAACCATTATGGATTTTAGTAATTGTTTCCATTTCTCTTCAAGGAAAGACATAGGAATGTCTTTCTTCCATATCAAACCCTTGTGTTTTGGTTTCAAATAAGACCTGAATTCAACATTCTTAGTGACAGTAGTTTTAAAACATTTTTCTCCAGTCCCGAGAAGCTCTGTCACTTCAGCTATGAGGGATTCATCTATCTCGAATTCATCCCAACCTATGATTGCTTTCTTTCCATCGAAATTGAGGGCAAATGCCTCTGCCACCTGCTGATGAGAACTCTGTAAGTTTTTGAAAAAATTATAACACTCTGCATCCCTGAACAGTTGACATACCTCATGGTGTGATTCCAAGTAACTGATGTCATCGAGCTCTTTCCTCAGGGTTGACGCTCCTTTATTCATTTTCCACAATGCTTCCACACACCTGTGATTAAAGGAATGGATTTTGGGGGAGAGTTACACAAAATAGAGTTAGGGAGAGTGGGCTTGGCTGTGACAGAAATGAGAAAACTGAGGTGATCTTTAGAATGTGGCACTAATTACAAGGGATGTGGTAGAACGGTTGGTAATTTGCAGAAGTCATGGTTGATAACTATAATGATTGAGGGTACATAAGCATATGGCTTGATGATACAATAATCTGAAAAGATTCGCTTATATCATACAGAGATCATCTTCCGGTCGTGAACGGTTCATTCTCCTATCTTTTCGACAACGTATTACAATTATAAAACTTTGAACCCAATGGTTGAAACATGTGAAAGGATGTGATGACTCTTTTCCTGCTTCTGTGATTTTGATGGCTAAAATAGCCCTGAATTCCTTTGTTTAATCTACCGAAAGATAAGGCTTTCGGTGGCTAATAAACAATCGAAATTTTCTCCTAAGCCACTGAAACCTGATATTTGAATTAGATCTAATAAAAACTAAACAAAAGTTTATTTAAACTTTATTACATGCGTAAAGATTTGAGAAATGAGCTTTAAAAAATTAAAAAAAAGTTCTTTTTTAAAAGACATCCTATCACCTAAAATGAAAAATCTTAATTGATTTATTTGAGGAGATAACATTGGCTCCTATTGGGGGCGAAAGCCTCCCCGTGAGGTTTCAAGAACCACAAAACCAATTCCTTTCCTGAAAAATGAAAATTCAAACCTATCTACTAGTGTTTCCATTGGGCATGGAGTTATTTTGCAAAAACAAAATTTGAAAATAAAAATTACAATGATAAGGCTTCGAAGCCTTAGATAAAATAGAGTTTCAGAAAATGCCCATTAACTGGGCCACCAAACATTTCTTCACCTTCCAGACTTTGCAGGATGAAGGTGTTGTTGTTTTGTACTTGAGTTATCATGAGAGGACCGGTCCACAAAGAATCAAACTTGTCGTGCTTGCCTTTATCTTGTCTGAGGGCATCCCATTTCAGAACCCAATCACCAACCTGAAAGTCGTCCACCTTTGATTTTCTATCAAAAGTATCCTTGATCCTCTTTTTATGAGCTTCTGATTTATCCACCATATGTTCTCTGACCTGCTGCAATTATACCAAGTCAAGCATTCTTCTCACCACATCATTTGATTCAGTTTGTTCCTCCTGAAAAAACTTAGCCACCGGTAAAACTCTTTGAATGGGGAAAATGGCATCAGTTCCATAAACTAGTTTGAAGGGAGAAATTCCTATGGATTTCTTGTTAGTTACTCTGTCTTCCCAAAGAGAAAACTTTAGTTTAGAATCCCAACTCTTTTGATTCTCCTCCAACAACCTTTTGATGATTCTGACTAGACTATTATTGGACGACTCAGCAAGGCCATTACCTTGAGGGTAGTAGGAAGTAGAGTGTACCAATTGAATGCCCATTGAATTACACATGTCAACCAATGCATCATCTTTGAAAGTTGTTGCATTATTTGTCACTATCCTTTTTGGGCAACCGAATCTGATCAGGATATTCTCATAGAGAAACTTCATGATGACCTCATGAGTGGCATTTCTAGTGGGGATTGCCTCTATCCACTTTGTAAAATAGTCGTTGGCTACCAAGATCCATTTACGCTGACCACTAGATGAAGGATTAATCTCACCTATGAAATCTAAACCCCACTGTTGAAAAGGACCATTCACTACAATAGGTCTCAGGGGCAGAGATTGTAGTTGCTGTTTTCCTATGAATCTTTGACACTTATCACAATATTTCACAAAGGCAAACACGTCTAAAAAAAGAAAAGGCCAATAATGCCCATCCCTTAAGATTTTATGAGCTTTGGTCTTCCAGTAATGATGGCCTCAACAAATACTTGAATGAAACTGATGCATGACTTCAGTTGACTCTTCTTTGTCTAAACATTTTAGTAGTAAATCGGTAGGATCTTTCCATTACAAAAGATTATTATTAATGAAAAATTTAATTTCTCTGAGCTTAAGGGCTCAGGCTTGAGCCATGCTAAGTTCAGGAGAAACCTCCAACTTCTGTAAAAAATGAATAATACCTGAATACCACTCACATGAAGACAAATTCTTAGCCACCTGCTGGTTTCCATGTTGTTCTTCCGCTGCTACCCCTGTCTGCAAACTTGATGAACTTTCCCCAATGAAATTTATGTCCAAAATATCACAGTTCTCTTCTGTCAAAATCTTGTCAAGGCCTTGGCCTTTTACCAGCTTAGTGGGCTTCACTTCTATGTCAAACTCAATCAGCTTTGCGATCCATTTAGCTCTCTTTCCATCAATATCGGGTTGAGTCAAGACATCCTTCACAGAGGCTGAAGGAACATAGGCAACAACCTTTTGCATGGAGGATATAAATTCTTAAATCTTTTAATGACTTAATGAGAGAATAAGCTTGTTTTTATATAGGATCATACCTTAGTTCAACATCTCTGAGTGATTTGCTGAAAAAGGCCACCGGGTGATCAAGACTTTCATCATATTTTTGTAACAAGACAGTTGCCACTGTGTCATAGGAAGCAAAAGAGAAAATATAGAAGTTCTTGGTGTAATCCGAACTGATTAGAGTGGGGGATTCCATGATAGCCTGTTTGATATCCTAAAATGAACTTCTTACATTGTTTGTCCATTTTATCTTGGATTCCTTTTTTAGCATAGAGGTTATGTGTTTCACTAACTCAACGAAATTAGGAATAAATCTTCTGACAAAATTTATATTGCCGAGTAGAGATTAGATATCCTTCTTTGACCTTGGTATGGACAAACTCTGAATTTCTTCCACCTGAGCTAGATCAATTTTCATTCCTTCTGCTGAAACAATGTGGCCTAGGAACTTACCCTTCTTGAGAGAAAATTTAGATTTTTTGGGGTTCAGCGAAATCCCGAACTGTCCGCATTTCAAAAATACTCTTTTCAAATGCTTCAGATGCTCTTCATGACTGCTAGAATAAACTATGATGTCATCAATATAGATGAGGAAAAACTTGTCCTTCTCTTCCACGAAAGCTATGTCCATGGCCCTCTGAAAAGTGGCCCCAACATTCATTATCCCGAATGGCATCTTCGCGTATATGAAGGTACCCCAAGGAGTAGTAAAGGAAGTTTTTTCTTGGTCATCAGGATGTACAGAAACCTGGTTATAGCCTGAGAAGCCATCTAGTAAAGACATGACAGTGGCTCCTAAATTTTTTTGTAGCAAGTGTTCCATCTTGGGTAGGGGATAGTTGTCTTTCTTTGAGCATTTATTTAAGTTTCTAAAATCAAATTATAACCTGATCTCACCATTTTTCTTTCTCACTATTACTAGATTTGCAATCCATTTAGAGTATCTTAATGGGATTATGATTTTGGCATCAAGGAGCTTTTTTATTTCTTTTTCAATTACAGGAAATAGGAGAGGAATTATAGGTATCAGTTTCTATTTGAAAGGGATGGTGTCTTTCTCAAGGGGAATCTTATGTTGAATGACATCAAGATCATAGGTTTTCAGATCACTATATTTCTAGGAAAAAACATCAACAAATTCCTTCATAACACTGCAATATTCTGAACTCTGGTCAACAGTTAATTCAGCGGATAGATTTATGAATTTAGGATGAATTTGGATTCCTATATTGTGCTCATGGACAGCAGGATCCTTCTCCTTCTTATCAGGTTTGTAGGGGACATCGTTTTTGTCAAAAATATTCTCAAGAGGCACCAAACCCTAAGGTATATAATTGTTGGGCCGCTGAACAATATCATGTTGACCCATTTTTCTTTTTAGCTTAGGCTTTTTGGATTCCTCTACATTTTGATTTTCCTGGTCAATATGCATATCAGAAAATTCATCTACCACTTGGAGAAATCTACTAAGCTCATCATCATCTTCAAAGACTTTCCAATATTTGATATTGTCAGGTAGGGATGGTCTATATTTGACTTGGATTTCATAATTCATTCTGGGAGGCATGGGAGGAATGAACATACTGGATGAGACAACAAGGGAATCAATAAGGTGACTCATAGCTCTGGGCATATAAGAAATATCAAAAATGGAGAAAGAGTCCCTGATTTTCCATACCTCATCCCTGTAAGCTTTCAACCTGAGATGTTTTTCTTGGAAAGTACTATTCACTTGTTGTATGATAATATCCTCATCTCCAAACACTTTTAGTCCTTTGATTCCCATCTCCTTGGCAGAATTTAATCACAATAGAAAAGACTCATAATATGCTATATTGTTAGTAGTTTTGAAATCAAGTTTAAAAGACAAATGAATAGCCTCTTTTGAAGGAGAAATCAAAACTACACCTGCACCTGCTGAGTCTTTGGTACTGGCACTATCAAAGAACATGCTCCACACGGGAGTACTCTCTCCATCAGTCTGTTGATAAGTAGGCTTTGTGAGCTGCAAAGGAGATGGATGAGAATCATCTATTTGCAGAATTCATGATCCAAAGTCTATGTCTAATGCATAAATGGGATGGTTTACATAATTCTTCTCATCACTAATGATGTAGGCAAACTGGTTTTCTCTGTAAAGTCTTTTTAGTTCTCCTGCAAACAACAGGACTGTGGAATACAAAAGATCCATCTGCAAGGTACCCCCTAGCCTTTTTCTCTATGAACGCAACAAGAGGAGGCCAAACTTGGGTGGGATATAAACCACTACAACATCCATTACCATGCTTCATTGGCAACTGGGAAAGGTTTATGACAAGGTATTTTATGAGGCCAAGGCATCTAACTTTCCTAGAGTTGAAAGAGAAGAGATCATGGTAAGGTTTTGTGATGTCAAGCCCAAGTTCATCCATCACTGTTTTAGGCATAATATTGTGTGACGCTCCCGAGTCAAGCAAGCAATTGTGAAGGATCTTGTCATGGATATTCAGGGATATGTAGAATGGGTGGAGAAGAGTCATCTCGGTCTTCTACCATAGGTCCTATAGTCATTGTGGGCTTGTCATCTTGAAGGTTTACGTAATCAACAACTAGGGGAGTCTTTGGTTGAAGGTACTTTAGGATAACAGACTTGAATATGTCATTCTTCATAAGTTCAGTCAATGGCATAGGTATTTTCACCTTCTGAATTTTTGATTCAAAATTAAATGAATATGATATTTTATCGAAAGGTTTTACCTTGTTAGAAGGAGCTCTGAGGGACACCTGTTCTTTAGCTTGGGGATGTAATTGCTTCTATTGTTGTTTTGCAGAAGTGGAGGTATGCTTTGTAAGAGCAGAAGGCTGCTTGGCAGCAACATCTTTCTTTTTTCTGGGGGAAACAAACAATGGATTTGGAGTTGCAGTTTTAGATCTTAAATTGTAACCTGGCTGATCATCTGTTTAATAAAAATATTCTTCAATGCTTGCCTCATGAATCTGCTCGTCCATCTGGGCCTCCTCATAATTTGTGTGTGTCAAGAAGGAGGAATCATTTATATCCCCAAAACAATTGATGTCATCTTCTTCTTCAAATTCATCATGAGATAGCTCATGCTCCTCTTCTAGCACTGCATTTTGGAAGGGGCCCCTGATCCTTTGGTATTAAATTGCATTCTTGTCTCTCTGAAGGATTTGGACCTATTGGTTGTTCCTTCTGTAAGGAAATGCATTGGGATTCCTGGGAGCATAGGCATTAGGCTCTTTACTTTTTGCTGGTTGCTAACTCTGAATTTTCAGTTTTGACATTTACGAGGTCAAGTTGTCCAAAATCTTGGCCATATTTTCCATTTTGGTATTTGAAGAAGAAGGAGGATCAACATACGACTTCTTTCTCTCAATTTTTCCTTTAAGTTTTTGAGATGCCATAATGTTAGATTCGACCTCGAGAGCAGCGTCTTGCATTAAAGCAAGTGTGGCTGACCTTCTTTCTCTAAGGATTAAGAAAAATTCTAGATCAAAGGCAGAAGAGTAAGTAATCTTTGATGATGCATCAGTTGGCTTGATCTCTGTTGGGATCTTGCCAAACATCTTATTGAATCTTTTGGTGAAGTCTGACACAGACTCTCCATTTTCTCTTCTTAGATTTCCAAATTCAGTAATATAATACAAGAGGGTCTCTTCTTTCTCCCAAATGTTTCAAAAACACTTCATCTAATTTCTCAATACCTACCACTGAATTTGCTGGCAGTTCCTTGAACCACTTCCTGGCTTGACCATCCAAGCTCTGCACAAAAATTCTGGTCCAAACATCTTCCTCTGAAATGTTAATATTCTCAGCATAAGCATAGAAAGCTTCTATATGTTCTTCAACAGTATAATCCCCAGATCCAGTAAACTTTGACATATATTTCTGATAGTCTCCTGTTGGCATGGATGATAAGGGATTGGGAAACACAAGAGGGGCATACCTATTGGCTAAGATTTGTTCCATTTTTGTCAAAGGGGAAGCCATGGAAATCTTGGGGGTTGATGCAGAGGAAGATGTTTTGCAGATGATGGTTGAGATGGGATAGGTGGGACTATGGATAATGGTGGTCTTACTTCACTGAGGAGTGAAGGGGAAGCATTGGTAGGATGACTACCCAGGAATGTGTTTCCTGAATAAGGTGGAAAGTAAGAAGTTCTGTAAAACTGATCGAGCAACACGACCAAGTTTTCTTCACCCTTAGAGGAAATATCTTGTAAAATATATCTTCAAGAATGGGCAGACTTGTATGAGTATGGAAAAAACTCTCTACAGGCTCAATTGGTGAACAATTCAAGGAAGAGGAAGAGTCCTCTTCTTGGATGGATTCTACAACTTCTTCTCCTAAGTTGGATATAGTAACGTGCTTAGAAATAGAATCTATAACATCAGAGGAAATTGAAGGCTCATCACCCTTCAATCTTTTTGACACAATTTTAATTTTCTGAGAACTAGAAGTTTCAGCAGAAGGGGATTCGACAAGAGGTTCTCTAGATACAAAAGAATAAGTGTTTCTTGAAATACCTAGTTTAGATGCTCTTGCAGATTCAAAAGTTTTTCTTTGCAATGCTTTTCCACTTCTGATGATCTTCTCAGGATCTGGAACTGGTGCTTCCAGTGGTCTTTCTTTGTTTCCCCTAGTATGAGCCCTTTTTGGAGCCACTTTGTTCCAATGGAGTCGCCAGATATATGGTTACAACTGCAAATGTGTCCAAACTTTGTCTATCATCAAAGTTGGATATTGTCGTCTCCCAAGGAAGATGAGCTTTAGTCTCCTCTCCTCGTCAATGACGCCAATTTGTTATCAGTCCAGGAAACTCTCCTAGGATGTATCTCAAAGATGCCTGGTAACTTAACCTTTTTGTAACTATTTTCTCAATAATGGGTGTGGGTTTGGATCAAAATGAATATCTTAAATCACTGGATTGTATCTTAAATAAAGTCTAGCTATATTCATGCAATACAAGGCCTTCAAGAGATATTATCAGATAGGTTTGTAAATCAAATGGATAAGAAAACCAATCAATTAACCAGAACATACATAGGCAATATATAAGATGGGTCAACAAACTAGCAAAGGATGCTTATGATTCTTTCTTAATAATCAAAGGTAAGATGACAGTTACCATAGGACCATTAAACATAGACAAAGGAATGATTTCAACTCATAGGCATATAAAAAGATAAAAGAGAGCCTGACAATAATAGTGAAAGAAGCTTGCAGGCTTAATATATTAAAGAAAGTGTCTTTTTTACAATAACAATGGATTGTAGAACTCAAAATTGAACCTTTTGTTCATCAAATCTTTTGGGATTTATAGTCCTTTACAAACAGTTTCAAGATCGTAGATTACTGGATCAAATTTTGCCTAAAATAGAAAATCAATAACTGGCCCAAGAAAGTAGGCAAAGATCCTATAAACTAGGTCAATTCAAATTCTCAAATTCTCAAATGATCTTTATGTTCTTTAGATTCTTTGGTAGGTGTAGTGAGCCTTCCGAGGCTACTGGATCTCATGTGATATGGGAGGAGTCAAACATGACACCTGTTGACATTCAAACAACTTCATATCCTTGAAAATAGCTAACCATTTTTTACCTTTCTGTCTTGTAGAGAACCTCCAAAATGAAAACAAACTCTTGATAAAGGTGTCATTAATTATCTTCCATCGATTGGAAACATTTTTGAGGCTTTTGTACAAGGAAAAATTGGACCTGTGCAAAAACATTAACTTTCTGTCTTATCAGTGCTTTCGATAGCTAGAGTAGATAGAATTCAGACCAATTAGCTACCGAAAGCTCTGCTTTCAGTGGCTAATGAAAAATCGATATGTTCGCCTAAGCCACTGAAACCTGAGATTATCAATATTTCAAAAATACCCTTTGTCTTACCTCAAAAACGCCCTAGGAATGATCTTTTTAGTCTTCTGCATCTTGCTCAAATATTGTAGGGTTACTGGTTGCCTCTGGTTCATTGCACTGAACTGCCACCTTTGCTAGGGTCTCAAGAGAAGCATGTGTCTGAGCCTAGTGTTTTGAAGACATAGCTTGTTTACTCAAATCCTTGACCTTTTTCTTCAAGACCCGAGCTACTCTCCATAAGATGTTGTAGTCTTTTACAGACTTGTCCTTCGTTTTCTTCTCCTTTATGCTTTCATAGGCTAATCTTTCCAAGGATGAGTTGCTTTCTGCAAAGTTCTTCGACAGGGTTTCATACCTGGTTTTGATTACCCTTTCTAGCACTTCTTTCTTGGCTAACTTCTTCTTAATATTCTTGATTTCCTTTGATTTACTTTGCTTCACTCGTTTGGTAGATGAGGCATCTGCAATTTGTGGTTCTTGTTCTTCTTTAGGTGTAGGTGATGGAAGGTCTTCATAACTTGTTGTGTATATATCCAAAAAAACATAATTTTCATGCCCTGTGGTAACTGAATCCTCATGCCCTATTTCAATCTGGTGCTCTTCATCCTCTGAGTCTGTGTAAGGAAGATTAAAAATGTTTTTGTGTACTAGGGCTTTTGGCCTTTTCTTTTTCACTGTTGAAAATTAATTTCTTCTTAGTTTTGTCAAGCTTAGAGGAAGGAGAGGATTGATTAACTGGATCTGGAGACATAGCTCTCCTCCTCCTCTTTCCACTTCTGGGAGTAGAAGACTTCTTGGAATGAGGAATCCTTTTACCTTCTGGCCGAACCTCAGTCTGGAAATCATTCTAGAACAAGAAGTAATTCCACTCTTTACCTCTCCTTTGCAACATCTCACAAACCAAAGTTTAATCAGACTGTGGTGGGATAATCTATCTGCAACTTTATTGGGCTTTGCCTTGACTTGATGATCCATTTTGGATAAAATTCTATGGAGAAAAGAGGGCATATTGAGTGGTTTTCTACCAGTCAAATGATTTATGAGTTTAAAATGGTAAATCATCACTTTGTTATATTTCGCTTCACAAGTTATATAAACCATTATGGATTTTAGTAACTTCTACCATTTGTCTTCAAGGAAAGACACAGGAATGTCTTTCTTCCGTATCAAACCCCTATGTTTTGGTTTCAAATAAGACCTGAATTCAACATTCTTAGTGACAGTAGTTTTAAACCATTTTTCTCCAGTCCTAGGAAGCTCTGTCACTTAAGCTATGAGGGATTTGTCTATCTCGAATTCATCCCGACCTATGATTTCTTTCTTTCCATCGAAATTGAGGGCAAAGGCCTCTGCCACCTGCTGATGAGAACTCTGTAATTTTTTGCGAAAATTATAACATCCTGCATCCCTGAACAATTGACATACCTCCGGGTGTGATTCCAAGTAATTGATGTCGTCGAGCTCTTTCCTCGGGGTTGACGCTCCTTTCTTCATTTTCCACAATGATTCCACATAGCTATGATCAAAGGAATGGATTTTGGGGGAGAGTTACACAACGTAGAGTTAGGGAGAGTCAGCTCGACTATGACAAAAATGAAAAAACTGAGGCGAGATTTAGAACGTGGCACTGATTAAAAGGGATGCGGAAGAATGGTTGGTGATTTGCAACAGTCATGGTCGATAACTATAATGATGGAGGGTACGTAAGAATATGGATTGATGATACAACGATCTGAAAAGATTCTCTGATATCATACAGAGATCAGCTTCTGGTCGTGAATGGTTCGTTCTCATGTCTTTTCGTCGACTTATTGAAATTATAAAACTTCGAACCCAACAATTGAAATGTGTGAAAGGACGCGCTGACTCTTTCCCCACGTCTGCGATTTCAGTGGCTAAAATAGCCCTGAATTCCTTTGTTTAAGCTACCGAAAGCTAAGGCTTTCAGTGGCTAATGAACAATCGAAATGTTCGCCTAAGACACCGAAACCTGAGATTTGAATTAGATCAAATAAAAACTAAAAAAAAATTATTTAAACTTTATTACATGCGTAAATCTTTGACAAATGAGCTTTAAATTTTTTTAAAAAGTACATTTTTAAAAGACATCCTATCACCTAAAATGAAAAATCTCAATTGATTTATTTGAGGAGATAACAGAAACAATGAATTATTATATTTGTGAAAAGAGACAACAAATTTAATCTAATCGAAAGGAACAACAAATATAATCTAATTGAAAGGAACGACAAATCTAGTCTAATCGAAAGGAACAACAAATATAATCTAATCAAAAGGAACGACAAATGTAGTCTAATCGAAAGGAACAACAAATTCTAATTTAAGCGAAAGGGACAACGTGTATGAAAATGAGAGGAACTATTAAGCAGTAAACTACAAAAATGGAAACTGGAACAACAATTGGTAACATTCAGATGAAACACCTATCTTTTGTAAGAAAACAATATAAAAATTTCAACACACTCATGCATTCATCTTTACTATTGCAAAAGAGATTTAAATCATAGAATGGAAATCAAATTGATACAATTACATAATGAGACACTAACTCCTTTAGACTGGGCGCTCATTCCTCAGAAGCACTGCTACTAGAAACTTTGTATTCAAGAATGGTAAAAATGCCAAAAGCTTCTATTAATTCCATGACTGATACAACATTTACAAAAGACTGCTTTCACAAAGCAATTCTGAATTTTGAATGCTTGGATAAAAAATTTAGTTTGATCCTTTTGAGGATTCATTACCCCCTATATATTACAATGATGTGGTTAAATTAAGCTATCTTGAGGATCGAAAGATCCTTAGGATTTCTTTTACTATTTATAAGGTTTAAAAAATAGGGAATCGATCTTTCTCAAAATTGCTTTGCGCCTCATGTCTTCAACCTTCAATCATCTTCATATCTTCGAAATATCCTTAACTATCTTGGGTTTGACAATATTTAACCATTCCCGCAACAAAATCACACAATTCCAACCAAATATTAGAATTTATTTAATATTATTCAATGATATTTATAGAAGACATTTTAATCATTTATTATCCTAATTATCCCTAATTAACAGAAAAGTCAATTAAGATTATATCATAAACCATGAGAATAAAGAGGATATTTGTACCTTTTTCACAACTCAACACAGATGTCATGATAGATGCACACCCACTTTCTAAAGGTTAGTTGCAAGTTGGGATGCCACCTGCCTAAAGAGAATGCGCTGAAATGGACACATCATCAACTATAAATAAGATGTTGCAAATGTTTCCAACATCATCCTAAAATGTAGCATTCTCTTTTATTTATGTTTTACACCTGTAGCCATGGCATCTTTAGGCATAGGTATCCTATGAAGGAGTTGTTATTTGAATTGTAAAGTTGTCATGTTAGTTTAGGATATAAAAAGAGCAATCCAATACCGAAGAGGGGTTCGAATGGTGTGATAGAGAACTCATATTCTTGATATTGTTTATGTAGCAGAGATTAACTCCTATTTTATGTACTATACCTAAGACACTTTGGATAATGGAAATCAGTCTTGTTTCTTATCATCTTGTTGCTATCTAATTTTGATTATAGTCCATTGAATGATTCATTTGTCTGAATTGTATCTTTATTGCCATGGATGATCTGTTGTGATATTGTTTACAATTATATCCGAGTTTTTTCTCTTTGATTATTAGAAGTTCTTATTTTAGAGAGTTTTTCTTCATATGTGTGTCAATTCTACATGATGTAGATGATATGAATATTACATTTTTCTTATCAAGTCTTCCACCTACTTACCTTATTTATTAAAACCCGATCTAAAGTTATTCAAAGCCTTATTTGTTGGTGTATATTGTATGGAGTAAGATATGATTGACATTCCTTTTTGAGTTTTTCACCCATTTTTCACCTTATCATAAACACGTATCTTTAACATTTTGATGGATAACGAGATTACACTTACAACGATATGAGTGTGACTTCTAATGCTAACAAGTGTTATATGGATCAAATTTTGGAGAGATGATGTCTTTCCAACATGAGATGGGCATGATACAAGTGGAGGATCCTTCGTTAGCAACTATTGAGTAGATTGTTTTCCTGTAGAATACTACTTGAATTTGAAAACAAATTTTGTGGGATATCCTATGTTGGGCTTGGTCTACGTCAAACACAATCAAATTGGACTCCGAGGGATCAACCATACCTATAACTAACAATAACTCCTTACGTTGCATCAAAGAGCTTTGTAGGACTTTGAGGGTAGACATGGCATATGGTCCCTAGGCTAAATCTTCCACAATATTGTAGTTTTGGGTGGCCCATGTGTTGGGATTATGTGTTGTTCATCAAAGAACACTCTTGGGCGGGTGAATCATTTTCTCAAATGATGGCTTCTATATATGGAGAGGGTCACCAAGCCGTGAATAAGGAAATTTATCCTAATCGGAAGGACCAACCTCAGAAGTCTCATAGTTCTAGTCACACATGAATACTTGGCCATTCGAGGATGACCCCTCAAACTAAGGGGTATTTTCCATGCCCCCTTATGGAGGGGACGGATTTTTGGCAACCATTTTCTATGGTTGGGGAGGAAATGGATGGGTCAAGAGAATAGGCCATTGAGGATATTTCTATTTGGAAAAGTACCTATGAATATCATCCATTTTTGGACATTTGTGAGTAGGATGGTCTTATGCACAAATATTTCCAGGGAACCTATTCTTCTTCTTCTCCTTAGGCCCCCCACCAGGATTTTTTTGGGTTTTGGAAGGCCCATGCTCATTATTATATATATATTATTTATTTATTTTTATTCTTCCCTTCAGGTTGCTGAGGATTATTCGATTCTGTGGAATGCATTGAATTCACTCCAAAGGTTTGATTGGGGAATTTATCAATTTGAGAGATGGGTGAAATGGTTAGTGGATTCAATGTGATGTACAATTGACCCAATTATCCCACAGATGCACTAGAAATGAAACCCACTATGACATCGACATGTGGTCCTGAGTTGGACTTGTTAGGATCCACCGACAACCTCAGAACATGTAGGAAAATATTGTATATAATGTTAGACTGAGAGTAGATCAAGTCTAAATGTTGGGCACACAAGATAAATTTCTCCTCAATCATCATCCCTTCCATTGAGACATCCTTGGTGATGGGAGGTAACAAAGATTTGGTGAACCAATCTATGTGGATTTGATCAGGAATATTGGCATTGATCATCCTACGTTGCCACTTCCACTCATGAATGTGATCATAAATGTGGGTGGAGGTATCCTAATGTAGATATTTGAATAGCTTTGTCCCAGTATTATACCTAATTGGTAACTGAAAATGTGTTAAAACTTCCATATCCAATATATTAAAGTTGTTGTAGGAAGCACATTTAAGTTCAATGTACCATTTTATGGTAGTTACAGTCAAGGTTCTCTAAAAAATGCGCAGTCTAATGCTGTCTCCATCAATGAGTTGGATGAGTTGGATGAGCACCATAGATGGTAAGTCATAATGTGCGTTGACGGGTATTCTCCTAGTTTTCCATTGAACTTAGGCATGTTTTATGGTAATTTGATATGAATATTCAGCCATAATAGGTTATGAATAATGAAGTCATTTGTTAACTGCGACAGGTCTAGAAAGTCTAACATTGCTAAGAAAAGAAACTATGTGTTGGAAAATGGATTCTAGTTAAAATATGAGGAATATTGTTGACTACATGGAGCTTGAGGCCCCCCAGATTAAATTATTAGATGGGATACTAGTTCCCAAAATGATTTTTCCCCTCTGGTTGATTTCCCCTAGGGACAAAGGAAATCCTAGAATTTTTTTTGCTTCCAGGACCATAACTTCCCCTATGAGAGTTTCCTTTAGGAACAATGGTATACCCAAAAAGATTACTACCCACCAAACCATAAATACCCCTATGGGGATCCCCCCCAATAACATAAGTTTATCCGAAAGGATAACCACCTACTAGACCAAAAATTTCTCTAGGAACAAAGGTATAACTAAAAGGACGACTACCCCCAAGACCATAATTTCCCCTAGGGGAAATGCCCCTAGGAACAATGTTATAAATGGAAGGATTAATAATTCTAGTATTAGGTGTGCTACCCCATGGGATTTTGAATTTGCTAGACACATTTCTACCCCTATCCTGACTAGGAGAAGCCCTAGACCCACTATGAACATTCAATCCAAAATGGAAATCAACGTTTGGCATTGTCGAGTTGTCTATAGGGATGCCAAAAGAAGAAGGGGATCCACTTCTTATGTTAGAAGTAAATATTGGTCCCCCACCTAACACAAATATGGATGCGAGAATCGATACATATGCAATGGGTGCATTGACACTAGGTATACATACTCATGCAAGGAAACAAAGTGATTGATGAAATTCCCCACATCGAAAATCCTAGTGTACTAGGTAAAGATGGTGTAGGTCCTATGGAAGTAATGGATGGTAAGGAGGAAATCATGGAGGTGGATCCTGTGACACTTTTCAATCATATTGAAGGATTTTCCATACTAGATGAAACACTTGTGCCTAACATCATGTGAGGATATCTAAAAAATGAAAAGGGCTCACTAAAGTGTCCCCTCATGCTAAGGAGTACAAGGTATGAAGGATAGCTCAAATGTGGGTTAAATTTTGGTGGAGGAATTTCTTCGACCACCTCAAAATCTACACATTCACTCTTCTCAAAATCCCTCCTAACTCTCCAGGCTCTATGTCATCTATACTGCACACCACCCTTCTCTTAATAGATGGTTGTTCCTTCACTCCAGGAGAAATTCCTCATTGTTTACAGGACCGAAAAAGTGGTTGGTTTTCCATAGTGAATAAAGTGTGTTATGAAAAGAAACAAAAATCAACCTATCATTGACTTAGACATAGAACCAAAGACAACACCCTTAGAAAATCTAGTATATCAATAGGAAAACCAATGGATAAAGAGGCCTTCTAAAAATCAACCCTTTTGGGGACATCAAGTCATCAAAATTTTGGCTAGAAAAGGTGTAAGAGAAAACTATGGTAACCTACATGTAACAACCCTTACCGGTGCAAGTACCCTCATGAATATAAGATCAGGGAAAGTGAAATAGAGGTTCAACATTTGCACCAGGTTACCAAAAACACTTCCCACCCATAGTTACCTCTATAGATACCTAAGAAAGGACACTATGGTTACTACCTCACAATCGATGATCGGGTGAACAATCATAGGTCATACCACACGTATGGGAAGGGAAACTAAGCATCAATATTTGAGAAGTGCTACCTTCTATAGAGGTTTGGCCACCTCCAAAAACCCTTGTACACATAGTGTTATAAGTAGTCCAATAAACACCAAGACAAGTAGAGAGGTAATATCACTCCACTTTCTCCAATGTGACCTCATTCTTAACTCATGTGTTAGAGGAGATTCTCTACAAGCACTTATTGTGACAATGGTTTTATGCAATCATTAGTGATGTCTAGGTTCATTTTTGTGGCCTTAAAGAATTTACTCTCCAACCTTGCACCAAGGCCCTAAATCCTGATCTAGTTTTGGTTTGCTATGAAGAAAAAGGTGTAATAAATTTTAAAGTAAGAATTTTTTTTTCTTAGGTTGTTGATTACTCAAGGGAAATGGATGCAACTTTAGTGGTGCTTTGACACTTTCCAAGCCAAAAGAAGGAAGAGTATGTATGCAAGGAATGCAACTTTTCTATTCGATGAAATCTATCTAAAGGAAAGGAAGAGATCTATTTATTTTCATATTTTTAAACAAAAATGGTAACCTCACACTATCTCATTAACCACTCAAGACAATCAAATAAAATGAAAAAAATCCTCAAAAACTAGTCACACCAATGCAATGTTTAATACACTAAAACATTTACCCTAGCACACTTTTGAAATGAAAACTTTTATTAATCCGATAAAGAAAATGAATATGCAAGTCAACCAACAAAATAAACAAGTTAAGGGATATATGATATTGGTATTGATGCAACCAAGCACACTCCAATGCCTATATAGGATCAAACCCCAAAACTTGTACATGTATATAGTAATGTAAAACCTCTCATCACACACAAGATGAATGTGAAGGGAACAAAGGCACACTACCAGATATGAAAATACCTGTTGGAGATGCTGCCCAAATCACTACTCGCCAGCCTATAATAAACTTACTCAAACCAACAAGCCAAGAACAACACTCAGTCGCCTCAAATTCACCCTGAGAGACAAACATCAAACACGAGGCTCAACCAAGGATAAAATCAAGGCTCCTCTACCTATGATAGATTTATTGTCAACAAACAAGGTACATATATGAGAAGACACAACTTAGAAAATACAAAAATAGTTACATATAAGATAGGTTGCAACCCAACAATAGTGCAAAGCGTAACCGACAAGTAGGTGGTCACGAGATGTAGTGGGAAATCTTGTGACTAGTCTCTCTAGTGCTCAAATATAGAGCATGTCCATATGGAAAATTAGGCATAAAAATACCAAATTGGAGATATTTGATTACCTAGTGAGTGAGTGGGTAAGATAAAAATCTACAGACAAGTTTCAAAAATAAAAAGAACAAGGGAAGTTCCAAAACTAAGGAAAAATCAAATATCCTTCCCTAATGGAATTGATAGTTATTTTCCATAGAAATCCCCATGTGGATAGGTGAGGACTCCCTCATATATGACCATGATTTGAGATAGACTATAGGATAGACCACTACAAATTTTTCCCTATATCTATTAGATTTGTTCCTATTTATGCTAGGGGACATAATGGCATACATTTTTATTTGTAGGTTGTCCTTATGTATTACTAGTTGATGCAACTCTAAAGGTCCATCTCCAACTTCTGAAACCTACTTCCTTCACACAAGGAGAAAAAAATACCAATCCTCAAAACTCTTCAAGCATTAGGAAATTCAAATCCAATCTAGATGTAATATGATATGCTCAAGGAAAGAATAGATCTATCAACTACAACTGAATAAAATAGCATTGAAAGGGGAAAACCATGTAGATATATATAAAAAACAGAGAAAAATGTACACCAGTCCATAAATAATTTGAGTCATCATTGAGGTTATCCTTGGTCGTTTCTCTAGCTCCTCCTTACCCCTCACACAAGCAAGGATGACCTGATATGGAGACCGAGATTTATAGAATAGTTCCTCTAAATTTCTACAACATAAGTCTGTAATAGATTATTCCTCTTCCTACCTATGGAATGCTTTCTATATGTACATATATTTATGGAGGAGGTTGGGGGACACTTCTATATATCTAGAACTTAGTGAACCTCAAGTGTATGATGAGTTCCTAATCTCATATCAGCAGAGAAACAACTCACCTAGAATTGAATCCTCATAACTCATCAAATATAGAAGGTTAAAGGGGCATTCAAAATCTATAGTGGTGCAACTCACGACCTATCATGTGCTATCAATTATATATCCCATGACCAATCAAACTCTGCTAGTAATTCAAATCATGACCTCCCTCAAAAACTATGAAATCCAACGAATAAGAGTGTGTCTCAACATGGAAATATCAATAGGTCCTCCACGTGTCCCTAGGGTGGAAAATATAGCTATAGATAAAAGACAATGTTGTGGCATCGAATACTGAGACATATTGGAGATAAGGGACTTCAAGCACTACATGGTAAAGGTATGGTTGAAGGTGTGTCTGATCGTAAAGGTATTGATGCTCTTAAGAGAATCAATGGCTTATCTAAGAGTAAATGGGAAACATAACAATACAATGAATTCCTTCCTTTTTAGAATACAGTGGACATGTATTTATAGGACCATAGAAAAATATTTCATAACATGTTCCAAGTGTGAATGGGATGCCTTTAGAGGTACATACTGGTCCTTTTAGTCATCCCAAGGAGAAATTTTGTGGTGATCTTGGGGTCTTGTCCTGATTCACTTTAGCCTAAAAGTGGTTGAGGCTTGATCAAATTCATAAATGTGTCATTTCCATGTCCACACAAGTTGAATAAGAGACAATTACGCGGACCACATAGAGTGTGTGTTTGGCTCTTTTATTATCCACACGGATGTGTGCGCGTTGACTTTGTGTTGACGGGCGAAATTGACCGTCTGTCAACTGGGAGAGTGGAACTGGTCCGGGGTTGTCTAAATAACCCAAGCCGTTTGGAATGAACCACCCTGACGGGTTTAGCAGCTCCGTTAGACGATCTAAGTCCTAAGAAAACAAAAGAAAACTACTCTAAATTAACTAATCTAACTAAAACTAACTATTAAAACTAACTAATAAAAACAAAACAAAACAATTAATATATATACAATTTACTATCTAATACTACAGAACTATAATTTTATAAAATCAAATGATCACTTACTAACAGAGTCAAATTTAATTACAAATGTACAATATTTACAAATCACAGATTTGAATGAAAACCTGAAAAACTCATTTGTAATCTGTCCTAAGACAGTGAGACTATTGTTTTTTGATTTTTACAATTTTATGAAAAAGAAATAAACTAAAAAAACTATCTAGACTAAATATATAAAATACTAACTCTAACTACAAATCTAAACTACACATATATCTAACTAAACTACTTAAATTATACTAAGAATATAACTATTAAATGCTAAATAACAAACTGACCTGAAGTAACGTTTTCCAATTTGTCCTGTGTAAGATGGTTGATTCAGCTGTTTGGTGGGCAGAAACCCACACCATATTCTCCACGATCTTCTCATAAACAGGAAGTTGTTGTGCTCTTCAGATGTGAATATAGGACAAACAAAGCCTAAAAATTACAACAATCTTATGATTTACAAATCTTCACAGTTAGATAAATCTGCATGCAAAGATCTATACAAAATGATTCAATTAACAAAGAAGAGAAATCTGTCATTTATTAACTGAAACAAAGTAATTGTTGTACTTCAAAAATAGGAGAGATTAGATACAGACGACATATAAATCAAATCATATTAGCATACAAAGAATTATGATAGCTAAAGTAGTCGATAATTAATTGCCAACTGATATGCAAAAACTTGAAACAAAAGTTTGATATATTGAAAGCAAAAGATGTTACAAGACTTCAACTTTCATCTAAGTCTGAATCATAAATCCATAGTCTAGTTCTCCAACAATGAGGATGATGATGTTTATTACAAAAAATGACAAGTATTTAAAGACCTTACATAGGGTAAAACATCCCTGTGGAAGTTATCAAAACTGTTTACACAAATCTGGGAAAATATCCCAAGTTTCTATCTCTAACTCAAACTAACAACTTAAAAATAAAAAATACATCACACAAATATCTCCTAGACTRCCGCAGCATGCCCAATTGATTATTGCAATTCGAATGTACTTGAAAGAGGACAAAAATAGGCAAGTTAAAAGGATATTTTATTAATAAAATTGATAAAAATCTAATTTCTAAGACTAGCTATAGAATCCTGCGATTTTGTAGCTGGTCTAAATCAAACACAGAATCGTTTTAAAATATAATTCGAACTTAAAGAACTAAATCCAAACTATCAAACCAATATTTAATTGCTAAAAGCATCATTCAAATCGACACTTGCTAAATCGTATTCAACCAAACGATAACAGAGATGTATGCACTCTGTTTAATTCGTTATCACCAATTCGGGTATACAGAATCGTATTGGATAACTCAACAACAATAAAATCGTTTTCATAAACCAATTGAAATTGATACAGTTAAACAAATCATATGCAATCGTTTATGATGCCTCATCCATTAACAGAAAACACGATCGAATCCACACGAAATCAACAAGATCGTTTTTAGATTGATATAACTGTATTAACATAAACAAACGACCCAGGCTATTAGCAAATCAAATCAAAATTGGTATGTAAATTGTCACAAACGAAATCGTAATAGGATTAATCGGTTGATAACAGGGTATGTGGGATTTGTCAAACGTTTGTTATTGCCAATTGGGGCAAACACAATCAATTGACAGTCCACAAAATCATCACTTGAATTCATTTCAAAACGAACTATTAGCCGAATTTTCTCATCCGAATTCAACAGAGATAAAATCAAAACCAAAAGAGCAGCATCAAATCGATTTTGGATACAAATCCAACTCATAAAAGCAATCGTGCTAAAAGCAATCCAATCGAAACAAGAGAGAATCGAACAATTTGAGTTTGACATAATCGTTATGAATCAACACAGTTCCATGATTTCGGTGAAGAGATCTTTTGCACAGGTCAGATATAATCCAAATCCAAATGAGAACGTTGACTCAATACAAAACAGAGTCATTTTTCCAATTTTAATAGACTACATCGTATTTATCAAGCCAATTCAATCCTATGAAATCGTTTCAAAAATCAAATCATAAGAACTAAATCAAAGTTGTTGATATCCAATAACAACAAAATCGTGTTAAATCAAAACATAACCGTGTTCTAATTTTAGCGTAAAAACCTCTTGTTCAGGTCAAATACAAACAAAATCTAAGAGAAAGCAAAACCTATTGATTTCGTTAATTCAAACCAACAGAATTATTCAAAATGAATCAAACCCAGTGAAAACCGATCAATTGCTAAACTGGGCATGACCAAATCGTATAACCAAATCATAACTTCATTTAATTTTAGCAAAACGAAAACAATGTAGAGGATCCACAACATAAACGTTTTTGATAATCAAACCCTGACAAAATTATTTCGAATAATAAACAGAGCTAATTGAAAACCAAACTCAATTCATTATATTAATCCTAGCAATTCATAAAACGAAATTGATATTGAAATTCATACCTGGATAATCAACAGACAACTTGGTTATGAAAATTTGGAATTGACGAAGGCTGTTGCCGATTCGACATTCCTAAAGACGATCGAACTAGTGGTTTTCTACTTCTTGTCATTAGCTTGAAACTTGTCCTTTTCTCGTGACAACACCGTGACTTGGTTCTCTAAATATTTAATCTTTGACTGTAATAAGGGAACGTCGTTATAGTAGCGCTCTATCCACACACTGCATTGGATGCATGACGTCTGCTCGGGCTTCGAAATTGCAGGCGAGGGTTGGTTCAGATCACCGAGGGTTTCATTATGAAATTTGATTCCTGGGTAGTTAGGATTGTTCTTTAGGCATGGGGGCAAATTAGAAACAAAGTCATAGGGTGGCTTGGAACACAAGCCGTGGGAATAAGGGTACTCTCCAAGTAGGAAGCGCTCGATATCTGAGTCAAAGTCTTCACTCAGAATTATGGGCTTTTGATCAACATTAGGCTTAGGTTTATTCCTAGCCAGTCTCGTTATCAATCGAGCATTCGTTTTACCTTTGTTGTTGACAATAGGGTTACCCTTAACCTTCTTACTCACAGGCTTCTTTACAGCCTCAACCTTGTCTGTTATAATGTCGGGTAGGTCGATGTCAGGGCTGACCAAGGGTTTGAGAGAGGGTAGAAGGGCATGGAAAGGCACAGGTGGCCCGTCCTTAGTCTTGCTGACCACAGGATTGTCGATTTGGATGGACTCTGAATCAACAAAGCCATTTCAAGATAGAAAAGCTTGCCAATTGTCGCCATGAAGGTTTAAATGGTGAACGATGATGAGTCTAATCAGGCCATGGTGGAACAAGCTACTATTGGCCTTCTCTCGTTTAAACCTCTTTGACATCTTGTACAAACTACGCAAGTAGTAAAATGGCATGTTCAATGGATAACCCATGAAATTCATTAACATTCAAAGGTGATAAAGAAAAACCAATCCATACCGACCCTCACAGGTCACAAATTGTTTAACCATTATCAAAAGATCATGCCAACTAGGTTTAAGTGTGGAAATAGGCATACCTTTGTCATAGGATGTGACTTTTCGTGATACAAATAGCAAAGGCCATGGCACCTCATCGACTTTAGAGTTTTTAAACCGTCGTTGGCCCATGGATGCTAATCCTGTGGTAGAGATTATGAACTCTTCATTTAGCTCAAGCTGAATGTCACCTACTTTAGCCCTACACCCATCAAAGTTAAGGGCGAATTGTTGTGCAACAAACAAATTGAAACCCTCGAACCTCTGTACAAACATGAGCCAACCACTATCCTCTAAATATTTTCGGGCGTTATCGAACAGTAACAGAGCTTGGCTACCGTTCGGCTCTATTCGCACCATTGGTGCCATAGATAGGAGCACATGGTGAGCGATGTGAATGAGCCAGGGTTTGAATCACAGCATACGTAGGGGCAAAACGCTCACAGGCTTACCTGAAACTAGCAGAGGTGAAACAGGGATAGGGGAAAAAACATTAATGACATATCGTGCGAAGGTGGTGGAGTTATTTCTGCCCATGCAGAATAGTCATTACCATGGTACAACTGTCAATGCTTACAACTATTCAAATCACAATGCATATGTGTTACAACCATGCCACTTCAATCAATTAATCGAAACCTTTGGTAAGTGGATAAAACATTCGTGCAAAAATAGTTATAGTTTCAAAACCAAAGCAATAAATCAAAATCATACCAAGGGTTTTGGTTATATGAAACATGTGTTGTATGAAACGTTTTATACCAAGGGTTTTGGTTATATGAAACATGTGTTGTATGAAACGTTTTATACCAAGGGTTTTGCCACAACACAAACGTGTTTTTATGAAATCAATGTGCCAAGTGAATCGATCAAAGAACATATAAATCCGAATCACCAATGTATCATAAACTTGATCAAAAGAATATCACCACAGTCTTGTAAACGAAGTCTCAAATAAGAATGTCAAAAGAATAATGATCTTGCAATCTTGTCAATTGTGTAACGATAAACAAATTCGAAAACACAATGAGCATATAAACAAGAGAGATCATAACAATCCAATAATGATTTTAATGTGACTTCGTAAATCAATTTTTCACGCTTTCAGTCGTGAAAACAAGAACAAAGGTAAGTGTGCAAACGCATATAAAACAATAGTGTCATTTTATTTAAGAGATTGCGACAAAATCAAAGTTTTCACAACTCTGGTGTGGGTAGCTTATAAGGACAGTATAAAAACATGAATTGGCTGCCAACAATGGCGACACACTGGTAGAAGTAGTTATCTCTACCAAAAGAACCAATTCAGATCAGGATAACGAGAAAAATTCTAACTCAAAAATAACAACCAGAAAATTGTGTAAACATCATCATTAACCAAATATTCAAGCAGTGTTTAAAGGATGAAAGATGATAATAGTCTCAAGACAAGCGAGTTGCGATATTAAAGATAAAATCTCCAATACTGTTGATAGAGCCACTGCTGCCAGTAGGCATCCATAGCCTCGACAGGGTTTCCATTTAACCCACTCTGACATCTGTATCCTGCCAAGAAGTTCTAGATCAGAATAAAGGACATTAAGAGGTTTCTTATTTGAAAATTTTCATATACCCGACATTGCTTCACTGCCAGCGGGCCTGTTCAGTACCCCGACGAAGTTGTCTTGGCGCCATGCATGCATTTACCTGCTTCCAGCAGATCTGTTCAGCATCCCGGTGGGTTTACAAGCACTTCCCACAGCTCTATTAATGATTTATTTTGCTTTGTTTTTCAAAGATATATAGTTGAGTGGGGTGATGCTTAAAATTATGATATTTTAACATATTTTATTTTTTTTTAGACTTCAGCAGAATTTTTTTTTAAAGTGTCCTTTGTTAAGATCCAGAGATGTTTCATTTACAAAACCAACTTCCTAAGGTAGGGAGACATCTTTTGAGTCATTCCCTTAAGGAAAAGGGACAACGTAAAGAGATAATGGATGATCCCAACAAGCTTATGTTAGAGATTGAAATCAGTTAACTTCTTTCAAATGACAAACTTTTGCCAATCACAGATGTAAATTGATGTTTATACAATTTTCTTAGCAGTTATTTCAACGAAGGAATTTCTGTTTTCTTTGACTAAATAGCTCAGTATACAGGTATGTGTATTTCAAAAACACAAGCTGATAAACTCAAAGGAGAAATCAACAGAAAAAAGCAAAAGAAAAATCAAACAAAAGCAAAATATGTACATAATATACAAGGGTTGTTATCAAGCAAAGTATCTTTTCAGGGCTTGGCCATTCACCGGATAGGTGTTAGGCTGCCCCTCTAGATTTTGCAATCGAAAAGAGGTGGGACCCAACTTTTCAGCAATTAAAAACAGTCCAAGCCATAAGTTTTGAAATTTCGTGTGCTCTCCCTTTCCCTCATGCGGTTTGTCCCATTTCAAGACGAGGTCACCTACTTCGAAATTCCTATCAGAAGTAGAGTTAGAATCTAACCAACTTTTAACCAATAGTTGATGCTGATCTAAATTACATTTAGCTTGAGATCTCACCTCTTCTAGCTTCATCAAAGCATTAATTCGGTCTTCTAAAGGGGGACAATCTTCTTCTTGGATTTTCTGCGACAACTGCAGTGAAGGAAGAAGAATGTGAGGTGGCATAATTGCTTCTCTGCCATAAACGAGAAAAAAGGGGGAGTTACCTACAACAACTTTTGGTGTTACCCTATCGGCCCACAACGCGTTTAACAGTGCATTGTGCCAATTTTTGTGATTTTCATCCACCGTTCTCTTTATGATTTTAATCAAATTCTTATTTGTTGATTCTGCCAATCCATGGCCCTAGGGGTAATAGCTAGTAGAATACTTCAATTTAATTCCTTTTTCCAAAGAGAACTCACTCATCTCAAGAGAGGAAAAGTAAGAAGTTCTATCGAATACTAAACAGTCGGGAATACCAAAACGAGTGATAATATTTGCATTTAGAAAGACAATTACCTAACT
>SNQJ01S0000760.1:179915-206812 GCA_010110895.2 Picea sitchensis | reverse complement strand
GCAGTGGGTAAATGCATGCATGATGCCAAGACAACTTTGTCGGGGTACTGAACAGGCCCGCTGGCAGCGAAGCAATGTCCGGTATATGAAAATTCATAAAAATGAAACCTCGTGACCTTAAAATGTCCTTCATTCTGATCTGGAACTTCCTAGCAAGATACAGATATCAGAGTGGGTTAAATGGAAACCCTGTTGAGCCTATGGACGATTGTTGGCAGCAGTGGCTCTGTCAACAGTATTGGAGATTTTATCTTTAATATCATGGCTCGCTTATCTTAGGACTGTTATCAGTTTTAATCCTTTAAACACTGTTGGAATATTTGATCATTGATGATGTTTAAATGATTTTCTGGTTGTTATTTTGGAGTTACAATTTTTCTCATTATCATAATCTGAATTTGTTCTTTTGGCAGAGATAACGTCTTCTACCACTGTGTCGCCATTGGTGGCAGCCAATTCGTATTTTTCTACTGTCCTTATAAGCTGCCTACACCAGTGTTTTGCAAACCTTGATTTTCGTCGCAATCCTTGAATAAAACGACACTATTATTTCGTGCATTTGCACACTTACCTTGGTTCTCATTTTCACGACTGCAAGCGTGAAAACTTGGTTTTCGAAGTCACATTAAAATCGTCACTAGATTTTTGTGATCATTCTTGTCGATATGCCCATTGTGTTTCCAATTTGATTATACAGTCGACAAGACTCCAATATCCTTATTCATTTGGCATTCTTTAAATTGTTAATATGACTTGTCAAGGCTTGTGATTCAATCGTTGGTTTATTGATGGTTTGATTTCTCTAGTCTTTGATCAATTCCCTTGACACATTGGTTTCATGAAAATGATTGGCGTTGTGGTTATACCCTTGGTATAAATCATATCACACAACACATATTTCATATGATCGAACCCTTGGTATTGATTTCGATTCATTGTTTGGTTTTAAAGCTATGATAAAACTATTGCTCGCGCAAATGTTTGGTCGACTTACCATAGGTTCCATTGATTTTTTGAATGGAATGGTTTTTAACATATGCATAGTGATTTGAAATGTTATATGCACCGTCGGTTGTACTGTGGAAATGACTGTTTTGCATGGGCCGAAATAGCTCCACCACCTTCGCACATTCTGTCATTAATGCTTTCCCCCTGTCATGGTTCACCGTTGCTAGTTTCTGGTTAAGCCTGTGAGCATTCTGCCCCTACATATACTCTGTTCAAACCCTGGCCCGTTCACCTCGCTCATCGTTTTCTCCTGTCTATGGAACCGGTGGTGCGCCTAGAGCCAAATGGTAACCAAGCTCTGTTACTATTCGATAATGCTCGAAAGGATTTATAAAATAGTGGTTGGCTCGTTTTTATACAGAGGTTCAAGGGTTTCAACCTTTCAATTGTCCAACAATTTGCCCTCACCTTTGACGGGTGCAAGGCTAAAGTAGGTGACATACAGCTCGAGCTGAATGAAGAATTCATAAGCTCTGCTACAGGATTGTCGGCTACAGGCCAAAGATGGTTTAAAAATTCAAAAGTCGACGAGGTGTCGTGCCATTACTATTCGTATCAAGGAAGGTTGTCTCATGTGATAAAGGTATGCCTATTTCTACCCTCAAACCCAGGTGGCACGATCTTTTGGTAATTGTGAAATAATTTGTGACCTGTGAAGGTCGGTATGGCTTGGCTTTTATGTATCACCTCCGGTTATTGATGAATTTCATGGGCTATCCTTTGAACATGCCGCATTACTTCTTGCATAGTCTTTACAAGATGTCTAAGAGATTCAAGTGCGAGAAGGCTGATAGCAGCCTTTTTCATCACTGCTTAGTTAGACTTATTATCGTCCATCATTTGAGCCTTCATGGCGATAATTGACAAGCCTTTCTATCTAGAAATGGCTTTGCTAATCCGGAGTCTATTCAAATCGATAAGGCTATGGTTAATGAGACTTTGGTTGGACCAGCCGTGCCATTTTATATCCTTCTACCCCCTTCCAAACCCTCGGATTTCCCTGACATTGACCTACCCGATACCCTAAACAATCTGTGCACAAAAGACAAGACTGAGGCCGTCAAGAAACCTGTGAGTAAGAAAGTCAAGGGTAATCCTACTGTCGACAAAATGGGTAATAAAAATGCTCGATTGATATCGAGAATTTCCCAGAATAAACCTAACCCAAACGTCGACCAAAATCCCATAGTTCTGAGCGAGGACTCGGACTCCGATATCGAGCGTTTTCTAGATGAAGAGTACCCCTATTCCCATGGCCTATGCTCCGAGAAACCCTATGACTATGTCTCTAATTTACCCCCTTGCCTCAAAAACAACCCTAACTACCCGGGAATCAAGCTGCATAATGAAACCCCTGGTGATTTAAACAAACCCTCGCCTGTGATATCAAATCCCAAGCAAACATCATGCATCCAATGCAATGTGTGGCTAGAGAGTTATTACGCCAACATTCCCTTGTTGCAATCAAAGATCAAATCGTTAGAGGACCAAGTTACAGTTTTGTCAAAAGAAAGAGACAGGCTTCAAGCTAATGACAAGAAACAAAACACCACCGGTTCGATTGTCTTCAGGAATGTCGAAACGGCAACAACCTTCGTCAATTCCAAATTATCATGACCGAGTTGTTTTCTGATTGTCCAGGTATGAACTTCAATATGAATTTTTCTTTATAAGTTTGCTTGAATTAATATAACGGATTCGGTTTTGCTTTCAAATTAGCTCTATTCATTTTAATACATTTGAAATGATTATGTTATAGTTTGATCATCAAAAACGGTTATGTTGTGGATCCTGTACAGTAGATTCATTTTACTAAACTCAAATGTAGCTATGATTTGGTTATGCGATTTTGTCGTGCCCATCTTAGTATAAGCAATTGATTGGTTTTTTATTCGGTTTGGTTTGTTTTTGAATCAATTATGTTCGTTTGATTTTGGATAGTTGATTTGGTTTGATTTCGATTAGTTTCGTTTGCTCCTAATAGACTTAAAACAACCCTGTTGACTTCGTTTTACCAGGAACAACTATATTTTGTATTGAATCAATATTCTCGTTTACATTCAACCTGTGCAAAAGATCTATTTGCTAAAATCATGGAGCTGTGTTGATTCATAACGATTGTGTCGACCCCAAACTGTTTCGATTCGTTCCTGTTTGATTTGATTTGCAAATGATTGTTATGTGCCATGATTAGCATGATCGTTTGTATATGTTTAATATAGTTCTATTAATTTGAAAAACGATCCTATGATTTCGTTTGGATTCGACAATGATTTTGTTGATGGCTGAAGCGACATAAACTATTGCATGCATGATTTGTTTAACTGGTTATAGTTTGTGTCGATTAGAATTGGTTTATGAAAATCATTTCATTACTATCGAATTATCTAACGCTATTCTTTTTACCCCAAATTGGTGATAACAAATTGAACAAAGTGCATGCATCTCTGTTACCATTCGGTTGACCACGATTTAGTTTTTTTCTATTTGCATACAAGTTTCAATTTGAATGATTCGTTTGGTTTCTAATTAGCAATCAAATATTTGTTTAATAGTTTGAATATAATTATTTAAGATTCGAATTGGCTTTGAAACGATTCTGTGTCCAAATTAGACCAGCTACAGAATCGCAAGATTCTGTAGCTAGTCTTAAAAATTAGATTTTTGACAATTTTATCAATAAAATATCCTCTAAACTTGTTTATTTTTGTCGTCTTTCAAGTGCATACGAATTAAAATGATCAATTGGGCATGCTATGGCAATTTAGGAGATACTTTGGATATGGTTTTGTTTTAGGTTGTTAGCTTGAGTCAGAAATAGAGACTTGGGATATTATCCTCAGATTTTTGTAAACTGTTTTGATAATTCCCACATGGATGTTTTACCCTRTGGGAAGTCTTTAAATACTTGTCAATTTTTTGTAATAAACCATGATCACTGTGGAGAGAACCAGACTATGGATTTATGATTCAGACTGAGATGAAAGTTGATGTCTTGTAACAGCTTTCGCTTTCAATATATCAAACTTTTGTTTCAAGTTTTTTGCATATCAGTTTGCAATTAATTATCGACTACTTTAGCTATGATGATTCATTGCACGTTGATGTGATTTGATTTATATGTTGTCCATATCTGATCTCTCTTATTTAAAAATACAACAATTACTCTATTTCAATTTAATGAATACAGGTTTATCTTTTTCATTAATTGAATTGTTTTGTACAAATTTTGCACAAGGATTTATCTGACTGCGATGATTTGTAAATCATAAGATTGTTGTAATTTTTTATGTTTTGTTTATCCTGTCAATTATATTTGAAGAGAACAACTGCTTCTAGTTTATGAGAAGCTCGTGGAGAATCTGGTGCGGGTTTCCTCCCACCAAACAGCTGAATCGACCATCATACACAGGACAAACCTGAAGTGTTACTTCAAGTTAGTTTGCTATATGTTGTTTAATAGTTAATTTATTAGTGTTATTTAAGTAGTTTAGTTAGATATATATATAGTTTAGATTCTTAGTTAGAATTATCATTTTAGTTGCTTAGCTTAGATAGTTTTTTCAGTTTATTTCTTTCTCATAAAATTATGAAAAAAAAAAAAAATTGTTGTCTTCAGTTTACAACTGATTTTTGCAGGTTTTCATTTAAATTTGTAATTTTTAAATATTGTACATTTGTGATTAAGATTTAATTTTGTTGATAGTTGAATGTTAAATTTTGTAGAGTTATTATAGTATTAGCTAGTAAATTGTATATATTAGTAGTTTAGATTTGTTTATTAGTTTGTTTTACTTGTTATTTTTATTTAGAATTAGTTCATTTAGAGTATTTTTCTTTTGTTTTCCTAGGATTTAGATCGGCTAACGGAGCCGTTAAACCCGTCAGGGTGGGTTATCCCAAATGGCTTGGGTTATTTAGACAACCTCGGACCGGATCCACTCTTCCAGTTGGCGAGCATTCAATTTCGCCCGTCAACAAGTTGGAGGGTTTGGAGTCTTTGGATAATGAGGCTTAGATGGAGTAACAGTCCCTAAATCAATTGATCTCTTGTTGGTATTGATTTTGAGATGGGGGTTTGAGAATTGATAGAGGAATTCATCCCATGTCTTGCCTTGTTTTTTAAACTCAGTTATGACAAGCAATTTAATGAGGTCATGGTGGAATAGACTGTTATGAGGATTGTCCAAGTTTTTACGCACTTGGGAAGACATTTTCTCAAGATTTTTCAAGAAGTAGAAAGGAAAATTCAAGGGCTTATTAAATTGGAAATGAGCTAACAGACAAAAATGGAAAGATTTAAAGATAGAGTAGCTATCTTCACAAGTGATAATCCTGGTAATGACGATCAGGGGATTATTAAATTCATCCTTGATCCATTCTTTGGATTACTCTTTAGCTCCATAAACATTTTCAAATTCAAGCTTGAATAATCTCTTGTATCTTGGTCGTGGCAATTGATGGTGTTTGAACCATCGATCCCCAACCCGTGGAAATTTCTTGGCTGAGGAAATTGACTCCTTAGAGACCAGGAAGGCCAGAGAACCTACGTGCACCAACCTCCCATCGAACCGAAGAGAGAATTGCAGTGATATTCCATCATCGTGGCCCTGTAGACTGGCCAAGAATGGTACCCTCCCTACGCGAAGGAAAATCTCTCTACACTCTGTGAGTATGGGAATGGATAGAAGATCGACATACGAGGAAGGTTCATAGTGTTTAGGCATGGTTACAATGTGGAGGATGAGAAAAATAACGGAATTGGGAAGAGGGTGAGTGTGACACAGAAAGAAATGGATTAGTGGAATGGCAATTGGGGAAAAATACCCAATTTTTAATGCAATTAAGGTGGAAAACAATTGAATTCGTGAGTGAATTCATCACACACGATTTCCATGTGTGACTATGATTGTGCAGCATTTGAATTTCAAATGGTGTACTTTGGAGGTAAATGTAATTATGTGTGAATTATATCAATGTCCAAGTCTTCGACTTGGACATTTGATCATTAAAATGCATTAAAAGATTTTAATTTAATTATCAATGTGAATGTTAACAACATACCATTCAATTCACCTTAACTTATGAGTGAAACAGGTGTATCGATTCGAACGATCCTTTTTTTCATGCAATCGTATCCATTTACAGTATATGCATACCTCATCTGGTCCTTCATATGGCGCTTCATCCGGTCGTCCAAATGGCACCCCATCCGGTCTTCCAAATGGCACTCCATATGTAACTTCATACGGTACTCATGTGCAAGTAGCAATTATCCCCATTATAATGGAAGTTCACCCATAGAACTAAGCTTGGAAAATTTCTAACATTCATGGTGAACAAGATCATGGACGGAATAAGTGTAAATAAAATGATACACTATTAATTTCCTTTTCATCATTCTTGTAACAATATAAAAAAAATTGTTCCTCTGCTAAATAACTTGTTCCTTTGTTCATAGGCATGTAACACAAATCTGTAATGAGCATCTAACAATCTGTAATTGACACAGAGAACCAATTAAGCATTCTTTCATTAAAAATGTGCAACAAGCTTATAACACATAGTGATGTCAGCAGTATAGAATTTAGCATTTCAATAAAAACAAATGTTGATATAATAGCCCAAAATATCGTGAAAACAATATAACATAATTTTTACAAAGATTATACTTATTATTCTCATGGATTATAATATAGATGCGAAGTGTTTATCATTTGTCAGCTCAGGAAACCATCCCCCACTCCTAAGTATTGTGACACCTCGTAATCAAAAATATAGGGAACCAGTCAATTCTCCCAATAGCCTAAGATTTACAACTTTCCAAGTGTAGAAATAAATTTCACACATTAGTCTGACGAGATGGTTAAAATATGGCCCCACCTGTATGACAAAACATGCTACATATAATTAAGAAGAGGTAGGTGAGAGAGTCTTAGGATAGACTTAAAGATAGTTCCCAATGGAAGATGTATGGAGTTCATTGACCTTTTCTTAACCATGCACACTTATTTTAATCTTTGTCTACAATTAATGTCATACATCAGGACAAGTTTATGATTTAGTAATTTTATTTATTGTTTGTCAGAATATCACCCTCACTAGGTAGAATGCCTCGCTACCAGCAAGCTTGTTCAATACTCCGATGGTTTTTCCTAGTCATACCACATGCAGGTACCTGCTACCGGCAGACCTGTTCAGTATCCTGGTGGGTTAGCCTCTTACACCCTTTTACAGCAAAGGTTGGTCCAACATCTTCTAAGATTTTTATATAAAGATTGTTTTTTTCAAGAAGATGGGGAGACATCTCTGAAAATTTTATTTAAGATTGGGATGGTATTTATGTTAGAGGATGACTCTTCTTTATGTATTCCTCATATATTGTATTGATGTAAGGGGTACTTAAGTGGACGTATCCTATCTAAAGATATGGTATAATCAGGCATTTTTAGTGTGTAGTGGATGGTACCATTGGAAAAGAACATAAAGGTATCTTCAGGCTAGACTCACTTTTTTTTTTCAAGTTATAGTGATGTTTCCATGGCTAACTGCTAATCACACCTTCTTGCTAATATTTCATAAAGATACTTACTCACCTACTCAGGTTTCTTGAGAAAATTGTACGAGTAACCTCTAGGTTTTATAGTCAAGGTGTCACTTCCTTATATCCTCTAGTGGTTGAGGTTAAGAGAAACTACCATTAAAGATGCCTTGAGAAAAAGGAAGATAGAAATCTTTCAAAAATATGGCTAATTTATAGCAAGTCATTATTCAATTAATGCTTAAGCAGACAACAAGGTTCAAATATAGCAATATCGTTTTTGAAGGAAAATACTTCCCTTTTTGTCTCCTTGAAATTGTCCACTCGTGGTGAAATAAATACCAGCAGAAATATCTGGAATTGTTTATCAACAAAAACACACTTCAAATTACTTACATATGTACATTCAAAATTTAGAAAAAATTTCAAGAACATGGGGAGGGAGAAGAAACTTCCCCATCTACTAAGGCCAGTGCCTTGTCAGTTGACATGACCTGTAGAAAATATTCTTTGGAAATGGGTATGTGGAAAAGTTTAAGTCAGTGTTCATTCACTACAAAAGAGACTTGTCCATCATCAATTGCTTTAATATAAACAAGCCCATTATCATACACGAAAACTACCTCATAAGGACCCAACCACTGAGTGGTAAGTTTTCCTTTAAAAATTTTAAATCGGGAGTCAAACAACAAAGACCAATCAATGGGTTGGAATTGTTTCTTCTTAATAAATTTGGCATGCTTCTTGCTCCTCTTCTTTAGAACTAACATTGTTCATTGGATAACATCTTGTCTAATCTCATCCAACTCATTTAATTGTAGGGCTCGTTGTTTCTATACCTCATCTATCTTTAATCCCAATTGTGAGGCAAAACAAAAAGTCCTTACCTGGAATTCTATTGGTCGAAGTACTTGTTTTCCATATACTAGTTCGTAAGGGGTATGCCTAGTGGTGTTTCTCCAGGTGGTATGATATGCCCACAAAGCCTCTATAAGTATATCAACCCAATCCCTATGGTGTAATTGAAAAGTTTTGGTTAAGATATTTTCCAAAACTTTGTTTGTGGACTCTACTTGGCCATTAGCTCGCGGGTGATATGGAGAATAATTGCAATTCTTGATCCCATATTTCTCCGTCAATTCCTTCATCAACTTAGAAGTGAATTGGGTTCCCTGGTCCATGACAATTTCATGAGGAACACCAAAGTGGGTAAAGATGTCTTCATAAATGAATTCAACAACAGATTTTCCGGTAGCCCTAAATAAGACTTTTGGTTCTACCCACTTGGTGACATAATATATACAAACCAAAATTTAATTCTTCTTACGAGACATGGGTGAAATTGGTCCCACGAAATCAAGGGCCCATTTCTTGAAAGGTTCTATCATAACTTAGGCATGCAAGGGCATTTCATCTGCTGATGTGGGTCTTCCTATCCTTTGACAACTATCACAACTCCTCACATATTTGGCAACATCCTTAAAAATGCTAGGCCAATAATAACTTGAATGTAACACCTTATATGTTGTACGTTTGTTGGAAAAATGGCCACCACGTGGTCCATCATGACAACTTCATATTATTTATGGTATCTCATCTTCTCAGACAAATATACGAATAATCAAATCTGGACCAGTACTAAAAATTCCATGGCCAACCCAAGAGTAGTTATCACTTTGCGTGATAATTCTATGCTTTTCATGAGGTGACAAATGAGATGGTAACTTCCTAGTAGCCAAATAATTTTCCATGTCTGCAAACCATGGGGTATTTACAGAGAGGGAAAAGAGATGATCATCTGGAAAGCTATCATCAATAGGAATATCTTCACCCTCATGTTTTATGCATGAAATAAAATCAACTACTAAATTGTCCTTTCCAGGTCGGTAAAGGACAATGATATTGAATTCTTGCAATAATAGGAGCCACCTAGTCACTCAACCATTGGTAATGGGTTTATTCATGATAAATATAATGGAAGAGTGATCTGTATGTACAAATACTTCGTATCCTGTGATATAATGGTGAAATTTATTGATGGCATGGACCACTGCCAAGAATTATTTTTCGGTAATTGTATAGTTTAAATCGGCAGGGGACAAGTTATTACTCACAAAATAGATGGCATAGGACTGATGGTCTTCTTTTTTCCCTAATAATCCTCCTATTGCAGTATCGTAGGCATCAATGGATATGTGAAATGGAAGGGCCCAATTGGGTCCCCTAAGAACTGGTGCTACATATAACTTAGATTTTAGAGTTTCAAAAGAGGTTTGACACTGGTCAATCCAAAGAAAATCAACATCTTTTATTAACAATCCAAACATGGGTGCAACAATCTTTGTGAAATTCTCAATAAATCGTCGGTAGTATCTGACATGTCCAAGAAAGCTTCTTACCTCTTTTTGAGTATTGGCGGGTGGAAGTTTGACGATTACCTAAATATTAGTAGGATCCACTTTAATCCCTTCAGATGAAACTTGATGTCCTAAGACTACTCCTTCATTCAACAACATTTTACATTTTTCATGACTTAAGGATAGGTTCATTTCTTGACATATGATAAGGACTTTCTCTAGATTATCTAGGGCTTCCTGGTAAGTATTGCCATATACTGTAAATTTGTCCATGTAGACTTCCACAAAATCATGAATAAGATCAGCAAATATCCCTAGTACCTCTCATTGAAATGTGTCATGAGAATTACACAAAACGAATGGTAAAACCCTATAGGCATGGGTTCCCCAAGGACAAGTGAAAGTAGTCTTGTCTTGATCCTTAAGTGCTATGAGAATTTGGTTGTGCCCGCTATATCCATATAGGAAGAAGAAGTATTTCTTCCCTGACAAGGTATCCAAGAATTGGTCAATGAAAGGAAGGGGAAAATAATCCTTTAGAGTGGCCTTATTAAGTTCTCAGAAATTGACACAAATTCTCCATTTCCCGGTTACTTTATTTGGAACCACTACAAGTGGGGATACCCATTTATTGTCAGATACTGGATAAATAAAGCCAACATTCAATAAATTGTGTATCTCCTCTTTTACTATATCCTTGAGTGTTGGGTTCATCCTCCTCTAGATTTTTCTTGCAGGTGTTACTTCTTCCTGGGTATATATGTGATGAATGCACGTATTAGGGTGTATACCCTTCATATCAGTATATTCCCAGGAGAATTCCCCTGATTTTTCTTTAAGGATATTTACTAATTATTTTTGTTGGTTTGCATCTGGTCTGAAATTTATATGTAGGAATTTACCTACACTAATCTCATAGGGCATGGTATAAGATGTGGAAGACTCATCTATCTCAAAAATAAAATATGTCGAAGAAAAACTTGATGGGTCCAACTGTTCCTGAAATTATTCCCCAAACATGTACTCGAATTGGGGAAACGATTGTGGAAAATCAACACACATGATAGCATAAATAAACTGGTTGAGCACATTTTCCGTTGTTTTCCCCTGAAGTGCACAGGAATGATCACTCAACAAAACAGGTTCTTCCCATTCCTTATTCTCATATGGAAATTTAAGCCACCATAGATTCTCCATGATAGGTTGAGCTAGTGGGTATATGGTAAGATTATGTATAGAAGTCCATTTGAGATGGTCATTTCACCTTCTCTATATCCAATAAATGCATTGGTTGTGGCCAACCAAGGTATTCCCAAGATAACGAGATGCCCTTTAGCAGGATCCTTTGAATGAATAACAAGAAATTCTATTGGGTATTCCCATGAGGCTAATGTAACTATGATATCATCTAAGATTTCTTCATGTATAACCTTTGTTTTATCTTCTAATTCCAAAATAGTTGGGGTAGGTCTAAGAAGAGGCTTTAACTACAATTCCTCCAAGGTAGTAACAGACATAACATTAATGGCTGCCCCTAGGTCTATGAGAGTGTTTCTGATGGGAACCTTACTAACATTTATTGTTACTACGGGGTTCCCTGGGTTCCCATATTTTGCGACCCTAGGCTACTCTGATATGTACTCAGATAATTCACCTATCAAATGTATTGTTGGAGGATCCTTCTACTTCCTCCCTGGATTTTTGATACACAATTCTTTAACCACCTTATTGTAAATTGGAATGTCCTTTATGTCTTGTAACAAGGGAATTTTGACAGATATTCTTCAATTCATTTAAAATGTTAAATTTTGGTTGAGTGGTAGGTTTCTCAATCACTAATCTTTCTAGATAAGGAGGGGCTTTTGTAATCTGTGAAGATTCATTTTTGGGAAGCTTGGGTTCCTGGTCTTTAGTAATGATAACATCTTCCCACTTAGTTTCATCCGTGGGTTGTTCAGGAGTTTCATCTTATTCTTCTTCTCGGATGACTACTGAAGGCATATGCCTATCCATAACTTTTCTTGACCTTGGTTGAATTTCCTGCAATGGAACAAGAGAAATAACATACATCAGGAAGGTTTTCATCTCAACATTGTGAAGAGGTTGAGTTGGTTTCTTATTGGGGTTGGGCACTAGTTGTGCCGGTAATAATGTCGGTATTGGGGAGCTTGTATTCTGGTATTGTTGGGGTTGTTGTGGAATAGGAGGTAAAGGTGGGGGAACAAAACCTAGAAAAAGTTGTGAGATGTTCGGTGGAAACAGGGGGTAAGGATGAGTGAGAATAGGGATAGGTGGAGCTTTAGTGTTTCCTTGGGTATGCCCTCTTCTCCATCCTTGTATCCAAGGATGTTGATACTGTGTAGACTAGTTTTTCCAGTTTGGTGAGTTCCACTGTTGTGGTTGTTGATAATAGGGTGGAATTTGAGGTGGTATATCTGGGTATGTAGGCTAACTCCTAGGTTGTCATGGCCTCCTAGGTGCATAAGAGGATTCCCTGAGATCCTCGCTTATGTAAATGGATAATAAACCAAGCATTGATGGGCATTTTTCAGTTGGGTGGTCTTCAGTGCAGAAGACATAAATTGAAATATCATCTAATGGGAATTCCCTTGAGGAATGCTTCCTCCTGCATCTTGGACAAAATATGCACATTGTTGCATTCTCCTCCTCTTGTTTATTTTTTAATATTTAGGGTGTCCAACTAAGAACCTATTGTACTTAATATATCGGTTTTGAAGTTCTCCAATAGGTTCCCTATCTCTACCCTTGTGATACCACCTGAACTAATTGTTTTTAGGTTTCTACTATAAGGATCTCGAACACTCTTCCCCGTTTTGGATCTACTCCTTGAGTAATTCCTACACATTTCATAGATTTTAGTAAATGGTTTATGGGAGATGTCACATGATTCCATCAGGTTAAGTGTCTCTAGGTATTCTTCTGAAATACCTTTAAGGAAAAGATCCATGACTGCATCATATGGAAGGTCATGGTACCTCGATTTCAAGGAGATATAAGAAAATTGTTCCATGTAATCCTCGAGACTCACGTCCTATAAATCTTGGATCTTAAAAATATAGCTTTCATGTCTTCCCAAGACCTAATACTGGACTCTCCCAACCCCATGAACCATCTTAGTGCAGAATCCTTGAGGGTGGCAGGAAAAAGTTTCAATTTATGGGCATCTTGCAAGTAGTTGTAGCTCCTACACAAGATGTCAAACTCAAATAGGAAGGTATCTAGGTATTCACTGCTTTTATCGTAAAATGTGGGTAGTGCAGAGAGTGGAATGTTATTCATGTTGACATTTTGTGCGGTATCCAAAATTGGAAACTGAAAGGTGCTTTCAGTTTGGTTCCCAACTTCTTATCCCTCATCGTGTCTCACATGGTTGTGATCCTCCTGATTATCCATACTTGTTTGGTTTCCAAATACAGAGTACCTAAATGGTTTTATCCTTGAAGATAACAAAGTATCCTAAGGTTCTTTTCTAGAAAAGGTATCCCTTCTATGGGAAGATCTATCTACTGTTTGGATGTTCGGGACTTTACTCAAGCCGGTTGAGACTATTGGTGCCAAAGTTTTTGTTTCAACTTGGGAAACAATTATATTGGTTGAACTGCCAAACTGAGTATTCACCTATTCATGGTCAATGATATATACAAATTTAGGGTCCCTTGATGATGGTGAAAAAGAAAAGGTTGTGTTGGATGGTTCTAATGAATTCTCAAGTGGTCTTGCCTCCTATCCCACTACTATTGATGTTTCAATTTTCTGCTCTATAGTGCTCCTAGTTTTGATCTCTTCAGAGACTGTTTTATCTCTTTGGGTTGAGCTAACCCCTATTTTCCAGTATCGATCTGCAGATTTTATGGGTGGAGTGTTCCTTCCTCCAAAAAGGTTAGAAGGAACCTTGATCAGAATTTTTGGTTTGGTTTTAATGTATCTTCCCTTTGGGTCCCTAGGTTTGTTCATGAAAGAAAAGGAAAAAATACCATTGGGTTTGGGGGAACCTTCTATAACATATGTGCAAGTTCTTACCTCTTGTCTTAAAGTTCCCTCGCCACCAAACTAATGCTAAGATTAAGAAATGATCTACTCCCTAACTATTTCCTACCTTAAGACAACTCCCCGACAACGGTGCCAAAAATGATGGGTATTCCATATGCACTAATTCCCTCAATTAAATTGTCAACCCAAGGTAAGTAAACTTAGAGTTGTGGAACTATATGAGTCCAGGTAGAAAATCTAATGGAAGTATTATCTAACTAAGGAGAGGGTCTACCTAGGGATCAACACTCTGTCAATCTACTTTCTAAAGAGATGATTCTTTTCAATTTTCGTTAATTAAAAAACTATATTAATGAGCTTTAAGTAATTATATGATTATGAACTATTTACCCTAAGCAAATTCAGACAATGAATTAATGGACTATTTCTAAATAAGAAAATAGCAATCTATTTTAAAGCTAGTTAATCTATTCAATCATTTTTAAGTAAGCAACAACAAGTAAGTTATTTTTGAGTTATTTGATCTATCTATCTCTGAGAAAATAAGCAAGTTAACAACTAACCTATCAAGACTATTTTGACAAGTGAACTATAATCTTAAAAAGAACTCATAACTATTTCTATTTCACGAAGAATCAATTTTAATCTACTTAATCAAAAGTAAAAGTGTTATGACTATATTCAAATTCTAATTGATCAAAACTATTTTTGGCTTGCAGTAATAGGAAATAAATTATTCAAAGGTGATGATTGTGTCTTTGATGTCAAATAAAATGATGATGGCATCTGACTATTAGTGACAGTTCAAGAGGAATTAATCCAATGTTGACTTCTGCAGAGAAATGGAAAGTATGAATAAGGCAATCTAAAGAAATTTTTTCCATCATAGAAGCAACACTGAGTATTTAGGGAATCCATGTAATCTTTAAACTTTATGCATCAATCATCAATGATTAAAAGCACTCTTATTCAGATATACTACTTCAAGCAAATCTATAAACTGATGAACTCATGATTAAAAATCCGAATTCAAATTCACTATGTGAAAACATCTAATTCTTGATCAATGTCAACTAGAAATTACAATTCAAATCCATAACTGAGATTTCATGATCTAAACTGAACTAATTCTATCATTAAAAATCATATTTCAAAATTAACTAAAATGATTTTAGAAATCATGATCCAAAATCTATTTATATCCTATCATACTAAGGCAAAATCAATAAACAAAATAGATCTACAAAGAATAAAATAAATGGAAATTAAATATGTCTCAATTAAAGATATCAAAACTTGAAACAACTAATCTATCAAAGTGTGCAAACAATCCTAAACTAATACTATGTTTACACTAATGCTCTATCTAAGTTAATGCTCTGTCTAAACTAATACTCTATCTAAATTAATGCTCTGTCTCAATTACCAAAACCAAAGTAATCAATTAAGACTTCAATACAACTATCTAAATTAGTATCATGCAGGATGATTCATAACTAAGAAGGAAAAGACAAAATACTATAATTAACCAGCTCCTACAAGCAATCTACAATTAATGAAAAACAAATTAGATTAACAAGTTATAATTCACATATAGACAACAATTAAAATTGAGAAATACATGCGGTAAAGAAACAATTACGAATTCTAAATAAGAAACAATATGAACTCACAATATATACTAATATACATAGTCACCTAGACCATTGGTTCCCCCCCCAGCAGGTCATGGCTAAAATCCAACAAGAAAATGCAAGTGCTTAACTCAACGTGATGATGTCATTAATCATAAAAACAGAGTCTGGAACAAATTTGCAAATAATGTTTGTATTAAACAATAAAATTCTTCCCAAAAACAATTTTTTTTAGTCATGCCATAGGTAGTGGTATTTATAGATGATTTACATCTTGAGAGGTCAACCACTACAAGGGTAGACCTCCTCTAAAAACAACAAACTCATTAAATGAGTTCTAACGGCAGCATCTTCTAGAAATTTCATGAGCCACTCAACGATCACTACAACCACCCAATCTGAGGTATGTCAAGTTTTGTAGTGGGAGGCCACGAGGGGGCACAAAACCCAAATCACCAATTTGTCCACCACAGGTCACCAATGAACCAACTACCAGCTCCAATGTGCTCTAATTATCGGATCGCGTGTCGTATGGACTGTCGTATCGCGTGTCGGATCAAGTGTTGAACGGAGTGCCAAATGAGATACCAGATGGAGGATCAGACCATGATTTTTCCCTATTGCAAACAAACCATGCATTAGATCTTTATAAACATCGAACTGAACTGAATTGATCATAAAACCATTGAAAAAACACCAATTATACATACCTGATGCAAATTCGTGGTGAATTGATATATTAACCTTTGAGAATCCTTCAAAATTCCTAATATGAAGCATAACATATGTAATATCGATGCAAAAATGATTTGATCATCCCAATAAAACAATCAAAACACGAACCCAACAGTTTCAAGACTGGTGATTGTTCTGAGGAACAAGGAAGTTTATATATCCCATTAATCCAAATAAACCTCAATCCACTAGATTTATCAACCATACTTAATCATCAGTTCTTCATGTTGCAATGGAATAATCTACTTTTACTTAAAAAATCTTCAAACAGTATTCTAGTGCAAATGAGTAAAATGGAAATACATAAAGAATGACAAGACCAAAAGAGCATAAGTACAATCTTAATATCATGTATCTCAACTATGCGTCTTCACATTAAGGAAATATTCTAAAAATATATAAGTAATTTAAAAGCTAAAATTTCATATTCTTTTATAAGAAACCACAAGAAGATCAACCTTCTTAAGCAATACATTAAATTTTAATGCTACTTTCATTACGCATCCAATTTATAAAACTAATAAACATCAATCATAAATAACAATTAATAAGAAGTATATTGCTTGCATATCCATTTTAAAGGACTAAGAGGTTCAATCATAACAAGTGACATGGAAATATTCCAAGACTACCTTACATTTCCATTGCAAGAAACTATAAGAGGTTCAAATCCATAATAAAGAATTAGATAAGATAAATTATATGCTATCTTCCATATCCATATATGCGGATAATTAAAGAATATCAAGTTTTATTTAACAATAAAATAAAGAACCCGATGTTGACTTATAAACCCAATTTAAGAACTAAAGTAAGACCCAACAATAATATAAGAATTCAACATCAGCTTACAATTCCATCCAAGGGTATTAAGGAATTCCAAATCTTATTTCATCCATATGTAAGAATGCAATTGATGTCTTAAAAATTTATTAAAGGAGTTAAGGGAAGACCTACCATAATAAGTAAATGATATAATTCAACTACCTTACATATCCATTTAAGAATTAAGAAAATCAAGTCTCATTGAACCATAAATAAAGCACTTGCAAGCTAACTTATAAATTTGTTTAAAATTTTAGGAAGACAAATATTAATTGACCATAAATAAATAATATTTGGAGGCTAAATCACATATCCATAGTAAGGAAAAAAGAAGGAGTTCCAGAATCTATCCCAGCCCTTGATCCGGTGTGCATAAAAATCCAAATTTTGTTCGAGACCTCAATCCGGCCCTCTATCCAGCACTAATTTCTGATATTTTAAATTAAATTCAACATGCAACGAAAACGATTTTATTAATTGCATCGCCTCAAAGGAAGGGACAATAAATTTGATGTAGGATCTGTCAAGAAGTGGCAGCGACAGGTAAGAGGTGAGTGAACATGTATATGCCAAGCCCATCAATAATTACAAAACTCCCCCTTCTTGGTGTTAACTCTATGAATGTTACCACTGTTTCAAATGTGGAAACATCAACACAAAACAGTTAACTAGAAAATGGGCCACCGGACACAAACAAGTTAAATGACACTGTAATTTCAAGAGAGAAATTTTTCATATGAAAATTAATATGGAACCTGATCCAACCCTTGATATGGCCCCTTATCCGGACCTCTATATGGCCCCTGATCCGACCCTTGATCTAGACCTTGATCCGACACTTAATCCGGACCTTCAAACGGTAAAAATTTATAATAAATTCAAATTTAAAATTTCAAGCATTCAATAGCTTTCAAAATGGTTAATCCTGAAGGAAGGGACAATAAATAAACACAGAGGTACTCAGGATGGTCAAGCCATTTCTGCAGCCCCAAAAATCATTCCACGAATTATAATACTTCGAAATTAAAATTCCAAAAAATTGAAATACACGGAACAAAAATCGCTCAATTAAATTCTGGGATGGTTTCTATAAGACAACAAGGGATTTCCAGAACTATAGAGTTGAAATCATTGACAACAATAACTAAAGAACAATTTCAGAAGCATCTACAGGTATGGGACGCATAAAGCCCCAATTTCATTTCCAGAAAATTATCAACAAATATCTTAAAATTTTAAGCATTCAAGTGGAAATCGCTCGTAATACCCTACAGGATAGTAAATACAAATTTACAATACACCTATATAAAGTCAAGATACGTCTATTGGGTTTGTAATTTAAGCTATGAATCAACCTCCCTTCGAAATTGGTGAATCGAAAGGGATAAACTTGAAGGTCAACACAAGGAAAAGACAACACAGGTTCCCAAAAGAGCATTGACAACTCCAATATGGTTGAATAAATTCCCAAATTGTTACAAAGGAAAATATATGTTGAGAGCTTAGGATTTCAACAATCATAACCACAATCCCTTTTTCCAAAAGCAATTAAATTACTCATACAGAAAGAAACTAAGGAATTTTAGGATAGTAAGAAAAAAATTAATGGAAGTTCATCATATAGGAAATCATTACTTAGAAATTTCCAAAACCCAACTGATATAAAAAGACATTCTCTGAAATACATGATCCATTCCCGAGCCTAAATTTGCAACTATATAGATTGATAATTTAAATTAGAAATCTGATATGCCAAACAATGGCAGTGATCAATAAATCCATACTTTGTTTTGCATATATCAACTAGCATCCATTGTTCCTTTGAGAACTTAAAATGATAGTAATTATCAAAATTTTCTTCTAGATCTCAACCAATAATGAACTTGTCAATTCAAACTTAGAATTACAACAAAATTTAGGTTGGATTTATAAATCTCTTATTGTACAATAAAATCTTAATGCAAATTCAAATCTCAATGAAAGTATTGTAAACAAAGACGGAGAAATTTGAAGATGTTCTTCAGCAAATGGTGCTCCTTCCTTTCTCTCACTTGCTAATCGTTGAGACTTCACTGATACCTCCCATCCAATGCTAGGGGTACTCTTCTTTTTGGACAACTGAGAGGGGGGGGTGAATTAATTTTTACTGTGCTCAAACAATAATGCCTATTTTAAACTCTTTACAGCATAGTCAATGACAATCACAATAATGCAGAGATGTAAGCAATAGAATATTCAACATCTATCACAAACACAAAATATATAGAGACAGATATTTCCTGAGGAAACCCATAAAGGGAAAAACCTCTTCTTCTTGATATGATAAGTAATATTTATTTTCTGTACATTATCATTCTTATGAGCACCAACTCATTGTGAGGCTACCACCTCTGTTTTGCAAGATGCAACTTGCTAAGAGCACCAACTCTCTAGTTTCTCTAGCACCAACTCCCTGGTTTCTCTAGAACCCACTAGAAGGAAGTACCAACTCCCTATGTGTTCCATCATCAACTAGATGGCAGCACCAACTTCCAGTCACACAGGCACCAACCTGTATAACAGAGAACAATTGTTCTCCCTTGCACCACCCTGCTACCCTGGTTTTTCTGGCTGCAACCAGATGGACGCTACAACTCCATGTGTTCAAGCACCCACTTGAAACTCTAAGGAAAACATTCCTCCCTAGAACCTCCCTACCACCCTAAAATATCAATCATTGATTTCTTGAATTTATCACAGTGATACAGAATTTATCTATGGCTTACCAGTATCATCATTGTTCTGCTACACTACTCTTCTCTACCTGCATCAGTGTCTCTCTCCTCGCGTCTGTTGTGCTTTCTGTTCTTCTCTCAGATATGCATTTTTGTTCCTTGCTTCTTTTGCACTTTATGATTTGTGTCTTCTTTCCATTCTATGCAACACGCCTCTTCTATGCACTTCAGCTCCTCCACACAACATGCTTCTACCTACATTAAACACTCTTAACAAGAGCACTTGTCTCTTCTTTGTTCTGCATTTTTATATTCTATGTGCACCAACTACATCCTCTGTGCTATTCCTCTGCATGCTCTTCACTACATCATTGTTCTATCCTACAGGTTGTTCACTCCTTCTCTTCCTCACGACTGTATGGCTAACTAGCATAATGCCTTTACTTCTTTGTTGTGCATCTATCTCTCATGTCGAGTCATCTCCTTGATCATCATACGAACTCTTCATATTATTTGGCTGTTAGCTCCATGCATTCATCATCACTAGGCTTATCCTGAGATTATCTTCCTTCTCTGCCAGTGTGACTCTTCGTCTTCTAGGTCACAGTCGAGCTTATCCTCTTTGTTGCAGTTACAGTCTTTGACACTTTTCCATCTATCAATTGTCTCTATGATGAGTCTTCATTCAACTGGAAGTTACTTTGAGACTCTTCAGATCCTCTGGCAATCACCCTGCATCTCCTCGAGTTCTCAAGTGGATTTCATCATTGTGTTCTGGCAGTTACAGCCAGTCAACTATGGATTCTTTGGCTTCTAACCCCCTTCCTTCATGTGACCTCTGATTGTGACATGGGGCCATGCACTAGGGTGCTTTGAGATTTCGCGTTTCGCGATATTCTTCTGCAAGTTTCCTTGAATCTCCCAACTCGTGAAACTCCAAGGTGGAGCCTAGAAATGCTAGATCCTTCCCCTCTCTTCCACTGATGTGACCACTGGTTGTGACCACAACCCTATTCAAAAAGGAATTTCACGATTTTGGCGATCTCCATTGTAGAGCCTAGTGACATTCTAGCTCCTCCCTTAACCTTCATCAATGTGACCACCAGCTGTGACTAGGGGCCAAGCAAGAGGGTTGCGTTGCAATTTCGCATATCACGAACTCCTTCTATGAGTTGCCTTCAAAACTCCCAACTTGTGAAACTATGAAATGCTTCATATAATATCAATGGTCGAGATCTCTCCCTCTAATCGACAGATGTGATCAATATCGTGGACTCAGAATTCATATCAGATCAATGGTCCATATCCTCGGTGATATGACGGCTCGGATCATTTCGCAACTTCGCATATCGCGAGTTCCTACAACTCTCACCTTTGACTTCTCCAGATCACGAGTCAGCAAAATGTTGATCTCTCACCACATGTCCTCTGGGTCTAACAGCTCAGATCATTTCATGATTTTGCATATCGCGAGTTCCTACTACTCTCACCTTTGACTTCTTCATCTCGTGAGTCAGCGAAATGTTGATCTCTCACCACGTGTCCTCTGGATCCAACGGTTCAGATCACATCGCGATCCGATCTGACAGCTAAGGTCTAATATCCTCCTTTGCACGCTCCTCCTATTTGGACTCTAACATGACGGCCATCGGTTATCTAGGATTGGTGATCCAATGACCATTGTCGCTCCTCCTCCTGAGCTTATGCATCCTTCCAACTTGGAAGAATTTCTAAGTGTCAAAGGTTATGCGACCTTTGATCCTTCTACTAGCATTGATGTATGGGATCTCGTCTGCACGTCTCAGAACGATATCTCTCCTGATGTTTCTCGTCTCTGCATATTTTTGGCTTCTCCTCTTGATATTTTCAAGCTTGCTCTTATGTTTCTTCGTTGTTGTTCTTTCCATGCACACTCTACCTGAAAACCTTCCAACATCGTTGTTGTTATTGCCATCAATGACAAGCACACTCTTTCTGTAAACATTCCAAGAATATCCCCCTTTGGTATTGATGGCAACCATGAACGGCTGCACTATTCAGCTTAGACCTCCAACTGTAGCATCCACACCTTTTCTCCCCCTTTGACATCAATGTCAAAGAAAACATGCTCCCCCTAAGTTGTTGCAGTATTTTTCGGAGGTATCAGATAGTCAACCAACACATACTCCCCCTAACATGATGGACTCTCTTAGGTTGATAGTGGGGTCACACCCAACTTCTGGCATAGATACTCAAACTAAGATTGTGCAAGTGGTTTAGTGAAGATATCAGCAATCTGGTCTTTGGATGGAATATAATACAAATAAACCACATAGTTGGTTACCTGTTCCCTCAAAAAGTGATACTTGATGGGTACATGCTTGGTCTTGGAGTGAAAGACAGGATTCTTTGACACACTAATTGCACTGGTATTATCACAATGGATTGGGATCGGTGCAGTATAATTTACCTCCAAGTATGAAAGTGTTTGAATCATCCCCAACACTTGGGTATAGCAGGTGGCAGCTGCAATGTATTCAACTTTTGTAGTTAATAAGGAAATGGAAGCTTGATTCTTGCTCAACCATGATACAAGGGAATCTCTTAAGAAGAATACACCTCCACTCATGCTTTTCCTTTCATCCACGTAATTAGCCCAATCAACATATGAATATGCTGATAGTTGAAAATTCTAATTTCTAGGATAGCATAGGTCGTAGTCCATTGTTCCTTTCAAGTATCTGAATATTATTTTGAGAGCTAACAAATGACTATGTTTAGGTGCAACCTGATACCTTCCTATCATGCCAACAGCATGCATTATGTATGGACGGGATGTTGTAATGTACAATAGGCTACCTATCATAGACCTATATGAACTCTGATCAACACCAGGTGAGGCATCATCCTTTCTTAACTTGCATCCAGTGACCATAGGTGTGCTCATAGGTGTAGAATCTTCCATTTGAAACCTTTTCAACATTTCTTTTATATATTTCTCCTGAGAATAAATAATCCTTCAGACCTCTGATTAATTTGCAGACCAAGGAAAAATGGCAGTTCCCCTATCATAGACATTTCAAATTTAGACTGCATGGACGAAGCAAACCATTGTACTAATGAATCATTATTGCTTCCGAAAATGATGTCATCTACATAGACCAACACAATGATAAAATCATCACCCTCTATTTTGATATATATATTGTTGTCAATGGTTCCTCTCTTGAGCCCTTTGTCTTGAAGATACTTATCCAATCTGTAATACCAAGCACGAGGAGCTTGTTTCATCCCATATAAGGCTTTATTTAGCTTGCAGACAAAGTCAGAGTTATCTGACAGTTGGAAACCTTCTGGTTGTTCCATATAGACTTCTTCTTTTATATCTCCATTTAGAAAAGATGACTTGACATCCATTTGATAGACTTTAAACTTCTTATGACAAGAATAGGAAAGAAACATTCTAATAGCTTCTAATCTTGCTACAAGTGCAAATGTTTCATCAAAGTCCATTCCTTCTATTTGAGCATATCCTTTGTAGACCAATCTAGCCTTAATTCTTACAATATTTCCTTTCTCATACATCTTATTTTTGTAGACCCATTTGTATCCTATTACATTTTTATTTGCTGGCCTAGGAACGAGTTCCCATGTATCATTCTTTTCAATCTGGTCCAGTTCCTCATTCATTGATTTTAACCAGTTTACATCTTCACTGGCTTCATTGAATTTCTTGTGTTCCACCATGGATATGAAGGCTATATGTGATTGCTTGGTGTTTTTGATTATCCTTCTCTTGGTTTGTACACCTTTGTCTTTCTCAACAATTATTTGACTTGCAGGGTGATTCTTTTGAGTAATTTTGGAGGAAGAATTTGATGTTGCATGTTGATTTGAGTCTGTCTGAGTATTTGTATATTCATCTGACTCAGAGTCTTCTTGTTCTGATTCTTGGACCTGTTCAGCTTCAACTTCACCTATATCCTATGTTGTTGATTCAGTAGTGTTCACCTCTCTTACTGGGATTCCTTCATCAAATTTTATGTCAATACAGTCAACCAATTTATGTAGCCTCTTATTATAGAATCTGTATCCTTTATTGTTTGTAGCATACCCTAAGAATATTCCTTCATCAGCCCTATCATCATACTTTCCAAGATTCTCATTATTATTCTTTATGTAGCACTTACTGCCAAAGACTTTGAAGTGTTTGACTGTAGCAGGCCTTCCATGCCACAGTTCATAAGGTGTCTTGTCACTGTGTGGTATGAGGTGAGATTTATTAAGAATATGGATTGATGTGTGTATTTCTTCTACCCAGTAGGTTTGACCAATGCTCTTCTCATTCACCATTGACCTGGCCATTTGTTGAACTGTTTTGTTTTTCCTCTCAGCTACTCTATTTTGTTGTGGTGTTCCTGGGATTGTGTATTCTATTTTGATCCCATGTTTATCACATAACTCCTTGAAATCACTTGACATAAATTCTCTCTTTTTGTCTGATGTCACAACCTTTAATATATTGCATGTTTGATTCTCAGTTAAAGCCTTAAATATTTTAAATTTCTCAAATGCTTCATCTTTTTCTTTGAGAAAAGCAACCCAAGTAAGTCTGGAGTAATCATCAATGATCATCATAAAGAAGTTTTCCTTCCATGTGCCTTCCTGTCTTGATGTTCCACATAAATCCATATGAACTAATTGGAGTGGTTTCTCTGTTGAAGTAGAGATATTGGATTTAAACTGTGTCCTGGTTAGCTTTCCTACTTGGCAGGGTTTACACGCAAAGTCTTGTGGCTTTGATATTCTTGGAAGATTTTTTACTGCCTCAAGATTTTTGAGCTTGATTAAGTGGTCAAAGTTTAGATGTCCAAGTCTCCTATGCCATAACTAACTTTCATCATGTTTTCTTAGATGACACTCTTGTCTATATTCTTTCAACACATATACACTGTTATCTGTTCTTATGTCTTTAGCCACCACTTGTCCTAAGTTTACAGACTTTATCTTGCAATCCTTGGAAGTGAACACTACTTCACATCCTCTGTCACACATTTGAATTACACTGAGAAAATTATGTTTCAACCCATCTACAAGAAGAACATCTTGGGATTTTCCTTTACCATTACTCAAACTCACCATCCCTTTACCCTTTATTTTACTAGGAGCATCATTTCCAAAGGTTACATTTCCTGATTTGCTTTCGCTTAGAGACAGAAACTTACTTTTGTCTCTCGTCATATGTTTGGAGCATCCATTATCAATATACCAAGGATTCTTTTGTCTTTGAGCTGACAGCGCTAATCAACACTTGTCATTATCTTTCTTCTTCCAAACCTTGACATTTTTAGCACAGGGATTCAGATCTCATTCATAGTTCCGTAAGCGACAGTCTGTAGCTTTATGTCCATAATTATGGCAAGTGTAACATTCTGGTTCATCGAATAAAGGATCATACCGATTGTTATGATTAACCTGTGTCCTTTTCCCAACCATCATATGATTTGCAGTCTATGATTGTTTGTTACTTGGTTGTCTCATTCTTTGTTGCGGAAGATATTTGTTCCTTGATTGTTTTGATTGCTCATATCTAAATGTTAAAGAACAGTTTGCAGCTTTGTGACCAAATTTACAACATAAAAAACAATATCCATAGAAAAATCATTTGTACCTGGAAAATGGATGTCTTCTTTGAGCAGGTCTATTTCTTCAATGTTGATGATTTCTTTGTTCTACAGATTCAGTTCTGGTACTTTTTCTTTCACTCTTCCTTGGTGGTTGATTATCTTCCTTTGTTTCTCCATATTTGTTGTTTTCAATGAATGTAGATATGACAAACTTGATGGATTCTTTGTTGCTTGGTTGACTACAACTTGATCCTTCTTCATAACCCAAACCAATTTTCAAATTTGGATTCCTTTGTTGATCCAGAATGGTGGTTAATCCTTATGAGGATTTAATGCTTGGAATATTTTGGAGATACAATGCTTTGAACTTCTCCATCTCTTTTCTATTTTTTACTACCTCTTCTTCCAAGGCTTCACATCTTGCCTTCTTCTCTGATAATTGTTGTTTCAGAGTGTCCTCTATTTTCTTTGCCTCTTCTAACTCCACCTTTAGCAGGGCAAAGTCTTCATCAGGTTTTTTAGCATTCTTTTCAAACTACATCAACAATTGTTTTTGTTTTCTTTTCTCGAGTCTAAGGCTGTCAATCTCTTCTAAGGCACTGATTAGTTTACCTTCCAAATCAACCACAACTTCTTCATCATTAACATCACTTCCTGTTTTTTGATTATCATAGTCCTCTTTGGCCATAAGCACAAAGTCATTAACCTTATCTTTAGAGGAAGAGTCACTATCTGTGTCTTTTGAAGAGTCATCATTGTTTACACATAAACCTTTCTTTTTACCAAATATCCTGGATTTGTACTTATTTTCACCTTCAAAATTATGATCATGCTTCTTGTGTGGACACTTAGATGCAAAGTGACCTATCTTTCCATAGTTAAAACACTTGAAGGGAAACTTTCCTTGATACTTACCTGATCCTTTCTTTAGTCTTCTCACAAATTTTTCTTCAATTTCATCAGGCTCATATTCCTCATTCTTATCTTCTTTAAAAGAAGCTTCTCTAGTGTTGGATTTATATTTACCTATCCTCATTTCATATGCAGTCAACGTTCCTAGAAGTTGATCAAAATCCAAAGATTTTAGATCATTAAGTTATTCTATAGCAGAGACCTTTGGGTTGAACCTATCTGGCAAAGATCTCAGAATATTTTGAACTAAAGAGGCTTCCTCAATTTTTTTCACCTAGATATTTCATTGCATTTACTAGTTCTTCAACTCTCAGAAAGTACTTTCCAGTAGTTTCATCTTCTTTCATCTGTAGCTGTTCAAAATGTACTCTGTAGGTTTGAAGCTTGGCATCTTTTACCTTCCAATTACCTTCATAACTGCTCATGAGTTTGTCCCACATGTCTTTGGCAGTTTCTAAGTGCATAACTTTTACAAATTCTACTTCTACAAGCCCACTCAAAATAGCATTCATAGCCTTAGCGTTGAAGCTGAATTTTATCTTGTCATCCTTATT
>SNQJ01S0000760.1:142856-179905 GCA_010110895.2 Picea sitchensis | reverse complement strand
AATTATCAAAACAATTTACAAAAATCTGAGGATAATATCCCAAGTCTCTATTTCTGACTTAAGCTAACAACCTAAAACAAAACCATATCCAAAGTATCTCCTAAAATTCCATAGCATGCCCAATTGATCATTGTAATTCGTATGCACCTGAAAGAAGACAAAAATAGACAAGTTTAGAGGATATTTTATTGATAAAATTGTCAAAAATCTAATTTTTAAGACTAGCTATAGAATCTTGCGATTCTGTAGCTGGTCTAATTTGGACACAGAATCGTTTCAAAGCCAATTCGAATCTTAAAGAATTATATTCAAACTATTAAACAAATATTTGATTGCTAATAAGAAACCAAACGAATCATTCAAATTGAAACTTGTATGCAAATAGAAACATACTAAATCGTGGTCAACCGAATGGTAACAGAGATGCATGCACTCTGTTCAATTTGTTATCACCAATTTGGGGTAAACAGAATCACATTAGATAATTCGATAGTAATGAAAAGATTTTCATGAACCAATTCCAATCGACACAAACTGTAACCGGTTAAACAAATCATGCATGCAATAGTTTATGTCTCTTTAGCCATCAACAAAATCATTGTCGAATCCAAACGAAATCAACAGGATCGTTTTTCAAATTAATAGAACTATATTAAACATATACAAACGATCATGCTAATCATGGCACGTAGAAATCATTTGCAAATCAAATCAAATAGGAACGAATCAAAATAGTTTGGGGTCGACACAATCGTTATGAATCAACACAGCTCCATGATTTTAGCAAATAGATCTTTTGCACAGGTTGAATGTAAATGATAATATTGATTCAATACAAAACAGAATCGTTCCTGGTAAATCGAAGTCAACAGGGTTGTTTTAAGTCTATTAGGAGCAAATGAAACTAATCGAAATCAAACCAAATCTACTATCCAAAATCATACGAACATAATTGATTCAAAAACAAACCAAACTGAATAAAAAACCAATCAATTGCTTATACTAAGTTGGGCACGACAAAGTCGCATAACCAAATCATAGCTACATTTGAGTTTAGTAAAATGAATCTACTGTACAGGATCCACAACATAACCGTTTTTTATGATCAAACTATAACAGAATCATTTCAAATGTATTAAAACGAATAGAGCTAATTTGAAAGAAAAATCGAATCCGTTATATTAATTCAAGCAAACTTATAAAGAAAAATTCATATTGAAATTCATACCTGGACAATCCGAAAACAACTCGGTCATGATAATTTGGAATTGACGAAGGCTGTTGCCGTTTCGACATTCCTGAAGACAATCGAACCGATGGTATTTTGTTTCTTGGCATTAGCTTGAAGCCTGTCTCTTTCTTTTAACAACACTATAACTTGGTCCTCTAACGATTTGATCTTTGATTGCAACAAGGGAACGTCGGCGTAATAACGCTCTAGCCACACATTGCATTGGATGCATGATGTTTGATTAGGCTTTGATTTCACAGGCCAGGGTTTGTTTAAATCACCAGGGGTTTCATTATGCAGCTTGATTCCCGGGTAGGTAGGGTTGTTTTTGAGGCAAGGGGGTAAATTAGAGACATAGTCATAGGGTTTCTCAGAGCATAGGCCATGGGAATAGGGGTACTCTTCAACTAGGAAATGCTCGATATCGGAGTTTGAGTCCTCGCTCAGAACTATGGGCTTTTGGTCGACGTTTGGGTTAGGTTTATTCCGGGCAAGTCTCGATATCAATCGAGCATTTTTCTTACCCCTGCTGTCGACAGTAGGATTACCCTTGACTTTATTACTCACAGGCTTCTTGACGGCCTCAGTCTTGTCTTTTGTGCACGGATTGGTTAGGGTATCGGGTAGGTCGATGTCAGGGCAATCCGAGGGTTTGGAAGGGGGTAGAAGGATATGAAATGGCACGACTGGTCCAACCAAAGTCTCATTAACCACAACCTTATCGATTTGAATAGACTCCGGATTAGCAAAGCCATTTCTAGATAGAAAGGCTTTCCAATTATCGCCATGAAGGCTGAAATGATGGATGATAATAAGTCTAACTAAGCCGTGATGAAAAAGGCTGCTATCAGCCTTCTCGCGCTTAAATCTCTTAGACATATTGTAAAGACTACGGAAGAAGTAATGCGACATGTTCAAAGGATAGCCCATGAAATTCATCAATAACCAGAGGTGATACAGAAAAACCAAGCCATACCGACCTTCACAGGTCACAAATTGTTTCACAATTACCAAAAGATCGTGCCACCTGGGTTTGAGGGTAGAAATAGGCATACCTTTATCACAGGAGACAACCTTCCTTGATACGAATAGTAATGGCCACGACACCTCGTCGACTTTGGAATTTTTAAACCATCTTTGGCCTGTAGCCGACAATCCTGTAGCACAACTTATGAATTCTTCATTCAGATCGAGCTGTATATCACCTACTTTATCCCTGCACCCGTCAAAGGTGAGGGAGAATTGTTGGGCAACCGAAAGGTTGAAACCCTCAAACCTCTATATAAACCCGATCCAACCACTATTTTCTAAATCCTTTCGAGCATTATCGAATAGTAACAGAGCTTGGCTACCATTTGGCTCTAGGCGCACCACCGGTGCCATAGACAGGAGCACACGGTGAGCGAGGTGAACGGGCCAGGGTTTGAACAGAGTATACGCAGGGGCAGAACGCTCACAACCTTAACCAAAAACTAGCAAAGGTGAACCGGTATAGGGGGAAAGAATTAATGACAGAATGTGCGAAGGTGGTGGAGCTATTTCGGCCCATGCAAAACAATCATTTCCACAGTACAACCGACGATGTATATAACGTTTCAAATCACTATGCATATGTTAAAAACCATGCCATTCAAACAATCAATGGAACCTATGGTAAGTCGACCAAACATTTGCGCGAGCAATAGTTTTATCATAGCTTTAAAACCAAACAATGAATCGAAATCAATACCAAGGGTTCGATCATATGAAATATGTGTTGTGTGATATGATTTATACCAAGGGTATAACCACAACGCCAATCATTTTCATGAAACCAATGTGTCAAGGGAATTGATCAAAGACTAGAGAAATCAAACCATCAATAAACCAACGATTGAATCACAAGCCTTGACAAGTCATATTAACAATTTAAAGAATTCCAAATGAATAAGGATCTTGGAGTCTTGTCGACTGTATAATCAAATTGGAAACGGAATGGGCATATCGACAAGAATGATCACAACAATCCAGTGACAATTTTAATGTGACTTCGAAAACCAAGTTTTCACGCTTGCAGTCGTGAAAACGAGAACCAAGGTAAGTGTGCAAACGCACGAAATAATAGTGGTGTTTTATTCAAGGATTCGGACGAAAATCAAGGTTTTGAAAACACTGGTGTAGGCATCTTATAAGGACAGTAGAAAAATGCGAATTGGCTGCCAACACAACTCAAACTATATCTCTATCTAAACAAAAGGCCAAGAAAATTGTTGATTCCCCTGCAGCCTCGTCGGGAAAAAAAACCAAAAATCCTGCTAATGATTCTCGATTTCCCTCAACACCTATTGATCCTCAACCTAAGAAGTTACAAGATACATATCAACAAGACTTTCCTTCAGTCCCTACAAATAGAAGATGAGCCAATCGGTTCAAAGGGGAATCTTTTCGAAGAAGCATCTAAAGTGCAAGTGGAAAACCTAATGTAAAACCTCCAAGCACTTTAGATCGTATCCAAATGTCTTCTGATCTTGAAATCGCCCATAAAAGACTCAGACTTGTTTCTGCAGAATATTTTGAGCCTGATAAAGAAGTAAAATCTGAACCTATTCTCTCTCATAATCACTTTGTTACTCCTACCTCCCAGATGCCTGCATCAACTTCCAAAGTTGATACACCTTCTACATCCATCAAGGGATCCAAGCCCTCTTGTTTTGAAGCATCTGATCATACCCCAATTATTGAGAAATTACAACAAGAAAATGCTTAGTTGCTTCAACAGTTGGAAGAGCAAAAAACTATGGATAGGCATCTACATCATGACAATACGGTATTGCAATAAAAATTGAATTCTCTCCAACGATTGGTTGATTAGATGACCACCACCAATCATAGCCTCCAGATGTAATTGAAACATCGTAAAAGGCCTAAGACAAAATCTCTAGAACAAGAGGGAGAAGCTTCTAAAGCCAATCCACCCCCTCCTTCACAAGTCTAGTTATGTCAGGAGATTCATTTTTGTTTGCAGAGGGACCTGCAAATCCTTAGGCGTGGGGGTAATAATGGGTTCGTGTTTTGATTGTTTTATTGCGATGATCAAATCCTTTTTGCATCGATATTACATATGTTATGCTTCATATTATCCATTTTGAAGGATTCTCAAAGGTTTATATATCAATTCACCATGAATTCACATTAGGTATGTATAATTGGTGTTTTTGTAATGGTTTTGTGATCAATTCAGTTCAGTTCGATGCTTATAAAGATTTAGTAGATGTTTTTGTTTGTAACAGGGAAAAATCACGGTCCGCTCCTCCATCCAGTACCTCGTTCGAGACTCCATTCATCACTTGATATGACACTCCATCTGACACACGATATGGCACTCAGAGCGCATTGGAGATAGTAGTTGGTACATTGGCATCTTGTGGTGGACGAATCAATGATCTAGGTTTTGTGCCTCCTCATGGCCTCCAACTACAGAGCTCGAAACACCTCATATTGGGTGGTTGTAGTGATCATTGAGTGGCTCATGAAATTTCTAGATGATGTTTTTTTTAGAACTCATTTAATGAGTTTGATATTTTTAGAGGAGGTTGACCCTTCCAGTGGTCAACCTCTCAAGTTGTAAATCATCTATAAATACCACCACATGTGGCACGACTAAAGACAAAATTTTTGATAAGAATTTTATTGTTTAATACAGACATTATCTACAACTTTGTTCTAGACTCAATTTTTATGATTAATGACAACATCATGTTGAGTTAAGCACCTACGTTTTGTTGTTGGAGTGTAGCCACGACCTGCAGGGGGGCCCACCAGTGGTTTGGGTGACTGCATATATCAGTAGATATTGTGTGTTCATCTTGTTGCTTATTTAGAATTCGTAATTGTTTCTTTACTACATGTATTTCTCAATTTTAATTGTTTTGTATATGTCAATTATAACTTGTTAATCTAATTTTTTTGCCCTTAACTGTAGATTTCTTGTAGGAGCTGGTTAATTATAGTATTGTGTATTTTTCTTCTTAGTTATGAATCATCTTGCAGGATACTAATTTAGATAGTTGTATTGAAGTCTTAATTAATTACTTTGGTTTTGGTAATTGAGACATAGCATTAGTTTAGACAGAGCATTAACTTAGACAAAGCATTAGTGTAATCAGAGTATTAGTTTAAGATTGTTTGCAAGCTTTTATAGATTAGTTGTTGAAAGTTTTGATAGATTTAATTGAGATGGATTTAATTTCCATTTTAATTATTGTTTGTAGATCTATTTTGTTTATTGATTTTACCTTAGTATGATAGGATATAAATAGATTTTGGATTATGATTTCTATAAGCATTTTAGTTAATTTTGAAATATGATTTTTAATGATAGAATTAGTTCAGTTTAGATCATGACATATAAATTATGGATTTGAATTGTAATTTCTCATTGACATGGATCAAGAATTAGAAGTTTGCACATAGTGAATTTGAATTAGGATTTTTAATCACGAGTTCACGAGTTTATAGATTTGCTTGAAGTAGTGAATTTGAATAAGAGTTCTTTTAATTGTTGATGATTGATGTATAAAGTTTAGAGATCACATGGATTCCTGAAATACTTAGTGTTTCTTCTATGATGGAAAACATTTCTTTAGATTGCCTTATTCATACTTTCCATTTCTCTATAGAATTGAGCATTGAATTAATTCCTCTTGAACTGTCACTAATAGTCATATGCCATTGTGATGTTATTCGTCATCGAAGACACAATCATCACCTTTGAATACTATCTTTCCTGTTACTGCAAGCTATAAATAGTTTTGATCAATTAGAATTTGAATACAGTCATAACACTTTTACTTTTGATTAAATAGATTAAAATTTATTCTTCGCGAAATAGAAATAGTTATGAGTTCTTTTTAAGAATAGAGTTCACTTGTCAAAATAGTTTTGATAGGTTAGTTGTTTACTTGCTTATTTTCTCATAGATAGATAGATCAAATAACTCAGAAATAGTTTTCTTGTTGTGTCTTACTTAAAAAATATTGAATAGATTAACTAGCTTTAAAATAGATTTCTATTTGATTATTTAGAAATAGTCCATCAATTCATTGTCTAAAGTTGCTTAGGGTAAATAGTTCATAATCCTAACATTAATTAAATCTCATTAATAGATTTTGTTAATTAACGAAAATTGAAAAGAATCATTTCTTTAGAAAGTAGATTGATAGAGTGTTGATCCCAAGGTAGACCATCTCCTTAGTTAGATAATACTTCCATTATCTTTTCTTCCTTGGCTCATACAATGCCACAACTATAAGGTTACTTACCTCAGGTTGACAATTTAATTGAGGGAATTAGTGCATATAGAATACCCATCAGAGACCTTAAATGGTCAAAATCAATTGGATGAATCTTGGGCTTGAGAGTTGCTTGTGTGTCTTGGAGGTCCTAACCATGCAAGATAGGTTGGGCGGGTAGTTCTTAATTATTCAGTGACATGGTTGATGATGTATTAGTATTTTTCTTCAGTTGATCGTGATGTGTTGAATTGTGTCACTCTTTATGTTTATGTGTTGATTATGCTTCTTTATTTTAATGTGTTGATTGTGCCGTTATTAAATTATGATGATGTGTTGAATATGCACAACTATTAATTCTGACGATGCATTGAATGGTGCCATCATTTATTGTGTTGATGCGCTAATTATGTGTAGTTATTATTATTCATGATGATGTGTCGATGGTATTTCTATTATTATGTTGTGACTTTCCTAATGCCAATTTTTTTTCCCTCTTTTGTACATCACTTTGTTATCATAACAGAGGGGGCATTACAAATACATATAATTCTTTAGTTGTATGCTAATAAATAGATTCTACATAACAACAAATACATCTATATAGATTATATTTTTATAGTTGCATGTAGATCCATACTCTACATAAAGGTATCTAGTTAAATAAAATGCATCAAATTATGTAGCTACATACTATTGCAACAATCCAACATAAATGAAACAAAGATACGTATCTTAAATCGTGATACTAGAAAACAAATGGACCAACCATGTTCCACCCAACTGTAGATACAAAACAACCAAAATTACTTTTCCCGATCACCCCCTAGCCTGACCATGACTCCATAAGGTAAAACTAATCATCATTCCTTAGTCATTGTCTTTCTATATAGTTCAAAAAATCATTTGCCTAACACTACTTGTGCTCACAACATAAAATAGTCATCTCCACAACATACTAAGAAGTGTCTTGACTCACACATATGCTGTATATATTTCCATTTCCATTGCCTAGGAATTTTCCATACATTTCCCTCGGAAAATTCCCACATTTATAAATCCTTGATTTTTAGGGGCTACTAGTGACAGAAATAAACTTTTGACACTTGTAAATATAATCTCTGAGTTAACTCAAACATGTTCCCCAATCATGGAGTCATATTCAACTACTTTTAACCTGGTTGTTCCACAATTTTTCCATCATTTAGTTTATTAAAAAAATTGTCTCATACAAGTTGTTAGCACAAGAATTTGCAGCTAGAAAAGGCCTAACTATCTGAGTTTTGGGTTTTTGCTAAGTGTTAGTTTCCCCAGTGGTAAAAGGCACTATCCATTGTACAATCAAGGCACTTAATTGAAATGGTTTTGTCATCATGAAAGACTACAAATTGCTCTGCACACTTTCAATATTGAAGGCACTGCGTGTTTGTAAATGCTACCTAATCTGCACACAGACGTAGCGTAAGTGGCACTACCTAATATTTCTGGCAGAAAACGAATTGTGCAGAGTTATTTTACTAGTTTTTAGTCACTAACTTGAAACTTGGATTATGAACAATTGAAAAAGTATTTTTGAAAACTAGAGGAGGTTTTTGTTCATATAATTCCAAATAAAAAAAACCTCTCTCAATTTTTCAAAATGTGTTTTGGTTTGAGAGATATTGAATATAGAAGAAGGCACTTCATACTCTTCACAATGGCACTACATACTAATTTCCTGTAGTGGTCACGATTTTGATATTCGCCTTGTTGGGAGGTTTCCACATGTCAAGGAGAGTTCGAATGGATTCTCAAGGATCCGTTAGATATCAAGGGACACCTGCACCTAATATTTATCTCCATCAAAGGCCTCATGCATGAGGTGGAAACAATTTATTAATGACTTCCAACAAATTCTTGAAAATCAACAGTTTGTTGGATTTTTGTCTCTTTGACTATTGCCACCTATCTCCAAGGCTTAAAATCCAATGGAGGAGATGGGATTCGACCTCCTTAGATTATTTGGATTCTATTTTCTATTTAAAGAGGGATATATCTCTTGGAGAGGGAGGAGGGATGAGCCAAGAGAGGCTAGAGAGAGTAGGAGTAGGCAGTTTTTCTGTGTGTGTTCATTTGTAAGTCTGTGAGCATTTTTTTGATTGTAAGCATTACTACTATTGGAGACTCATGAGAGATGTGATTTTAGATTGTAACTCTTATTTTATATTTATTCTTATTTGAATATATTTCATATTTGAGGATCAAAGGCTGTCAATGATTTATGGATCCCTAAGTAGTAGAGGATCTGTTGTATTTTTCCCATCAATCATTATTTATATTCAAGTATCTGTTGATTCATTAAATTTAGAGGATCTTTGTTTAGTGAACATTCTATCTTATGTTTTCCTTCTTCATTATTCCACCTATCAACATATAATCTTGTTTTCTGTTGAGCAGCTTTTGTGCCTTCGATGAGTAGGATGTTTGTGACTCCATTGCCCATTGGTGTAGCATATTGATTTGCAGCTTACAACACTCTCTCTTTCTTTCTCCATCTTGCTGATCCACCTATTCAAAACCAAATTATATTTTACATTCTGATGGGTGCTGAGCTTACACTTTAGCAGTCAAAGTGTGACTTTCAGTGCTAACATTTTTGGCACCATTGTCAGGGATGGATTTGAGCAGATTAAAAATATCCCTGGGAAGAATGACACTGTACAACTCCAGTTTTAGATGGTGACTGAAGTTGGACACCTTCAAGACTGCACATTCACCATGGTGACTCCATTGTTCAGAATATGTTGGTGACTCCACTGGGGATGAGAAAAATCAAATGGCTATGAAGGCTATCCTGGCCAGGAGGTTTTCCCCACTCATTTTCTCATCCATAGATGGTTATCCACATCTTGTGCCTCAAATTGATGAATGAAAAGATCTTCTGCCCAGATTTTATGAAGGTGATGATGCCAACCCATTTGAGAATGTTCATGAATTTCACGCTTTAATGTAGCATCTTGACATCCATCATGAAGATATATTGATGAAAATGTTCATGTATTCATTGGAAGGCGATGCGAGGCAATGGTATAGAACACTCCCTGCTTCTAGTATTTCATCTTTGAAGGACTTTCATGAAGTTTTTTATTCTCATTGCAAGATAATTTATTCAATTGAAAGACTTTTTGAGAATTGTTGTGAGGGGTATGAATCATATATTCAAGATTCAGCAAGTGATTCCTTTAGTAGTGAGGATGAAGGGGATTATTATAGAGAGAAAGACTTAGATGATGAGTTTCATAACGCTTTTCCTAAATTTGAAGAACAAATGCATCATTCTTGTCAAAATCTAGGTCCCCAAGAGAATGATCAATATGGGCAATCCGTCATTTCCCTTTCTCCTCCTTTTCTCTATTCTTTAATTCAAGAGGTCATATTAGGTTCATATTTATTTCATCATGAGAATAATGTTGCAACTTGTCATGAATGAATTCATAACTTACCAGTTGTTGTTGTAATCCCTCCTATTGTTAATGAACCAATGTGCCATGATTTCCAAGTTTTGATCACTATGAGGATGTTTTCAATGAACAACCAGTTGTCCCATCTATTATACTAATCCCCTCAGCCATTAATAGTCAAATGGTCACTGCTTCACCTTTGTATGATGATTATGAAGACGATCTCCATGAACAATCTGTTGAATACCTTATATCATAAAAGTACCCTTCCCATCAAAGCAACAATAGCTTGTTTCAACCCTCATGTCATATTTTTGTTGCTGAAAAAGAAGGAGAAGATGATAATCTAAGTTTAGAAGGTAAAAAACTGAGAAATTGGGACAATAGCTTGTTTCCACCCTCATGTCATATTTTTGTTACCTTCTAAACTTAGATTATCATCTTCTCCTTCTGTTTAGAAGGTAAAACTGAGAAATTGGGACCATAAGCCAAGCTATGATGAATATCCCTCACAATCAGAAGATAAGATAGAAGAATGTATTTTCCCAAGCACTTCTAATTGTGATGAACTGTCCTATCAACCCCATATTCCTCTTGAAGACACACGATTAGTTTCATCAAGCAACCAAGATCAAATTCCATGTGATCAGATGAGAAAGGTTGAAAATAAAGAAAGACAAGCATCACTAAGCCTTTTTTCTAGTACACCTCATGACCAGGAGTGGACCAAGGCCATATGCATTGAGGATGAATCATAAAATCAGCAAGCCACACCACAACCAAGCATAGTGGAGGAAGGACCTAATGCAATAATTTTCCTTTTTACACAAATCAAGGTTGCAGGGGCAAGTATTGATGATAATTTTCAGGATCCATTTGCAGCCTGTCTGCATGCAGAAAGTGGGCCTAGGCTCATTGATTTCTTCAATGGAAAGTGTATTACCAAATGTTTCTTTGACGTGCCTTCAAGTAAGAATTATCTCTGGTGCTTAAGGAAGCACATTTCAAAGCTTCAAACAGTTGAAAAAATGATGAAATGGCTTCATTGGTTGTTTCATGTAACTTGAATGCTTCATTTTCCCAATAATTAGAGTAGGTGTGTGCAATACGCTTGTTGAACAAGCATCATTTTCATCATTTTGTCAGTTTTAGTTTTCATTTGCATTTAGTTTCAGTTGAAGGTCACAGATCAAAGAAGATTGCAGGGGTTAAAGGTTGGGAGCAACCCTAGGCTAAGGCACTAAAACTACAAGAGTTCTTAGAGCCTCATAGGGAGGACTCTATCCCCCATGGAGCCTATGTTAGCACAAGAATTTGAAGCAAGAAAAGGCCTAACTATCTGAGTTTTGGGTTTTTGCTAAGTGCTAGTTTCCCTAGTGGTAAAAGGCACTATCCATTGTACAGTCAAGGCACTTAATTGAAATGGTTTTTCCATCATGAAAGACTACAAATTACTTTGCACAATTTAAAGATTGAAGGCACTATGTGTTTGGAAATGCTACCTAATCTGCACACAGACGCAACATAAGTGGCTCTACCTACAGGTGCTACCTAATATTTCTGGCAGAAAACGAATTGTGCAGAGTTATTTTACCAGTTTTTAGTCACTAACTTGAAAATTTGATTCTGAACAATTGAAAAAGTATTTTTGAAAAATGGAAGAGGTTTGTGTTCACAACATTCCAAATAACAAAAACCTCTCTCAGTTTTTCAAAATGTGTTTTTTTTTTGAGAGATATTGGATATATAAGAAGGAACTACATACTCTTCACAGTGGCACTGCGTACTAATTTCCTGTAACAATCACGTTTTTGATATTCGCCTTGTTGGGAGGTTGCCACATGTAAAGGAGAGTTCGAATGGATTCTAAAGGATAATTTATATATAAAGGGACACCTGCACCTAAGATTTATCTCCATCAAATGCCTCATGCATGAGGTGGAAACAATTTATTAATGACTTCCAACAAATTCCTGAAAATCAACAGTTTGTTGGATTTTTGTCTCTTTGACTATTGCCACCTATCTCCAACGCTTAGAATCCAATGGAGGATATGGGATTCGACCTCCTTAGGTTATTTGGATTCTATTTTCTATTTAAAGAGGGATATATCTCTTGGAGAGGGAGGAGGGATGAGCCAAGAGAGGCTAGAGAGAGTAGGAGTAGGCAGTTTTCCTGTGTGTGTTCATTTGTAAGCCTGTGGGATTTTTTTTGATTGTAAGCATTACTGCTATTGGAGACTCATGAGAGATGTGATTTCAGATTGTAACTCTTCTTTTTTATTTATTCTTATTTGAATATATTGCATATTTGAGGATCAAACGCTGTTAATGATTTATGGATCCCTAAGAAACAGAGGATCTGTTGTATTTTTCCCATCAGTCATTGTTTATATTCAAGTATCTGTTGATTCATTAAATTGAGAGGATATTTGTTTAGTGAAAATTCTATATTATGGTTTCCTTCTTCATTCTTCCACCTATCAACATATAATATTGATTTCTGTTGAGCAACTTTTGTACCTTCGATGAGTAGGATGTTTGTGACTCCATTTCCCATTGGTGTAGCATACTGATCTGCAGCTTGCAACCCTCTCTCTTTCTTTCTCCATCTTGTTGATCCACCTATTCAAAACCAAATTATCTTTTACATTCTGATGGGTGCTGAGATTACACTTTAGCAGTCAAAGTTTGACTTTCAGTGCTAACACAAGTGTCCATCAAAAGAGGACAGTTTGCAAGTCAAAATCTTTCCCAACAGTCACGGAAATAATCATTACATGCCTTCACAATTTCAAATCCGATTTTCCATAAATGGAAATTTATTTTTAAAACAATAACATTTGAAATAAATTGACATTTGAGGATGTCACATCCTCTCCCCTTTAGGTATAAAACTATTCTCAGTGTTAGTCATTTCCTCAATTCATCACTTGGAATAGAGTTAGATAAGATATCATCATTTATTCATCCAAATCCCAAGTAGCATCCTCAAGGCTAAAGTGTTTCCATTTCACTTTTAACTGGGCTATCGATTTGTTTCGAAGTACCGTTTCTTTCCTATCCATAATGCATAGAGGTTCAACTTGGAACTCACCTTATGGTTCCACCTGCACCATGTTCCAATCAATGATGTGAGTAGGATCATGAATATATCTTTTTAATAATGAAACAAGAAAAACATTATGAACTTTAAAATTTGTAGGGAGTGCTAGTTGGTACACCACTGGTCCAATTCGAGTTAAGACTTCGAATGGGCCACAAAACCTTAGGGCCAACTTGGAAAAGTTCCCTAGTTTTAGGGAGCTCCTCCTTGCTTTGAATTTATGGTAAACATCTTCTCCAACATTGAATTCCTGATGTCTCCTTTTTAGATCTTCATAACGTTTCTGTCGATATCGCACCTCTTTTAAAAAAAAATGTACCTTTTTTACCATTTGTCCCATTTGTTCAAAGGGAGTCATCTTTGTTGATGCTTGATACCCGTTATTGTAAGAGAATTTGATTAAGTGTAGATATTCTTCCCACTTAGTTGGTTTTGTTCTTACGTACATTTGTAATATATCTTCAATGATATGATTTGTACATTTTTGTAATGACCCCAATCGTTATGACTACATGCAATGCAAAGCACGTGCTATTTTTTTTTTTTGTTTTAAGAAGAAAGGAAATCAATGACAACAATTAATAAACACGACTTGACGACAAACACAACTTACACATTCAGGAAACAAACAATAATGACTCAACATACTAGCACATCATGCAACTCGACGAAACATTTGACAATCAATAGACAGATAAAAGTGACTACTCACCCGACACAAGCAAGACAACATCTACAAGCTAAAGGACAACATCAACAAACCCGACACAATGGATTCTACGACCAGTAACTAGAAACTTATGTGGCGCGCAAAACCAAATGCTTTAAGGAATTACAAAACAAGTACCAACATCCATTACAATGAATAATACTCCCACATTGGGAAGCACAAGACTCCGTCCAGGTTATCATTCGCTTCTACCCGTCAGGGCGCGCAATGATCCCCTCATCAGGAATCATGTCATCATAAGGTGATAGGAGTGACAGTAACTAGGGCGCAAGATAACATATCTAGACCTTTAACCCAAGCTAAATCCCTCGCGCTAGGAGACCAAATCATCTGTCAATAAATACACGAAGACTACACCCAAGAAACAAGTTGACAAGACGCAAGGTGACATCACTCAAATTAAATTGCGCAACTAACTGAAGGATTTCTCGTTTTCTTTTGAGGCACCTTTTTATACTCCATGGACTCTTATAGATGACAGATATTGTAATTGGTCGACAACAATGAAAATGTTGCCAGCCCACCTACGCGACTAGATAATAATGTAGTTTTCATCCATGTACGATATGAATAACCATATTTCTCTTTCACTACTGCTCCCACTAAAAAAATTCACTACTTTGTCCATTCTATCCATTCTGCAAAGAGGATAAGGTAAAAATTTTATTTTAAACCATTCGTAATCAAACAAAGAGTATTAACAAGACAAATTCATATAGGTAGTGGCTTCTCTCCCATTTCCATTGAACTTACTTTATCTGGCGCAGTCCAGTGTATCATTGGAAGGGACAAGTAGGAACTCTTATGACAATCCAGGAAAGCTTTGAACATTAAAATAAACAAAAAGTGAGGAACATCGAATTGTGGCAAGATCGTCGTACAAATGTTAAGCCCTAATATTGGCACATTGCCCCTTAATTGGGACATATTACAATAATAATGTTATTTTATTTATGTCGGCTTTATTCCATTAGTTGTAATTATACATCCTAGTCTCCTATATATACCAAGGAGACATTTTCATTTGGAATCATCTGGTACTTGAACATTTATGTGGGGTAAAAGGAGGTTTCCCCCTCGAAGAGGCTTATTATCTGAAATTATCTCTTTTTCAAGGCGTTGAGTACTTATTCTAAGGTTTTTCCTATGCTATATTGATATTTGGTTCTTAACATATGGTATCGAGCTCAAGGTCTTGGGGTTTTAATGCTACACATCTGATACACCTGAGATTTTTGCTATAACGTTTCTTATACAACGTTTCAGATGAAACGGATTGGAGGATATTTAGTAGGCCGAATCAAAGATGGATGGATTAAAATTTCATCTCCCGAGGCCTTGTACTTTTGGAGATACAACATGTAGAAGATACGGTTATGGAATCACCCTGAGCTGAATCATTGTGAGATTTTCGCTATAAAAAAATGTTTGTAACATTTCAGACCCTAAAATATAGAGGCTATTCACATAAATTAGTAAAAGGTATATGTGGTAAGGTGTTCAATACAGGTCATCTTACATTTGTAGATACACTCTGTGGAGATAGAATTATCGACTAGTCCTATTGACTAGTCTCAGGAGATGTTCCATGTAAAACAATCATATTGTCTTCCTAGAGTATCCAAATTGAGTGGGACTAGTTTCCATTGAATAGTGGACAGTCTATAGTATTTCTAGTACGAGTTTCAGAATTTGATATCAATTATTTTGTCTGGGGACTCTATACAAGTGAGATATCCTAGAAGAATAAAAAATCAATGAAGTTGTGGGAAGTTACCATAAATTCCATGGCACATCCAATTTTTTAACCAGGACACAGCATTGTAGAAATGTCAGATAACTACATAAAAGAGATTTTCATACCTAGAAGAATTGAAACTTTGGGAGGTCACAATAGAAGAAAGATTGTCTAAGGTAGAACCACCTCAAAATCAAAGGTTCAAAAGTGATGCCAGCCAACATGCCACCCAAAAGGGAAATTCTACACCAAATAAGCCTCCAAAAATCCTGCTTGGACTCTTTATGAAGGTGAAAAGAAATGCATAGGGACATAAATGATTTACAAAGAATAACTACAAGAGATGGAAGCTAATTTGGAGGCAAGATGGATGGTTTAAAAGAGGGAGATCATGGAAGTATTGAAAAATTTATTATGAGAGAGACACACAGTGAAAATGCATCCCATGAAATTCATGAGTGAGACACAAGGAGAAGGTGAATCAAGAATGGAGAAACTCCAACTTTGGGTTGAAGACCAACCCGTTCCTAAAGTTGATATGAGGAAGTTTGATGGAAAAGGACCCAATCCACATGGATGCTTCGGATGGAGCAATTCTTTGATCTGCATAATGTGCACATACACAAAGGAATGCAATTTCTTCTTTATATTTAGAAGGGCCAATCAATTTGTATGGTATCGATGGTTTGTTAAAATCCTTTCGTCCTTGGACCAATTTCCTTGAAGAAATGATATCACACTATGAAGGGATACAGGAGAAATGCAGCTTCTTTGTGATTATTAAATCTCAAGAAAAATGGTTCGATTACGAGCACATTGAGAACTTCCAAGATTGAATATAAAAGTAACAAATATTCAGGATGAGAGAGTCAGTTGATGTATTCATAGGAACATTAAGGATAACATTCAACATGAGGTTAAGCTGGGAACCCAAAATCATTGGAGAATGCATTTAGTAGCAAGAAATGTTGAAAGAAAAATATGGCTATGGCTACTAGAGGACTAATCCTAACATCTATAGAAGAACAATGCTCAGCTATCTACAAAACACACGTCAACCTACAAGTTTGAAACCTAAACAATTGGAGGAAAGAAAAACAAAGGTTTATTCTTTAATTGTATTAAGAATGCGATAAGGGACAAGTGTGGTGAGAAGAATTATTCTACATGGGTGTGAAGAGGAAGAAGAACAGAACAGGAACCATATCAAGATATGAAAGCATTAGAAGCAATTTAAATGCAGAGTTGATTCCCATGATGTCGTGTAATGCATTGGCGGGAATTAGCACTCCACAGAAACCCTCAAGATTGAAGGATACATCAAAAAGAAAAGGTAATAGTCTAATTGATTCTGGTAAAAGTATCATAATTTCATTCACTATAAATTAGCTCTCAATTTGTATATCAGTAGCGAGTTTCAAGTAATGTTGCATATGGAGGAACTATCAATTCCTCGGAAAATACAATAAGATCAATCTTACTATGAAATATATAATGAATAGTCAATGATTTCTATACCCATGGGTGAGTGCGGATGTTGTACTGAGAATCCAATGGTTACAATCATTAGGAACAATGGCTTTTAATTTTCAGAACTTTTAAAGCGAAATTTTCATTGGAAGGAAAATAAATTGAGTTAAAATGTATCACAGGGAAACCCGGTGAGATGATAAGCTCTAATGGCATGACAAAATTATTGAAAATGGGCATCAATGCGTTATTTCACAACTATAACTCTCACTAGATGTTCAAAACATCTAAGCCATCTATTCCTCAGATCTCAAGGGATCATTGATAAAGCATTCCAAAGTATTTGAGGTCCCCAAAGGTCTGCCCTCGACATCATGATCATGAAATTCACCTAATTCACAGGAATTGTTCCTCCTAACTTGCTCCCAGACCATCTGATTCCATATGCGGAAAGAGTGAAATTAGGCATGGTTGAGAAGAATGTTAAGAGTGACATTGTGGAACCTAGCCAAAGTTCATACTGCACAGTGAGCAATGGTATTCATAAAATATAGCTCATGGTGTATGTGTCCAGTTTATAGAGAGCTCAACAATATCACTATTAAAGATAAGTTTCTCATTCCTTCATTGATGAATTGTTAGATGAACTACATGGAGCAATCTATTTCACAAATTGGATCCATTCAGGGTATCATCAGTTAGAATGAAGGAAGAAGATATCCCAAAGACAACATTAGAACTCATGAAGGCCATTATGAATTTTTTAGTCATGCCTTTTGTATACAAATGAACCTTCTACATTCAAGGGTTGATGAATTCCATTTCAAGCCCTTCCTTTGAAATTGTGTTAGTATTTTTGATGATATACTAATCTATAGCAAGTCTTGGAGGATCATGGAGCATGTTGACAAGGTGATACAACTACTAAAGGAGAAACAACTATGTACCAAACCATCCAAATGTTTCTTTAGAGTGAAAGTGAAATTTGGGTCATGTGTATCTCATGAAAGGTGTCAAGGTAGACCTAACAAGATTAAGGCCATTATGTAAATTTGGCTGATTCCCAAAACATTGAAGAATCTTAGAGGATTTTTAGGTTTGATAGGTTAATACCACAAGTTTGATTGACACTATGGAAGAATAGCATAACCTTTAATGAAACTAAGTAAGAAGGATGCATTTTTCATGGAATCTAGAGGCAACTAAGCTTTTGAACAAATTAAAGGGGTGATGTGAAGATCCTCTCTTGGCCTCCAGACTTCACAAAACCTTTTTTGTGGAATTTGATACCTCGGGAAATGGAATTGGTGCTGTCCTATTGCAATAAGGAAGGCCACAGTTTTTTGAAATTAAGCCACTCCAAAGGGAAAGGACTTACACAAACCCATTTATGAGAATGAAATGATAGCAATGCCTAAGTGGATTGAAGAAGTAGCATCCCAACTACCTAATGGTAAGGCATGAAGAGTAAATAGATCATGATGGTCTTAAATATTTCTTGGAACAAAGACTATATTCTGAAGAACAACAAAAATGGCTAACCAAGATATTGGATTATGAATTTGAAATTGTAATCTATAAAAAGGAAGCAAAATGTTGTGGCGGATGCACTCCTCAAGAAAGGATGAAGATGTTGAGGCCTTTCTCTTGTCTATCTCGATCATCCAAGTGAGTTAAGATGATAGAAGCAGGGATGAATGGAAGAATGATGAAAAGTGTGGTTTTCTCTCATTCCAAAGGGTTCTTGTAGTAGGATTCCAGTGCATCAGTCACATTTACATGGAAAATGATTCACTATGGTACAAGATTGCTTATGTTATGTAGAACTCCCAACTCAAATAAAGGTACTATTGGAATCCTTTTACCTCTCTAGTAGGAGGGCACTCGGGGATTTTTGAAAACACCATAGACTTAAGAAGGATTGTTTTTGGGATTGTACCAAAGCTGATGTTCAAATGTTTGTGGGAGAATGTTTGGTTGCCAACAAAATAAAGTGGAAAAAAAGACCGGGTCTTTTTACAACCGATAGCCATCCCAAATTGATCTTTGGGAGGAGGTTTATATGGATTTGATATTGAGGTTACAGTCACACAGAAGGAAAAGTGTCATCATGGTGATTGTTGATAGGCTGACCAAATATGCACACTTTTATAGATCTCTCATCCCTTCAAAGCTAATTTCATTGCCACCCGCATTCATGAGACTGTTCAAAAGCTATGGCAGCCCAAAGATTATTATGAAGTGATAGAGATCCCATCTTCTTGGACATTTTGGACATAATTATTTTCTTGTTTGGGTACTCAGGTGGCTCATAGCTCAATCCTATCATCCTCAATCCGATGGACAAACAGAGATAGTGAACAAATGTTTGGAAGAGCTACCTTCATTGCTTTGTCTTTGGAAGTAAAACAAACACAATGGTTCAAATGGTTACCCTCGGTAGAATGGTGGTATACTTCCTTTCATCTGCAACAAAATGACACCATTTATGGCACTCTATGGACTACCACCCTCATCCATCACTTCTTCTCTAAAAAAGAAAATATAGAGTTAAATGGTGGAAGATCACATCAAGAATCAACAAGTTCTCCAAATATTAAAGGACAACGTCCATGCACAAAATCATGAGAACAACAAACATATCAACAAATGGTAAGAAAGAAGTTTTGGAAGTAGAGGGAGTTAGTGTTTTAAGACTACAATAACCACAAACATATGTCACTAAACTTCAAGCCAAGAAGGATAATAAAATTATCCTGAAATTATATGGCCCTTATAAGGTGTTTGCAAAATATTGGTACTCTGGCATATAAATTGGAGTTAATGCATCTTCACAAGTACACCCGGTTTCCATGTTTCATGCTTAAAGATTATAAAGCATGTAAGATCGTTTCATGCTTAAAGAAGATTATAAGCGACAAGATCCCAGTTCAAACTATATTACCAGAACTTGACGAGAAAGGAAAAATCATATTGGAGCTTGAAGCCATCACTGACACAAGAATTCACCAGCTGAGGAATAGATCCATTTCAGAGTATCTCATTAAATGGAGGAAACTACCAGCTAAAGATTCCACTTGGGAAGATGATTCTTTTATACAGAAGCATCCAGAGTTACTCAAGCGTTGCAGACAACACTTGTCTCAAGGGAAGGGGCATGTTAAGACCTAATATTGGCTCATTACCCCTTAATTGGGGCATATTACATTAGTAAGTTTATTTTATTTATGTTGACTTTATTCCATTAGTTGTAATTATACCTCCTAGTCTCCTATATATACCAAGGAGACATTTTCATTTGGAATCATATGGTACTTGAACATTTATGTGGGGTAAAATGAGGTTGCCCCCTTGAAGAGGCTTATTATATGAAATTATCTCTTTTTCAAGGTGTTGAGTACTTATTCTGAGGTTTTTCTATGCTATATTGATATTTGGTTCTTAACAACAAATTTCAAGGTTCTATTAATTTATTTATATAGGCTCTTTACAAATGCATATATTAAAATGTTTACATATTAAAAACATTTACAATATTGCAACACTGCTAAACTTGATCATAACCTCTAGCGCAACCATGTACTCTAAGTGCTTGGAAGCCTGGATACATACCTTACACTTATATAATTTATAATTAATACATTGTGGATATAATTTTATTGTTCACTAAACAAATATGAATCAACAACATAAATATGCAGCAACAATAAGAATGTAGGTTTTTATCCATAACTATATCATCATGTCTAAGTAATAAGAGTATATGTAGATGATTTATCCATGCTACATCCAACACGTAAATAAGAATATAAAACGAGAAAACATGATAGTGCATAAAGTGACATCATACATGATAGCGCTATCATACAATATAACAACCAAGATCGTTGTCAACATATTTGACTGTCAACAATGTTAAATCACTACCTATTAATAAACGTCTGTCTAGAAATAAAAATCGTTGTCAAACACAGATCTAAAAACGCAGTGACACACAGTCATTTATTAGATAAAAACACAGTCAAAATCTATTATAACCCTAATTTTCACTAGACATGCTTACTTGGCATCAGGCCATCTCAGATTCCTTCTTTTCCAAAACACTACTGAACAACTCTTTTTAAAAACCCCTTTTATGAAGGCCCACGCGCCCTGCTCCATTACTGCACACGTGTACACACTAGCTGACCCAAGACAACTCGCGTGTACCTACAAAAGAACGAAAAAAGGAAAGTTGTTGATGGAACACACAACTTTGGGTAAGTTAACTAAACCTTTCAGCCATGCATGGCCGGTCATTTGACCAAATACCTAGCTCCTTCTAACCTATAAAATAAGGGGTAGGGGTCCCATTTGAAAGGAGGAGAATCATAGTAAAGAAACTATACCTGATTGAGCATTCCATTTCTCCCAACCTTTAGCCATCCTTGTGCAAAGAGAAGTATAGAGCAAAGCAGTTGGAAGACAGTGGAAGAAGAGCCCAGAACCAGGATCAAGGAGCAGTAGCCAACTTTATCATTGTAAGGTATCATTGTGAAGTTAATAAAAGAATTGTTTTTCCCGTCCTGTCATATGAGATTGTCATTATTAGAATATTGATTGTATGATTGATTAAATCTCTAACCCGTAAGTTCATAGATCAAATGCATGTGGAGTTCTTTGTTTGTCTTTAGTGAATGTAGGTAAGCATTGGAAGGAGAGTTTCATTCAAAGAACGACCAAGTGCGAAAAGGGATCGACATCAAACACGAAAAATAAGGTACACCAACTTAATCTCTCGAGCCTTGTATTTACATATGAGTAATCGGGTTTAGGCATGGGATGATGGTACAAAAGTAAGAATCTTTAGGTCATTTCTACATGCATGATAAAACCCTTAGTGCTAGTCCATAGGAGGGATTTCCCACCCACAAAATAATTGGCGACCATACCGGGGATCTCTAGGGTTTCTGGGAATGTTTTTTCTTGGGTATTTTTAAGAACTGGTTTCATTTCTTGTTTTTAAAGTTTCTGCAAAAGTCTGATCTAACAGAGATTCTGGTCTTCCATACCAGTTATCTCTATTTCTTTGCTTGACTGCATTTTTTTTCCCGAGACCCACAGAGGTACACACGGCCTATATAAGGTTTGCATGCGTGTACCCACTCCCTACCTTCCCACAACCCACATGTAAACGCTAGTTGAGGAAGTGTCAGTCGCGTGTATGATTCTAGAAAATTTCTTCTAGAGAGGCAACTATCCTCTCCCCTGTCAGAAATAATCCTTCTTAGGGGTTTTCTGGAACTCATTCTAAGTCTTTGTTGTTTGCAGTCTATAGATTAGGTTTCACCCCAAATTGGTTTGTTCTATGAAGTTTTCCTTGAATTTTTTTCGTTTTTATGTCAAAGTAAGTGTCTGAGTCTTCAAGAGATTATGGTTCTCAGTACCAGTAATCTCTTCCTGGGCTTGATTGATTGTCCTTTCATTTTTTAGAGTTTCATAAGTACACACGACTTGTATAAGGTCTGCACACATGTACACACACCCTAACTTTACATAGCTCACGTGCACACACTTGCTGTTGAACTGTCAGCATCATGCCTATGGAGAAATTTTTTGTTTAAGGTGAGGTAGTCATCCTTTCCTTTGTCAAGAGTTATACCTCTCAGGTTTTTTAGGTCTCTGTCATAGCATCTTAGTCTAGGTTTGGACTCTATTATAACTTGCTTTTTCATTGAAATATTTCTTGTGTTTCCTAGCTTTTTAAACTTATTTTTAGCTTGAAATTTTAAGAAAAAACAATTTCTTTTAGAATATTTTGTTATTTCTTCTTTGATTGGAAGACAATATAAAAAACTTAGCTTGTTAGGTCTCTTTCTTTCTTGGCATTGAATTTTCATTTTTATTTGAAAAATAAAAGGAAATTAGCATAGTGTTGTGTTTTCTTCTCATCTTAAAAGCATTTCAGAAAGAAAAAAATAAGAAATATAATCGTTCTTTGCCAGTGTTCATATAAGTTTCATCATTTTTCGCAAGAGTCTTAACAACATCAGTTGCACTACCGTACCCCTTTTGAGTAAATCAAGCCTTAAAAAGAACACTAATCTAAAATTAATTATACTTTTTATGTTTGTAGGGTCAACCAACTAGTTTAGGGTTAGGACCTTGAATTAGGTTGGAGAGGAAACTCTTCAAGGCCATTGAATCAAACATTAGAGTCTGAGTTAGGGAGTGTTAAAGTACAGTATCATGGAAGTTATCTGGGACCCCCCTCTAACACAAGGGATAAACAAAAGGTCGTGTGCGGAAAGGTAGTGGAGATAACCCCTCCAAAGTCAGACCAATCGTAGTGGAGAACACATATAGAGGGCTTGTCTTGGGATTCGGTCAATTTCATTTGCCATGGAGCTTCATGGGTCTTGAATCCGTTCGAGGTCCTCAGTTATCTTCCATACCACTTGATTTCGATACCCTTGATAGGTTTCGGGCTTGGTACCTTTCTCATTGTGGTCTACCTGACTATCGACTGTACCCGCCTAGTGACTGTTCGCGAGCTGGCAACTTAGTTGCCTTTATTCTAGGGACTTACACAGGTGACTGCGGGGGTATACCGCGGTACCTAGGGAAGACATCGGCCCATGATTTGTAGAGTATACCTGGAGGGTGCTTCCGTATTCAAGTTTCACTTGCACCAGTAAGTTGCTCTAGTGTTTGTTGGTATAACTGTTCTTCCAACTAGTTAATCGTTTGCTTGATTTTCCTTTAGGAGTTTTTCTAGTGTGTTCTCTGTGCTCCCTAGTTTTCCATAGTGAGTTAGTCAGTCATTTATTTGGGTCTCTAACCTAGGGTGGTAGACCTCCCACTCCGCTGGTCATGAGGAATTTTTCGATCTTCCGCTTAGAAACGTGGACCTGCCTCTTTATAGGCGTTGTTTTGATACCATTGGTTTTCCAGAGTCAGTGCATGAGACTTTTACGAACTTGAACGATCCTGCAAGGGTAGAACCTATGCATAGGATCTTCATGGCCAAAGTTCTCGACGATACTAACCAAGTAGCCCCTTCACAAGGGGATTCTTGTGCTTTTCCCTTCTTCATAAATGTTAGTGTCCCTTTGATGGCCACTTTGTACATTCCTCGGTTGAATGTGGGACTACTGGTTTGGTTGGGTACCATTCCAAATGTCCCGAATGCTCTTGATGCTTCTCAGTTAAGCACCTTAAGTCATTGGCACCCTATTGATGTTTCTTCATCAGCAAAGTCTTCTCCTCCTCCTTCTCCCACCTCTGGTGAAAGTACAACTACTAGTAACCAAAAGTCTAAACGAAATAGAAAGAGGAAGAATAGGAAGAAGAAATCACCAACCTCTGCGAGCCATGTTGGAGATAGGTTGAAAACCTCTACAAGTCACGTTGAAGAACAACACCTAGCCTCTGCAAGTTATGTTGGGGGCACACACTCACCCTCTGTAAGTCATGTTGGGGGAAAAAGTCCAGTCACTGCTAGTCATACTTGTAATAGGTCTGTAGCCTCTGCAAGTCATGTTATCGACCCATCACTAACCTATGCAAGTAATGTTGGAAATGTGCAACCAACCATTTCTAGTCATGCTGGGGTCATTATTTATGTTGAGAAACCTAGATGGATAGGACGTAAGCCTAATTTCCCTTGTAAGCTTTGCAAGGTAGATCACCTTACTCATTTGTGCCTTGGCATTCCAGAGGTACAAAGATTGTGGTCCCTGTCTGCAAGCTCTTCTGATTCTGAGTCTTTTGAGGTTTCTTCGCAGTCTATTCAACCATTAGTTGAGAAAGTGGTCACGCTGATGCAATCATCGACTGATCCCACTCCTCTTTTGAGGGGTGAGGTGCCTTTAGACCTTGTAGTCTCTCAACCTATTCAACCATTGGTTGAGAAAGTGGTCATGCCGATGCAGTCATCGGTTGATCCCACTCCTCTTTTGAGGGGTGAGGTGCCTTTAGACCTTGTAGTCTCTCAGCCTATTCAACCATTGGTTGAGAAAGTGGTCATGCCGATGCAGTCATCGGTTGATCCCACTCCTCTTTTGAGGGGTGAGGTTCCTTTAGACCATGTAGTCTCGCAGCCTATTCAACTAGTGGCTGAAAAAGTGGTCACGCTGACGCAATCATCAACTGATCCCACTCCTCGTTTCGGGAGTGATGTGTCTGCCGACTATGTTTTTAGCATTTCTAGTTCAGTACTTTCAGAACAAGGGGGCATTCCGCTCATTCCGAACACACCCCCTCCAAGACCTAGGATAATTTTCTTTGATTGGAATGAGCTTGTTGAGCCTCATCTTCCTTCCTCTGCACCCTTTCAAATAAGGGTTGAAGTTAATTCAACAAACATTTATCGATGTATTGTGGATGAAGGAGCCTCTGCAAGTATTTTATCCTCCTCGGTTTGGAAAGTCTTGGGATCTTCCAAGCTTGTGTCTACTTCAATTGAGTTGTTGTCTTTTGACAGATGTTCTAGTGAATGTTTGGGGATTCTTCCTCAGTTGCCTATCTCGTTAGGAGGGAAGATTGTCTGTGTCAATGTTATAGTGGTGCAAGGCCCGCTAGATTTCAATATGCTTCTCAAGTGTGATTATTTATATTCTATGAATGATGTGGTATCTACGCTCTTCCGGGTGATTCATTTCCCTCATAATGGAAGAATTGTCACTATCGACCAGCTCGCATCTGATAATCACCATCCTAATTTGGAATTATTTCAGACTACCCCTTTATATGTTCCTAGCGTTCGTGTAGACTGTACCTCGCCACGGGTTTATTATGTGGCATATTATCCTCGATGTTCAATTTCTTCTGAGCAAGAACCTTTGAAATCATGTCGGACTTCCCAAGACTTAGTCTCAACAATTGATCCATTGGTTTATCCAATGGGGGTATGGGAGCCCTTCTTTCCCCCTCTTGGTCCAAGTAGGCTTGAGTATCCTTCCAAGTCTGATCTCGTTGTTAGTAGATCCTCAAGACCTTGTGATCATGATTCTTTGCTGATATACTCTTCCATTCCTAGTCAGAACCTCCATCATCATATGGAGTATGGTCAGTTTACTTCACCCTTTGGGACTGTTGACCCTCGTTTGCGTGATTTCTCGTATTTTGAATTGCCTTCCGATAAGGCTATCCTTGAATCCATGACTACGGTTTCTATACCATGGGAGGAATTACACCGTGGTTTGTGTTTTCTTCCCTTTTGGGAGACTTTCCAAGTTGACTATCGAAGAGACTCTTGGTCTGAGCCTAGCAGCGGGCTCTACTTGAACCAATTTCATACATGAGTCGTAGCCCCCATGGGTCTTCTTTTAAGCCCTTTTTAGACCCTCTAAACATGAAAAGATTGCTGAGCGATCTTGTGGCCTTTCACGCTCATTAAACTAAAATTTGAAGTCATGTCTATCCGATGATAGTTTACCCCTTTTTCTGTCCGGATGGTCAACTGTACGAAAAAAGGTATACTCTAGAGGCCTCGAATCTATGGAAGAGTACCCTCAGGTATAATTTTACCCCTTTTCAGGCCTGAGGAACTAAATTTACGAAAAAGGAACCCCCACAGAGTCCATACTTAAGCTCTTTTCAGACTCCCTAAAATTGAAAAGATCGCTGAGTGAACTTATTCTTTCACACTCGTTAAAATGGTCCAGAAGAACATTCTCGACGGAGTCCATAGTTAATCTTTTTGCAGACTCCTTAAAAATGAAAAAATGGCCGAGTGATCTTGTCTTTATCACACTCGTTAAAATGGTTTTGAATAGATGTATTGTCGGTGGCAGTTTACCCCTTTTTCGAACCGACTATACTACCTTCAAAAAAGGTACCCCATTGGAGTCTCCTTTTACGTTTTTCAGACTCTCTAAATATAAAAAACCGCCGAGCTTAACTTCTCTGGGCTCATTAAACTTACATCGAAGGAAGTTACCATTGTGTGTTTTGTTAACCGCATTTGCATCCCTGCATCTTTGGTCTAATTCCGGCTCCATGTTGCTCTCAACTGAACCATCTGAAGCATGCCTTATACGCAAGCCCTATAGCACTTTGCCTCTGTGTCTTGACACCTTTGGTCCCAGGAGGGATTTTTCCTGAGTGTCCTTTCTTTGAACATCATTCTTGTCCTTGCACCTCGAACTTGTATGTTTGGGACACTCATTCCTCCTTTGTAACGTAACATTCTTTTATTCTTTTTCCAAAATTATCGAAAAAGACAAAAAAATCAAATATACCCCAAAAAGAGGAAGGGAAAAGTATTTTCTTTTTATTGGTAGCACAATGAGTCGCCCTTGGATAAATCACATCTGTCCATTTGTTCGTCAAACCTCGGGGTTTAATATGACCTTAGGAATATGTTCCCACTACATTGAGCTATGTCCTCCTCCATTTTGTTATTCTTCCAAACATATGGAGAGTTTGCGTTGCCTCCTGCCTCGTAAACTTATGTTAATGCCATGCTGCTTGAGTCTCATCATTTGTTGTGCTATTTTCCAAGGGAAGTTTTTACCAAGCCTGAGTCGGCCCCTCTGCAGTTTGTCTCTTTCCCTCATGCCCGACCATCCCGAAAGTCCAATCAAGTCTTTGTTCGAAATCAATGAAGCCTTCGGTCTGATAATCAAGATTCTCTAGTCCATGACCGACGAGCCGTCGAAGACCTATGGGTAGTGAATTTGTGCACTCATAGTACACTCCTACCTGAGTTTTGAAGATTTTGAAGTTGTTGCTCGAGCTCTAAAGAACTCATCTCCAACCATCAGGCCTTATCAGCTTCTAGAAGATGGATACTCTACATGTATATCTTTTTGATTTCGAGATGTAGCTCTGCTGTGTATTGCTCGCGGCTACAATTTATATAGTTATATGACATGGATATATAGTGTATTTTATTGGTAGCAATGATTTTATTTTATCCCGGGCATGGGTATGCCCACCTCAGTGAGACAATTATTATTTTGCAGATGACACCTCCCAATTTCTGGTCTCTGGGCTCACTTGTTCAGAACATTGGTGAAGATTGTTAATGTATTTCAGCCATTAGATGCTCTTCTGACCTCACATATTAGGGGGCATCTGTTATAACCCTAATTTGCACCAGACATGCTTACCTGGAATCAGGCTATCTTAGATTCCTTCTTTGCCAAAACACTGCTAAACAACTATTCTTAAAAACCCCTTTTATGAAGGCCCATGCACCTTGCTCCATTAATGCACGCGTGTACACGCTAGCTGACCCAAGACAGCCCGCGTGTACCTACAAAATCATGAAAAAAGGAAAGTTGCTGACAGAACACACAGCTTTGGGTAAGTTAACTAAACCTTTCGACCATGCATGGCCGGTCATTCGACCAAATACCTAGCTCCTTCTAACCTATATAAGAAGGGGTAGGGGTCCCATTTGAAAGGAGGAGAATCATAGTAAAGAAACTATACCTGATTGAGCATTCCCTTTGTCCCAACCTTTAGCCATCCTTATGCAAAGAGAAGTATAGAGCAAAGCAGTTGGAAGACAGTGGAAGAAGAGCCCAGGATCAGGATCAAGGAGCAGTAGCCGACTTTATCATTGTAAGGTATCATGGTGAAGTTAATAAAAGAATTGATTTTCCCATCTCGCCATATGAGATTGTCATTATTAGAATATTGATTATATGATTGATTAAATCTCTAACCCGTTAGTTCATAGATCAAATGCATGTGGATTTACTTGTTTGTCTTTAGTGAATGCAGGTCATCATTGGGAGGAGAGTTACAGTCAAAGAACGACCAAGCGCGAAAAGGGATTGACATCAAACACGAAAAATAAGGTATGTCAACTTAATCTCTTGAGCCTTGTATTTACATATGAGTAATGGGGTTTAGGCATGGGATGATGGTAAAAAGTAAGAATCTTTAGGTCATTTCTGCATGCATGATAAAACCCTTAGTGCTAGTCCGTAGGAGGGATTTCCCACCCACAACACAATCTACATAGCATAAAACATAGTCTGAATACAATCGATTTTTGTGTATATATCTGTCCAACGAATATATCACCATCTATTAAATATTCATATATTTAAACATGATTTGATGTCTATTAAAAAGAAATCGTTGTCTAGTAAATTCAAGGTCGTTGTCTATTAATAGTGTTGCTACATCTATTGAAGTTCGTTGTCAGCAATCATATTGTGGTCTAACAATAAAAGTTACTGTATCCATTAAAATCGGTGTCTAAAAATTCAAGGTCACTGTCTCTTATCACTTATCTATAAATTGTTGTCTAACCATTGATAGTGTTGATATCACTTTTTTTAAATCTATGTCCAACAAACCGATGGTTTTATTTCTAATATGCCACTTAAATTCGTAGTATCCACAAAATTCTTGAATCGAAAACTGCATAACGATTGATAGTGATAAAAATTAACACCAGGACTACGATTCTATTGGGTAAGGGATTCAATTAACAAACATAGGAGCTTCAATTGGTTAAGCAGAGAATCAATTATAATCTACGACATAAGTTTCATTCCAATTGGGAAGTGATTCAAATAAAGGTTCTATGGATATAACCGAACCCACTATCATTACAAAATACTCCTTCTAGATACACAAAAGGATTACAATGAACCCATCAACATGGATCCAGTATACCAATTAAATATGTGATGATACAAAACCTTCAGGAATGTCAATTCTTAAGGCAACAACCCCAAATTTTGTTTCCTGATTTATAATATTGACACGTAGAGTCTTTTAAATGTTTTCTCTTCAAAAAGGGTAAGGGTTTCTAAGTAAGGACTCTTCAACATTAAATCCCATACCTTCAATATTCTAGGATGAGAAACAAGTTTAGTTTCCTTTTTAAATGTGAAGGGTCTCGACCAATCCATACGGTTTGAGTTATAGAGTTGCAACCTTAGTACAAGACTAAGACAGAATTGAACAGAAAAAAAAAAGAAGCTTGCAACGACTAAGGAAAGTTAAATTCGTTGTGAATGTACTTGAACATGCTATACGATATTTGTTTAAAAGATGCTAACCAATATTGTGAACATAGTAGAATCAAATAATGGATGCACCAATGATTGCAATGAATAAGTAGACCAGAAATCAGGACTGTAATTTACATTAGCAACAAACATAAGTTCTAAATTCTGGGTTGAAAATGAAAAACATATAACAATAAAATCGTCATTCAAATTAAAACAAATTTATGGGTAGATTAAAAACGAATTTGCGGAGAGTAAACCACAATAATCGCAGAGATAAGTAAGGGATAGATAGCTAGCCAAAATTTATCCTTCATTTATTATCCATGCACAGGAAAATAGGGCATTTGAATCTATAAGTCTTTAAACACCAAAGTGACAACCGTCGATTCGGCTCCTGACTGACTTCTCAGGCATAGAATAATAACTTAAACGATAAGGGGATTACATTGATAACTGAATTATCAAGGAAATCTCATGGCAAAGAAATTGTCATCCGAGTACCGTAAATTAAACATGTTTAAATTAAATTTCATTGCAAGTAACAACTTTAACATGCGTACCTTAGTGAAATGGAAACACTCTAAAGTTGTTTTCCTGCATGCGCTCCATCCAACTCCCGCTTGAAAACTGATGTGACCTCACCGGTGCCTCCCAACCAACACTAGGGGTATTCTTCTTCCCCATGAGCCCCCAGAGACGCAAAGGGGCCACACACACAATATCAGAGAATGCTAGCACCCAACTCATCTCGCAAGGTCGAGCTACCTCTCATTACCCAAGCTAGGTATCCCAACTCCCATAAGATAAAGTTCAGTCAAGATAGAATTTCAACAATGTAATGTTACGCAAAAAGATCAAATCCATACTCCTCCTCCTCCATCCTTTTTATAGATTTTTTAATTAATTAGTTTCCCAAATTCTCATTAAATTCCTTTTTCAGTTAATTAATTAAATATTCCTATTCCAGTCAATTAATTTCGAAAAACCTCACTCGTACACATGTCGTCCGATCCCCTAGTTGCACCAGAAAATCAATTTTAATAATTAATTAAATATTCCTATTTCCCTCACCCACCAAGAGAATTCCTAAAAACGCTCCTTGGTGTCCCAATATTCCCTCAAAATTCTTAATTGACTTACACCTTACTTAATTAGTTCATAATTAGAAAGTTCCAAAGGCAATATTCCTTACTAAGTTAGACATTCATCTTTCTCTTTAAGTTTCCCCTTTTCTTTAAGTTTCCTATTTCTTTTAAGTTTCCCCCTTTCCCTTTTTAACTAAAAAAATCAATTTAGCAAGTGTAGATAAAACAACCATTTACCCTTTTTCCTTTTTAATTAAAATTAATTTAGCAAGTGTAGATAAAAACAACCATTTACCCTCTTTTCTTTTTAACTAAAAATTAAATTAACAATTACCACAAGTTCTACTTAGACCTAGGTTTTAATTTCACTAGGCTAGGCAACAGTTCTTAAGGGAAAAAATAGCCATTAAACTTTACTTATCACATTATTCATTTTAAGGTCGGCTAGGTTTATTCAGTTACCAATTAAAATAATGATGTATCCTTCAGGATGTACCCTTTAGGACGCAATAGGGATTTAGATACCTTCTTATTCCTCAAAATAGTCGCCAGTCCTGAGACCTTAAGTGGTCAAAATAAATCAGATGAATCCTAGACTTGAGTGTTGCTTATGTGTCCTGGAGATCCTAACCATGCAGGATAGGTTGGGCAGGTATTTATTTTAATATTCAGTGACATGGTTGATCAATTATCAATATTTTTCTTCAGTAGATATTTAACGACCCCTCTTCGTTACCACAACAAGCGAAGATGAAAGTGCAGTTTTTTGTTTTTGTTTTAGGCAGGAAGGCAACGATGACAAAAGAATGAAAAAAATGGCTTGGCGATGAACACAAGTACTCAAATCAGGCAACGAACAACTACGACTCCACACACTAGCACAAGAGCAACTGGGAGAAACATGCGTAAATCAACAGATAGAACGACTACCTGTCCGACACAACATGACTATGCCTACAAGCTAAGGGACCACATCCACAATCCCGACATAATGATCTTGATGACCAATCACTAGAACCTCTATGGCATGCAAAACCCAACACATGAAGGTGTTACAACCCAAGTTCCAACAATGGACTTACAATGGTCAACACACTCATAACGAGAAGCACCAAATTTGACCAAGTTATCATTCGCCTCCATCCAATAGGGCATGCCATGATCCCTTCATCAGGAATCATGCCGTCCCTAGGTGATAGGTGTGACAATAACCCTGGCGCAACACAACCTATCTAGACCAAGGGCTCAATATAAATCCAATGCACTAGGAGCCTAACAACTGAAAAGAAGACTACGCCCACACCCCCAAGCAACAGGTCGACAAGACACAAGATGACATCACTCCAAGGACAACGTGCAAGCTAATACAAAAATTTGCCAACAACCCATTTAAGAAAGATGTCTAAGAGAGAAGGAGTGAACGATAACTAGACTACTATGGTCATAAATGTTATCATAAGGTGACCAAAGTTAGGCACTGAACAACGTCAAGAATCGTTGATTAACAAATAACCACTGTCCATTAAATTAAGTGAACTACTGAATCATGTTGCTTATATAATAATTGATTTTGTTGTCTAATTTAACAAGTTTAATTAATCAATAAATACCATCTAAACTAACCATTTAACAATATATAACAATAATATCAACATCAATATTTATGTTATTAATCAAAACACTATTAACACTATTAATCTATAACACTATTAACAATGTGTATATAACACTATAATTATAACACGATCAACAATATCAATTTACAACACGTTGTCGAACAATATTAACAATATTTATGCATAACAAGTTGTCTATTCATCCAATGTAAGTTGTCTAACCCATAGACAGAGATAATGCTCCAAAAAATGTTGTCGACGAGTATCTAAATCAAAATCACATGTTATAGGTGAAATCGTGGTCCACTAATTCTCAAATCGCAGTCAGCAAATGGAGCGTATTGCGGGCATAATTAGAGATGCACGTGCCGAGCAATAAAAGATGTTGTTGCTGTCATTTCATGAGAGAAAAAAACCGCAGACATTCACCTAGATAAACATGTTGTATTTTAACCAGGAAATCCATTACCACTAACCATTAAAATCATAGTCATTGTGTACACAATAAATGTGAACTTGCAGTCGTGCAATGAATGAAATTTCGCAGTAAAATAAAGGTGTAATATAGCTCTAGAAGGCACGCTGTCAATTCAGTGATATAAAGACAAATATACAATTCTTGGGGAATAAACACAGATCTATATAGTCAATATCACTGTGATATGGAAACACAGTGAGGCAAATTTGTAGGGATATGAAACGCAGTTATTTGCAGCGATAATAGAAGAGATACTCACTGGGATAATCGTAGTGTAAAAATTGTGCATGCTGCCAAAAATCGTGGAGTAGAAATGTGCAATGTGTCCATAAAGTCGTTGAGTTTTTATTAAAGAAATTTGTTGAGTTTTACTTAAGAAAAATGCATTCAAAAAGTGAATAAAAATGTTGTCATGAAGATTCAAAACTCAGTAGTAAGATAGAAAAACGCAGTCCCTTCCCATGGTTAAAGTCTATAAGCGATTGTGGTCAAAAATAAAAATCGTTGTGCAATGAAGGATAAAATCGTAGTCTGTAAATGTATAAACAAAGGGTAAATTTCGCAGGTAAAAGATCACAGATTTGGTAGTGTGAAATGTCACAGATTGACGGTGTAAAGATGTAAATGACATGTACAGATTTGTTATAAAGGGTTCGTTGTCCATTCATTAATAAACTGTGAATATAAATTCGCTAAAAACAACTGTGAATACAATGATTTTGCGGTCAATCTGTATTAACATCGCAGAGTATATCCACCATAAAAATGTGATAAAAACGTGGAGTGAATTTGCGACTGAGTGCATTAAACGCAGAGTTAAATTATCCAAGAATGTATTAAAAATGCAGAGTTAAAAATTTCGTGGTCGAGTGTATTGAAATGCAGATAATATTTGCCATAAAATAAAATAAAACACAGAGTTAAGTTGTCAGGAATGTATTACAACGCAGAGTTAAATTATCCAGGAATATATTAAAAATGCAGAGTTAAAAATTTCGTGGTTGAGTGTATTGAAATGTAGAGAATATTTTCCATCAAATAAAATAAAACACAAAGTTAAGTTGCCAGGAATGTATTACAACACAGAGTTAAATTATCCAAGAATATATTAAAAACACAGAGTTAAAAATTTCATGGTTGAGTGTATTGAAATGCAGAGAATATTTGCCATAAAATAAAATAAAATAAAAGACAGAGTTAAGTTGCCAGGAATGTATTAGAACGCAGAGTAAACGAACGAGATGTGGTTGCAACCATGAATACAATTTGTTGAGGGTAAGATGCCAAGAAGAGTGGGTTGAATGATGGGTAAGTAAAGGTGGAAACATAGAGATTACTAAACACAGTTTTCAGACGCCGAGAACATTTAGGACGCAGAGGTGATATAACATGCAGAGACCATTGCAAAGCCAGAGATCAAAACACAAAGATAAGAAGGGGTAAATAGATGGGAAAAAACATCCTTCACTCATCATCCATGCATAGAAAAGAAGGGCATTAGAATCTATAGGTCACTATGCACCGAAGTGACGACCATCGATTCGGCTCTTGGCCCACTGCTCAGGCGTGGACTGATGATCTAGGGATGAGGATGAAAGATACACACAATCTCTTCAAATAATCAATAAAACAAAACATTCATAGCAATCAAGGATCGGTGGCCAAGGAGATCAAATCGATGCAGCGAGCGTAAAGCTATAATGAATTTAAGTTCTCGATTAAAAATGGTAAGTAAAACACTTTCTTTACACAATTAAAAGTACAGAAATGAAAGCGCAAGTTCAATATTAATCTACCATTCAAAATAAATGTGTGTATACCGTAAACCAAGGTGATAGCTCCAAGTCATTGTCTCGTGCGCTCCGTCCAGCTCCCGCTTGCTGACCGATGTGACTTCACCGGTACCTCCCAGCCAATGCTAGGGGTACTCTTCTTCCCCTTAACCCCCCGATCCACAAAGGGGCCACACACACTAAACTAGAGAACAACTAGCTCCCAGCTCGCCTCACAAGGCCGAGCTACCACTCCTCACTAAGCTGGGTATCCCAACTCCCACAATATAAGTCAGTCAAGTCAAAAATTCTACAGCGTAACATTACACATCAAGGAAGAGATCCATCCTCCTCCTCCTCCTCCCTCCTTTATATGGAGTTTCTAAGTGATTTCTTTCCCAATTTCCCATTTAATTTATTGTTCAATAATTTAATTCAGAAAAATCCTCCCCACACACGTGTCACCCATTCCCTTCGTTGCACCAGAAATTAATTTCATTAGTTATTTAATTACTCCTATTTCCCTCACCCACCTAAAAGCATTCCTAGAATCACTCCTAGGTGTCCCCATATTCCCTTAGACATTTTAATGACTTACGCCCTTACTAAATTTGTAGTTGAGTTCAATTTAGAAAGTTCTTAAAGGAAAGAATCCTTACTAAGTTAGTCACTCTGCTTTTTCCTTAAGTTTCCCTTTTTCTTTATGTTTCCCCCTTTTTCCCCTTTTTTTCCTAATTCATTTTTAAGTTTCTCTCTTTTCCCTTTTTATCTAAAACTCAAATTAGCAAGTGTAGAAAATTACCTTTTACCCCTCTTTCCTTTTAATTAATAAATTTTAATTAGCATATGTAGAATAACAATCAACTCCCTTTTAAGATTTTAATCCCTCAATATCATTTGATTTTAATAAATTAATTGAATTTTTTACCCCCTTCTCATCACAAGTTTAATGATTATTATGATTATTATTATTATTATTATTATTATTTTTAGCACAAGTATCACTTAGAACTAGATTTTATTTTCCTAGGTTGGTCAACATTTTATTAGGAAAATTGTTTTTAAATATTTCTTATCACATTATTCGTTTTAATTCCATCTAGGTTTATTCACTTATTAGTTAACAATGTGACGTTCCCTTCAATATTCACTAGGTGCTCCAAGGGTGCCACTCGCCTCATTCCATTTTGCTTGTGCAACATTCCCTTCAGGACGCACTACGTGCTCCAAGTGTGCCACTTGCCTCATTCCATTTTTCTTGCACGATGTGCCCTTTAGGACTCACTACGTGCTCCAAGGGTTCCACTAGCCTCATTCCATTTTTCTTGCGTGACGTGCCCTTCAGGATGCACTACATGCTCCAAGGGTGCCAATCGCCTCTTGACTGACTTGGTAGGCATCAAAAACCCATGGAGTCAATACTCCATGAGGTGATCTTGTGGGAGACTAAGGGCATATAAGGAATAAGGCCCATGCCTTATTGTGCACCCCTTAGAGTCATCATGAGCGACTGTCGCAGTCTTCCCTCACGACATCGTGGGTCTTCTTGAGCTAGGCAATCGTTAACCTACAGTTCGATCCACGATGAGAGTTCTAGTAGCCTATGGCAAGGATTCTTTCCACAACTCTTCCTCAACCTCTCGGGTTGTTGTGTGTGACCCCTCTACTTCACATGTGAGTCTGGTCGGCAAGCTATTGTCATCCTGCATCATCAATGAATCTTGTCAGAAATAAAATCAATCATTATAAGATCTAATCAGATGTGCATATGTCATATCAAAAATAAAAAAAACCCAATAGTCCACTCCCTGACTCGATCTAGAGTCCAAGGGGTTTCATCGATGTCTCTACATCCTTGAGGTCCACAATCCTACACACTCAGGAGAACCCAGTCAATAGCACCTGTCTATGTCAAAACAACAAAATAACATGTCATCATATCCATAATGCCTCATAGTCATAATCAGATGCCCTATAGTATAATAATTCAGATCAGTTGAAAGCAAGTGTCCTCAAAGAATAATTTCCCTTAGTGCACACAAGAGCGGGATGTTACATACACCCCCTCTTGGTATAAACTTCGTCCCAAAGTTTCACAGTATATAAGTGCCGAAATAGTGTGTATCACAGTATCATAAGTCTATCTATCAAA
>SNQJ01S0000760.1:81533-141583 GCA_010110895.2 Picea sitchensis | reverse complement strand
GGATTAAGGGATTAGGTTTTTGGTATCTACGGAATACCTAAAAACATTGTATATATTGTATGGTGAATGGTGAAATTTGAGAGAATGAATATAAAAAAGGCTTTCCCTAGTTGAGGGTTTCCGATATAAATCTTTGTGTACTATGTTTATGAACCATTGATTAAATTCTATTTTTCTTAAGAATCTATATGCATTGCTTTACTTCACAGTTTTAAATCTTACATGTGGTATTAGATATCGTTTTTGGCTTCAGAGGGACGCCTTTGTTACTGAGGTTTTTGCCTGGTCTTGATAGATCAAGTTTATCTTGGGGCTATGATAAAACTAGGTTTAGTGGGAGCGTTTGCAATGCAGATTCGAGTGTAGAAAGAGGAATGACGATCTCTTCTAGAATTGAGATAGAGAGGTTCAACAGTAAAAACTTTAAGCTATGGAATCTCAATATGGAGGACCTTCTTGTAGACAAAGAATAATGGATCGTTGTGGATCCTGGTATACAACCTACTGGTACGTATTCTACTGACACACATTCGACTGGTACACAACCTACTAGTACACCACCAACTAGTATGTCGAAGGAATATTGGGAGAAGTTGGACATAAGAGAAAGGAGTACTATTCGACTCTGCCTGGTAGATTCAGTGTTGTTGAATGTCTCGGGAGAATCTACAGCCAAGGAACTATGGGATAAGTTGGGGAATTTGTATCAATCAAATTCCATGGTAAACAAGTTGTTTCTTCGAAAGAAGTTGTATCATCTTAAGATGGAAGATGGAGATTCTGCGACAAAGCATCTTAATGCCTTTAATACTATGGTAAGTCAACTTGTCTCTATTAATATTACGATTGCAGAAGAAAATAAGTGTATTACTTTGTTATGTTCTTTTCCAGACTCTTGGGATAATCTGGTTGTAGCAATTGGTAGTACCACTCAATATACATTGAAGTATGAGGATGTAGTTTCATCCTTGTTATTTGAAGAGATGAGGTGGAAAAGCATGGATAGTCATAACACATATGCTTTATTTGTAAGAGGTCATATCCAAGACAAGAATCCTGGTAAGCCTTTGGGGGGGGAGATCTACATCTATAGGTAGATCTAAGTCTCCAGGAAAATCTTTGAGGAAATGCTGGAAGTGTGGTAAAACAGGGCATTATAAGAAAGACTACAAGTCTAAGAAGGTTGAAAAACCAAAGGGATCTGATAGTACCTCTTCCACAGAGGCAAAAACCTCCACTGAAGAAGGAGGTGATGTTTCCCTGGCATCTACAGGTACACATGCAGACTGTGATGTATTTTTGATTGACTCGGGTGCATCATACCATATGGATCCTCATAGGGAGTGGTTCTCTGAATATGAAAAATATGATGGTGGTGATGTATTCCTAGGAGATGACTCGACATCCAAAATCATGGGACATGAAAGAGTTAAGTTGTTGCTAAAATATGGAAGGATTAGAACTCTCCCTAGGGTTCTGCACATTCCAAAACTTGCTAGGAGCCTAATATCTGCAAGCAAGTTGGATGATGCAGGAGTGGATACTGTATTTGGAAAGAACACTTGAAATATGGTACACATAGCAATGGTGTTGATGAGGGGATTTCGGTGTGGAACTCTGTACAATTTGTTGGGAAGAACTTATATTGATGGGTGTAACAATTATGTTATCCCTGAGAAGAGAAATGAAGGAGACAAGACCAATACTATCCCAAAAAATAAGACCATGCTGTGGCATCAAAGACTGGGGAATATTGGAGAAAAGGGCCTTTGAACACTACACGGTAAAGGCATGGTTGAAGGTATGTCTAATTGCACTCTAGATTTTGATTTCTGTGAACATTTCATATATGGTAAAGAAAATCGAGTAAGATTACCATTTGGTGCTACAAGAGAAACGAGGATCTTAGAATTGATACACAGTGATGTGTTTGGACCTGTCCTGTTCTATCACTAGGTAAGTCTGTGTATTATGTTTCATTCATAGATGATTTCTCAGGGTAAACATGGATTTATTTTCTTAGAAAGAAATCTGAGGTATTTGATAAATTTAAAGAGTTTAAGGCTCTGGTAAAAAATCATACAGAGAATAAAATAAAGTTATTGAGAATAGATAATGGTGGATAATTCTATGGAAATGAATTTGAAGAATTATGTAAGAAGTGTGGTATAGCAAGGAATAAGACTACTCCATACACTCCTTAGCAGCATAGAGTTAAGAAAGGATGAACATGACACTGATGGAAAAATAAAGGAGCATGCTCAGCGGTGCTGCATTAGGACAAGAATTCTAGGCAGAGGCAGTGGGTACAACATGTTACCTGGTCAAACAATCACCTTCATCAGCGTTGGATGATAAAACTCCAAACGAGGTATGGATTGAAAAGAAACCATCTGTTCAACATCTTAGAGTGTTTGGTTATGATGCTTGTGTACATGTTCCAAAGGAAAATAGGAGTAAGCTAGATAAAAAGGCTAAAAAGTGTATCTTTATTGGTTATAAAGATGTTGTGAAAGGTTATAAGCTTTGGAACCCATAAACTAAGAGGACTGTTTATAGTCGGGATGTTTTTTTTAGAGAGGTAAAAGATGTGTCCAAACAAGAATTCCTACCACGACAAGACGAACCTAATAAAATAGAGATAGAGTTGGATGATGCAAAATATGAATCATCAGAAGAAGATGAAGCTGCAACAGAAGAAGAAGAACCTCATACCCCAATATTGAGGAGATCAGTGAGAGAAATAAGGCAACCAAAAAGGTATAGTCCACCTGATTTATGTTCCAATTTTTCTTTATCTATTACTGATGATGATCCCAGAAATGTCAGGGAAGCAGTGAATTCAAAGGATAATAAACTATGGAAGAAGGCCATGGTTGAAGAAATGGATGCCTTGGATAAGAATGAGGCATGGGATATAGTTGAGTTTCCAGTTGGAAGAAACTTTGTTGGTAGAAAATGGTTGTTTAAGAAGAAGTTTAATGCAAAAGGAAAAGTCGAGAAATACAAAGCTCGGTTAGTAGAAAAAGGTTATTCCCAGGTAGAGGGAATTGACTTTGTTGAGATTTTTTCTCCTGTTTCTAAGTTAACTTCTATTATATTTATTTTATCTATTGCTGTTGCTTTTGATCTTGAAGTGGAACAGATGGATGTGAAGACAACATTTCTACATGGGGATCTGGAAGAAGAAATCTACATGAAACAACCATAAGGCTTTGTAGTAAAGGGAAAGAAAGATTTGGTCTATAAGATAAATAAGTCACTATATGGTCTGAAGCAATGACCTAAGATGTGGTACCAAAAGTTTGACACATACATCCTTGGATTGGGATTTGTGAGAAGCAGGGATGATCATTGTGTATATTCCAAGCAAGTTGGTAATAACTTCATTTATATAGTGTTGTATGTTGATGACATGTTGTTGGTAGGAAATAACATGGATGTTATCAAGGAGGTGAAATCGCAGCTATCCTACAAATTTGACATGAAGGATCTTGGTGCTGTTAACTTCATTCTGGGAATGGAAATTAAAAGAGATCGTGAAAAAAGGAAACTCTGGTTGAATCAAAGAAAATATGTTGAGACAATATTGCAGAGGCTTAATATGCATGGAAGTAAACCGATCAAGGTTCCTATTCCTATAGGTGTAAAGTTATCTGCAGATCAGTGTCCCAAGACACAGGAAGAAGAAGAGGACATGTCCCATGTTTTGTATGCCAATGTAGTTGGCAGTTTGATGTATGCAATGGTTTGTACTAGACCGAACATTGCACATGCAGTGGGAGTTTTGAGAAGGTATATTTCAAAACCAGGGAAGGAGCATTGGACAATAATAAAGAGGGTCTTCAGGTATTTGCGTGGCACTACCAATTATGGATTGTGCTACCAAAAAAGATCAGGATTGGACAAAGTGGTGGACATACATGGATTTGTTGATGCAGATTGGGCTAGAGATCTGGATCACAGAAGATCTACAAGTGGGTATGTGTTTAACCTATTTGGAGGAGAAATTAGTTGGATGAGCAAAAGACAGGCTATAGTGTCACTCTCAACTATAGAAGCTGAATACATGGCAGCCACTCATGCAAGCAAGGAAGCAATATGGTTATAGAGATTGTGTTCAGGTATTGGGTTGGTACAACAATAACTGAAATTAGATTGTGACAATCAAAGTGAAATATTCCTAGCAAAGAACCCGACTTATCATTCAAAGACAAAGCATATTGATGTTCAATATCACTTTGTGAGAGACATGGTTGAGGAAAAGAAGGTGTTACTGGAAAATGATGTCACTTTGAAGAATGTTCCAAATTCATTGACAAAGTCTGTGAGCATAGATAAGTTCTCCTGGTGTAGAGTAACAATGGGCATTGTTCCCATGGATTGTTGACTATATATAATCCCATGGACCCCTGGATGCAAAGAAAACAACAAGTGGGAGAATGTTGGGTATGTTTTATATTCTTTTCATGTGTGTGTGTGGGCGCGTCAGATTCAAAAACTACGTATGACGATCCCTTGTAGTAGTGCTCTTTGTGTTGTGTCTAGAGGGAACTTTCCTAGGGGGGGAAGGTATGGCCCCCCCCTGGTTACGCGCAACACCGCAAATTTTTTTTTTGGGCAGTTTTTTCTATTTTTAGCGGGTTTCTAAATTAGTCCCGGATTAATGGATTAGGGTTTTGGTATCTACAAAATACCTAAAAAAATTCTAGATATTGTATGGTGAATGGTGAAATTCAAGAGAATGAATATACGAAAGGTTTTTCCCAATTGAGGGTTTTCGGTATAAATCTCTGTGTACTATGTGTATGAGCCATTGATTCAATTCTATTTTTCTTAAGAATCTATATGCATTGCTTTACATCAAAGGTTTAAATCTTACAAATCCAAAAATGAAATACATCGAAATGACCTCCCATTTCGATTCTGGAATAGCGTGAGGCTATAGTAATCCTACTGGATGTCTATGTTCATCCTTCACGTGTTGACATTCTAGACATCTGGCCACGTAGTTAACTATGTCTGCCTTCATTCCTTTCCAGAAAAATAAGGGTTTAAGGTCCGCCCTCATCTTCATGACTCCCGAGTGAACCATGTACACTGCTCTGTGAGCCTCTTTTAGTATCAAACTCCTCATCCCGTCGTTTGGTGGTACATAAATGCAATTTTTGAACCTCAATAATCCATCTTCATCTAATGTGAATCCTTCAAATCTTGGTACCATCATTGTGTTTTGCCCGATAAAATCCTTGACCTCTTTGTACTAGTCATCATCGTGCTGTAAAGTTAGAATCTTTTCACGTAGATTTGTATGAAGAGACAACACCGAAAATATGTGTGGTCTCTGACTCAATGCATATTCCACTCGGTTCACTGTTCCTTTAATGTACGTAATCTCAAAATCATACTCGCTAAGAAATTCTGACCAACGTTGTTGTCGCGCGTTCAGGTCGCTTTGCGTAAAGATGTGTTGTAGTCCACAGTGGTCTGTTTTTAGTTCAAATTTTCATCCAATAAGGTAGTGTCTCCAAACCTTCAGGGAATATACAATGGCTAATAACTCCAAATCATGCATCGCGTAGTTCTCCTCATGCCTTCTCAATTTCCTCGAGATGTAAGCGATCACTTGACAGTCTTTCATCAAGACTTTGCCTAAGAATTCCTTGGATGCGTTAGTGCATACCAAGAAGTTGTGTCCATGTCAGGGACCTTTATTATTGGTGCCATTGTCAAAAACTCCTTGATCCTATGAAACGCTTCCACACATTTCTCGTTCCAAACAAACTTCTTGTTCTTCTTCTGCAATTCCGTGATTGGATTTGCTATCTTCGAAAATCCCTCGACGAACCATCGATAGTATCTTGCTAAACCCATGAAGCTACACACTTCTGGGACATTTGTCGACACATTCCATTCCATAATAGCCTCGACCTTTGCTGGATCCAGGGTAATACCTTCACTGGAGATTACATGCCCTAAGTAGTGAATATTTGATTGATAAAGCGAGCATTTGGACAACTTCCCATGAAATTTGTGCTCTCGCAGAAACTGTAGTACCAAGCGCAAGTGCTTGTCATGCTCCTCCATCATTCAAGAGTAAATCAAAATATCGTCAATGAATACTTGGAAGAACTTGTACAAGTACTCGCAGAAAAACCCATTCATCAAACTCATAAATACCCCTGGTGCGTTTGTTAGTCCAAATGGTAAAACAGTAAACTCGTAATGTCCAAACCTCATCTTAAAGGTGGTCTTAGGGCTTCATCCTCCTTGATCCATAACTGGTGATACCCTAATCGAAAATCGATCTTTGAAAACACCATCTCATCCTTCAACTGATCAAACAAATCATCAATCATCGACAACAGATACTGATTCTTGATCGTTGCCTTGTTCAATTGATGATAGTCAATGCAGAGTCTCCACGACCCATCCTTATTTTGTATGAAAATAATAGATGCACCCCATGGTGACACACTTGGATGTATAAGTCCTAGGTCCAATAACTCCTTCAGTTTCATTCTCAACTCCTGTAACTCCAGGGTCGACTCCGATAAGGCGTTATAGCTATCGATTCAGTCCCTAGTTTTAGGTCTATAGTAAACTCCAATTTCCTCTCTGATAACACCTCAAGTAACTCCTCCGGGAAGACGTCTACAAACTCTCTCACCATAGGAAGGTGTTCAAGACCTTTTGCTACTCCCTTCTTGTTTAACGCAAGGATCACATAAAGATTACATCCCTTGCGCATGCTCTTCCGTAGCTGGAAGGAAGAGATGAACCTCAGGGAAACTCCCATGTTCCATCGCATAATCACGCATCTTTGTACCTCATCATCAACCAATATCAACCATTTCATCTTACATTTGAGTATCGCCTCATGAGATTCCAACCAGTCCATACCAATCACGACATCATAAGATCCTAATATTGTGACGTACAGGTTGGTCCTGGTGACAAACTCTCCCAGGTTAAGGGCACAACCCATTACCTTCCCTCCAACCTTCTATTTGTCTCTTGAAGCCATATCTACAAAGCTAAACTCATCCCGTTTGATTTCCTTTACCTTAATCCTTTTTAGCATTGCACCAGAAATGAAACTCTCGGTAGCACTGGGATATATTAAAATACTAAGGGTCTGGTCAGCGACGATACCTGACGTCTCGAGAAAAATCGACTAGTGCTCTGCTTGGTGGTTATTCACCAGTACATGAATCCGATGGGCCTTGCCCAAATCTCCCACGATAGTGGGTCTGACTGATCCAGACGCTCTAGTCCTCTCCATTGGGCAGTCATGTTGGTAGTGTGGCTCCCCACATGTCCAACACCCCTTCTTCGGTCCAATACTCCGGGTACCCAAAGTAGAAGCTGATGACCCACCGGCCTGGAATCCTGGTCTATTCTACTGAACATGCCTAAATTGCTGCTGATGCAGTCGACGATGTTGCTGATGCTGTGCTCCCTAGTAAGGAGTCTGCTGCTGAGGCACTGTTCATTGAGGTGTAGTGAAAGTGGATCCTCTCTAGAAGCCATGATGTCCAATATTTTGTGTAGCTGGTGTCTAATGTTGCTACGCACCAGATGACACCTACCCTACTGGACTCGCTGGAGTCTTTCTCTGACCCCCGCTGATAAGCTCCTCCTCTGCTATGAGGGAATTCTAGACAACATCATGCAAGGTTCGAGGCATCAGAATCCTAACCTTTGCACATATGTATACATTAAGGCCGAAAAAGAACCTACTGAACTTAAGTTTCTTAGTATTAAGGTGTGGAGCATACCGAAGTATATCCATAAAACGAGCCTCGTACTCGGGCACCGTATGACTGCCCTGTTGCAAGGCATTGAACTCGTTGAGCTGACACTCAATGAATTCTTTTGAAAGGTACCTCTCTTGGAACCATTCCTCAAACAGTTCCCATGACACATCTTCAACGACCATGTTCAATTGTCAAAAGAGGGTCTTCCACCATAGAAGAGTACTCCCCTTCAGTTGAAATACTGCCATGCAGACCTTCATGTTGGAGGTATAGTCACGAAGTGAAAAGCACATCGCCATATTCTCCAACCATGCCTCGGCGGCTGCGCCATTCGGGGCACCAAATAACTCGAAAATTTTTACCTTCTCGAGTTCACGGTGAATGATACCAGTACCAATCGGAGCGTGTGGTCGACCCTCAGGGGGTGTCGATGCCCTGGCCACATCTCTGTCCAAACAAATGATCAGTGCCTCAGACATGCGCTGAAAGGACCTCATCAGCCCAACCACATCACCCACCGCTATCTTCTCCTGCTCGGTAACCTGTTCATCTCCCTGAGGGTTAGAACCCTCAGGCGTAGATGCTACTAGGGGGCATCGTGCCTCCTCCCCTAGAACCCCGCTGTCTGCCTCTGTGACGTCCTCTAACCATGATTACCTACACTAATACAAGTCAACTTAATTAGCAACATTATAATTGAATATCATATCATCAAAATTCGTAGTGTTCCCAAGTCACGGGTCGAACCCGCTCTGATACCATATGTAACGACCCCTCTTCGTTACGACAACAAGCAAAGATGAAAGTGCAATTTTTTTTTTTGTTTTAGGTAGGAAGGCAACAACGACAAATGGTTGAACTAAACGGCCTGGCAATGAACACAAGTACTCAGATAATTCAATAGAAAACTACGACTCCATGAATTAACACAAGAGAAACAAGGCGAAACATTCGTAAATCAACAAATAGACCGACTACCCACCCTACACAACATGACTACGCCAACAAGCTAAGGGACCACATCCACAATCCCGACCCAATCATCTCGAAGAACAATCACTAGATCCTCTATGGCACGCAAAACGCAACACGTGAAGGTGTTACAACCCAAGCGCCAACAATGAACTTACAATGGTCAACACACTCACAACGAGAAGCACCGACTTTGGCCAAGTTATCATTCACCTACATCCAATAGGGCACGCCATGATCTCTTTATCAGGAATCATGTCGTCCCCAGGTCATAGGTGCGACAATAACCCTGGCGCAACACAACCTATTTAGACCAAGGGCTCAATATAAGTCCAATGCGCTAGGAGCCTAACAACTGACAAGAAGACTACACCCACACCCCCAAGCAACAAGTCGACAAGATATAAGATGATGTCACTCCAAGGACAAAGCGCAAGATAATACACGACTTCGCCAACAACCCAACCCATTTAAGCAAGAGGTCTAAGAGCGAAGGAGTGAACGGTAACCAGGCTACTATGGTCATAAATGTTATCATAAGGTGACCTAAGTTAGGCACCGAACAACATCAAGAAACGTTGATTAACAAATATCCACTGTCCATTAAATTAAGTTAACTACTGAATCATGTTGCTTACATAATAATCGATTTTGTTGTCTAATCTAACAAGTCTAATTAATCAATAAATACCATATAAACTAACCATTTAACAATATATAACAATAATACGAACATCAATATTTACGCTATTAATCAAAACACTATTAAGAATATTAATCTATAACACTATTAACAATGTGTATATAACACTATAATTCTAACACCATCAACAATATCAATTTACAACATGCTGTCTAATAATATTAACAATATTTATGCATAACAAGATGTCTATTCATTCAATGTAAGCTATCTAATGCACTGATAGAGATAATGCTAAGAAAAACGATGTCAATGAGTATCTAAATCGCAATCACATGTTACAGGTGAAATCGTGGTCCACTAATTCTCAAATCGCAGTCAACAAATGGAGGGTATTGCGGGCACAATTAGAGATGCACACGCCGAGAAATAAAAGTTGTTGTTGTTGTCATTTCATGAGGAAAAAAAAACCGCAGACATTCACCTATATAAACGCGTTGTCGTTTAACCAGGAAATCCATTACCACTAACCATTAAAATCGCAGTCACCATGCACACAATAAATGTGAACTCGCAGTGGCGTAATGAATGAAATTTCACAATAAAATAAATGTGTAACATAGTTGTGGAATGCACACTGTCAATTCAGTGATATAAACACAAATATACAATTTGTGGAGAAATAAACGCAGATCTATATAGTCAATATCACAGTGATATGAAAACGCAGTGAGGCAAATTCATAGGTATATCAAATGCAGTTATTCACAGTGATAATAGTAGATATACTCGCTGGGATAATCGCAGTGTAAAAACTGTGCATGCTATGAAAAATCATGGAGAAGAAACGTCCAATGTGTCCAGAAAGTCGCTAAGTTTTTATTAATGAAATTTGTTGAGTTTTACTTAAGAAAAACACATTCAAAAAGTGAAGAAAAATGTTGTCATGAAGATTCAAAACTCAGTAGTAAGATAGAAAAACATAGTCCCTTCCCATGGTTAAAGTCTATAAGTGGTTGCGGTCAAAAATAAAAATTGTTGTCAATGAAGGATAAAATCGTAGTATGTAAATGTATAAACAAAGGGTAAATTTTGCAGGTAAAAGATCACAGATTTGGTAGTGTGAAAAGTCACGGATTGACAGTGTAAAGATGTAAATGACATGTACAGATTTGTTATAAAGGGTTCGCTATTCATTCATTAATAAACTGCGAATATCAATTCACTAAATACTAGTTGTGAATACAATGATTTTGCGATCAATTTGTATTAACACCGTAGAGTATATCCTCCACAAAAATGTGATTAAAACGCAGATTGAATTCATCAGGGAGTGCATTAAATGTAGAGTTAAATTATCCAAGAATGTATTAAAAATGTTGAGTTAAATATTTCGTGGTAGAGTGTATTGAAATGCAGAGAATATTTGCCATCAAATAAAATAAAATGCAGAGTTAGGTTGCCAGGAATGTATTACAACGCAGAGTTAAATTATCCAGGAATATATTAAAAACACAGAGTTAAAAAATTCGTGGTTGAGTGTATTGAAATGCAGAGAATATTTTCCATAACATAAAATAAAACACAGAGTTAAGTTGCCAGGAATGTATTACAACGTAGAGTTAAATTATCCAGGAATATATTAAAAATGCAGAGTTAAAAATTTCGTGGTTGAGTGTATTGAAATGCAGAGAATATTTGCAATAAAATAAAATAAAACGTGGAGTTAAGTTGCCAGGAATGTATTACAATGCAGAGTAAATGAAGGAGGTGTGGTTCCAACCATGAATACAATTCGCTGAGGGTAAGATGCCAAGAAGAGTGGGTTGAATGCTGGGTAAGTAAGGGTGGAAACGCATAGATTACTAAACATAGATTTTAGATGCCGAGAACATTTAGGACACAGAGGTGATATAACATGCAGAGACCATTGCAAAGGAGGAGATCAAAACGCGGAGAAAAGAAGGGGTAAAAAGCTGGGCAAAAACATCCTTCGCTCATCATCCACTCATAGAAAACCAGGGCATTAGAATATATAGGTCGCTATGCACCAAAGTGACAAACGTTGATTCATATCTTGGCCGACTGCTCAGGTGTGGACTGATGATCTAGGGACGAGGACGAAAGATAAGAACAATTTCTTCAAATAATCAATAAAACAAAACAATCATAGCAATCAAGGATCGGTTTCCAAGGAGATCAAATCGATGCAGTGAGCGTAAAGCTATGATGAATTTAAGTTCTCGATTAAAAATGCTAAATATAACACTTTCTTTACACAATTAAAAGTACATAAATGAAAGCGCAAGTTCAATATTAATATACCATTCAAAATAAATGCGTGTGTATCGTAGCCCAAGGTAACATCTCTGAGTCGTTGTCCCGTGCGCTCTGTCCAGCTCCCGCTTGCCGACCGATATGACTTCATCGGTACCTCCCAGCCAATGATAGGGTACTCTTCTTCCCCCTTAGCCCCCCGAGCCACAAAGGGGCCATGCACACTAAACTAGAGAACAACTAGCTCCCAGTTCGCCTCGCAAGGCCGAGCTACCACTCCTCACCGAGTTGTGTATCCCAACTCCCACAAGATAAGTCAGTCAAGTCAAAAATTTTGCATCATAACGTTACGCATCAAGGAAGAGATCCAACCTCCTCCTCCTCCTCCTCCTCCTTCCTTTATATAGAGTTTCTAAGTGATTTCTTTCCCAATTTCCCATTTAATTTATTGTTCAATAATTTAATTCAGAAAAATCCTCCCCGTACACGTGTCACCCATCCCCTTTGTTGCACTAGAAATTAATTTCATTAGTTATTTAATTACTCCTATTTCCCTCACCCACCTAAAATAATTCCTAGAATCACTCCTAGGTGTACCCATATTCCCTTACACATTTTAATGACTTAAGCCCTTACTAAATTCCTAGTTGAGTTCAATTTAGAAAGTTCTTAAAGGCAAGAATCCTTACTAATTTAGTCACTCTTCTTTTTCCTTAAGTTTCCCTTTTTATTTATGTTTCCCCCTTTTTCCCTTAGTTTCTTAATTCTTTTTAATTTTCCCTCTTTTCCATTTTTATCTAAAACTCAAATTAGCAAGTGTAGAAAATTACCTTTTACCCCTCTTTGCTTTTAATTAATAAATTTTCATTAGCATATGTAAAATAACAATCAACTCCCTTTTAAAATTTTAATCCCTCAATATCATTTGATTTTAATAAATCAATTGAATTTCTTACCCCCTTATCGTCACAAGTTTAATGATTATTATTATTATAATTATTATTTTATTTATTTTATTTTTTATTTTTTATTTTTTCTTTACCACAAGTATCACTTAGACCTAGATTTTATTAGGGAAATTGTTTTTAAATCTTTCTTATCACATTATTCGTTCTAAGGCCATCTAGGTTTATTCACTTATTAGTTAACAATGCGACGTGCCCTTCAGGATGCACTAGGTTCTCCAAGGGTTCCACTCACCTCATTTTGTTTCCCTTACATGACGTGCCCTTCAGGACGCACTACGTGCTCCAAGGGTTCCACTCGCCTCATTTTGTTTTTCTTGCACGACGTGCCCTTCAGGATGCACTACGTGCTCCAAGGGTGCCACTCATCTCATTCCATTTTTCTTGTGCGACTTGCCCTTCAGGACACACTACATGCTCCAAGGGTGCCACTCACCTCTTGACTGAATTGGTAGACATCAAAAACCCCTGGAGTCAATACTCTGTCAGGTGATCTTGTGGGAGACTAAGGGACTCTAAGGAATACGACTCCTACCTTATTGTGCGCCCCTTAGAATTATCGCGAGCGACTATCACAGTCTGCCCTCACGACATCATGGGTCTTATCGAACTAGGTAATTGTTAACCTATAGTTCAAGCCATGATGAGAGTTCTAGTAGGTTGTGGCAGGGTTGTTGTCCACACCTCTCCTTCAATGTATCAGGTTGTCGTGCGTGACCCCTCTACTCCACATGTGAATCTAGTCGAAAATCTATCATCATCTTGCATCATCAACGAATCTTGTTAGAAATAAAATCAATCATCATAACATCTAATCAGATGTGCATATGTCATATCAACAATAATAAAAACCCAATATTCCACTTCTTGACTCGATCCGAAGTCCAATGGGTTTCATCGCTGCCTCTGCATCCTTGAGGTCCACAGTTCTACACACTCAGGAGAACCCAGTCAATAACACCTGTCTATGTCAAAATAACAAAATAACATGTCATCATATCCATAATGCCTCATAATCATAATCAGATGCCCAATAGTATAATAATCCGGATCACTTGCAAAAAAGTGTCCTCAAAGAATAAGTTCGCTCAGTGCGTGCAAGAGTGGGATGTTACAAGATCGTGATGTGTTGATTATGTGTTGTTATTTATGATGATGATTTGTTTATGATGCGCCACTATTAATTATGACGAGGCATTGATTATGTGTCTTTATTTATTATGATGGTGTTTCGCTTGTGTTGCTATTAATTATGTGGTGACATTTTTAATTTTCCTAATGCAACAAAAAAATAATTTCTTTACCTCTTTCTATCTCTAGCTGGTTGTTCAACTGAAGGGAGCATTACAATTTCACTCAACCTCTTCCATCGTTTTCCCCCAAATTCACACAAATATATATACAATATGTGATAGCGAATATTCTCGATTCTTACTTGTTATGGCCCGTAATAGTCCGGTGCTTGAACCAGAATATTTGATACCAATTTGTAACGTCCCCAGCCACCCAAGTCGGAAAATGCCACTATAATTTTGCACTGAAACATACCCAAACTCCCACAGGAAAACAAAGAATCATGAAATACATACATACAATGATCAATATTCGTACCAAAACATAGTAGACATGCAAAATATACCATGCACAACATTAACTAACAAGCATGCATATTATAGGTACAAATATCAGGCATAATAATTTGATATGCAACGGAAATAAATACACAAGAAAAGGAAACCATAACAGAGAGAACTCATATTTATAAAAAAAGGACACCAACTGACGGCATACCAAGGACATTCCACCCAACTGTAGACATTGTTGTTCCAAGTCTCAACAATAATTTCACCCCCGAGATAGGGTGATGAATCCACAAGGAAGGTTCCAGAGTGTTACTTGGCTTCCCAAACCAGTCAACACTCAAGATCTCATAGGCTTCTCCATCACTCACAACAATCCAAGTACTCAACTCTCTTCTACCCAGTCTAAACCACCCAAGAGAATGGACCTCCACCCTTCTCTGCCACACAGTCCCTCAGGAAATCCCTCTCCTTCCAGGGCTCCAATTCAATTGGTCTCAAATCTCTATGTTGGGACTCTTAAGACTTGCAGCTGTGATCAAAGTTGAACACAAGCCAAGAATCTCAGACATACATGCCTCCAATCATGGATGGATTACACCAACAATCTCTACATCCAACAACTGTGGATTTTCTTCAACAATTCGTCTTCCTTTTCCAAGCCAAGATGTGAAAATGAGGAAATATGAGTGAGTTAAGGAATGGAATGAGTGCAGACTCCATGAGAGAGGATGAACATTGAAAAAATCAGGTGAATGAACGCGTGAGGTGGCCAACAACAACCCCTGAATGGGGATGGAAATGAGAGTGAGTGAATGACCAAAACGAATGAGAGAATTTTCCAACAAGAGAACGAACCCCCTCAATTTACCAAGGACATGTTTATGTAATTCATGGGGATGAATAACCTCTTGTTCTTCCYCCAAGATCTCACGTAATTTATTTTCGCCCCCATTACAAAAAATGGGTAATATAAATAAATAAGCACTTAGCCCTTGAAGTTGCTCTCTTGTGGAATCATAGCCACCTATAACTCTAGTCCTTGTCTGTSTAGCAGCTAACGATGTATTTATTATTAATAATGATAAAAACATTACATTTCTTAGTCACACCGACATTTTCATAATTTTTTGGGCACTTTGGCCTTTCAACAATGTAACAATACACTATTTAATATGGGGGCTCAAAACCCGGGGTGTTACAAGAAGTAGAAGTTTCATTGAAGGAAAATGTAGAAGCAAAAAGTACATGTCCATGACAAGAAGAATAAGAGGTAGAATCAATACTGATGTTTTTCTTCTTCACCGCTACTTCTAATTAAAAGATTTGGACCCCTCATGACCATATTTCCCAAAAAAATTGCAATGTTTGTCAGTCTTCTTATTTTTATATTTTTCTCCTTTGTCACCATTAGGAATTGAAGCTGGATGAGAGGGTTTGGGACCCTTGTTTTTCTTTTTGCGATGGCGATGATTTTTCTTTTTAGGATTCTTGGATTTATCTTTCTACTGGGCCACTAATCATTTTTTGGATGTACTTGTAGTTCTAATCAATTCAAGTTGCAAAAGCTTATCTTTCTCTTGAATCAAGGCATCACAAAATGACTCAAGAGAGGGATTTTTTTATAAGAACTCACTAGAGATTATCTGGTGGCATAAAAGGTATATACAAAAATAGAATATATACTACCAATCTTAGCAAGAATAACATATATGTATCTATATTCTGATAGATATAGTTGCCATACAAAAGACAAAAGTCTAAGTATTTTGACCTTAGATAAGTAATATCAATGAAAGGAAAATTATTTGGACTTAAAATTATTAACGAATTCTCCAAATGGTGGAACAGGATAATATTTTGTTTACCAAACATAGCTTCAATATTTTTCCAAGCATCATCAGGGTCATCAATTCCTTGAAGGTGAAACCTTAAATTGGAAGAGATGGAAATTCTGATCAGTCCATGTGCTTCGTCTTTTTTGTTTTCCCATTTGTCTTTCTTTTCATCATCAATAGGTTCTAGTTATTTCCCCGAGGCAATCTGGTACAATCCTTTAATTCATTATAAATAATCCATATGGGATTTCCATTGGAATTAGTTGGTGTTGGTAAGAAAAATAATGTTGGGAAAATCCATATTAAAATATGCAAAATACGATGAATCTGGTCATTTAGATGGAAATATCCCAATAAAATACGTTGTTTTAAAAAAACAACACTAAAAATAGACTTTGGATGTGAAAGTTATTCCCCTTTGAAAAAAAGGAATAAATGGTAACCAAAGAGCCACATGGAAAGTAGAAGTTGGTTCAGGTGGCGACACCCCTGCTTCTAATAACCTCACTTTTACAAATAAGTTGCTTATGAAGTGACCCACTTTTATAGAATAAGTGGGGATCATTTTTACAATGAAGTTAATTTAGAAATGAAAGTTGCATGAAAAATAAATAACATAAAATAAAATATTAAAGCTACTTATAGCGATTCACTTTTATAAATTAAATGAAATACACTTTACAATGGATAAATGAACTTCTTCAAAAAGGGTAATAAAAAAGATACTTGAATTTGAGACCCCTTACTTAATAATGCAACTTTTAACCAAGTGAACTAGTGCAAAACATATTATATTGTTCAGATGGAGGGTTGTTGTTGTTGTTGTTGTTGAAGATGGCCTTGGAGAGCATGCTCATAAAAAAAGCTTTTCACACAAGAAAATAATTTCACTTCTCGACAACAACAAGGGTTAGATCTTTGTTAGCTTACTCGGAAAATGCAAATTTTCCCTCTATTTCTGATTTACCAATATTGGATAGAGTGCACAATGAAAAACATACGTAGACAAGAAAACCCTTTCTTCTATGTTTCTTATTTCTCGATATTGTACATTGTGTAGGGAAAAGAGAATACTCGGATCGAAAACAGGAGCAATCGGGAAATAAAACATAGAAAACTGAAATAAAACCAAAATATTATCTCTACAAAATTTAAAAATGGTGTGTTCGAGCTTTATACCTCTAGATCTGACTTAAATGGCTGTATCTTGGGAAAAAGGAAACATTTTTGAGTGAAAATAAAAAAAGAATTTATAAATGAAACGAGTGCTCCAGACACAATGGAATAGTCCTATTAGCCTAAAAATATATGGAAATGGAATAATCCATAGATGTAACAACACGACTTCATGATCTTGATCTACAATGAGAGTGGGTCTTCAAATGTGCTTTGATACCATGTTAAAAAATACAGGTATTCCAGCAATGGACGAAAAACTTTAGTAACCACTAACACAACCATACTAAATATCAACACACTGATGTTTTGCCGTGGTAAAACCCCTACAGGGAACCATCCACAACCCCAACCAACATGGTCACTTGGAACAATTTATTAATGCAAACGAAAAATATTACAGAGAGATTTACAAGAAAATGTTCTCAAAATTGATTATCGACAAATGACCCTCTATTTTCTTTAAATAGAGATCATGGACTAATCAGGTGCTAATCCATTGATCAATGTAAATGTTAAGATTGAGTAGAATATGAACTGTTAGATCACTATATGTCGAGAAAATATCGTGATAATCGTTTTACCTAACTACAAATGCATACTAAGGAAACACACTAAGAAACACACTTTTACATAATGACACATTAGACCAAGTTGATCATAACTAAATCCTAACCATCTAAATATCCTAATATTCCTTTGGAAAATGGTGTATATATTATACATATCCTTTATTTGGTAAGTTAGGTCTATATATATATATATATATATATATATATATTCAATATTGCATCTTAATGTTGTTTGGATCATATCTCTTCTTATAATTAGATTGGTATGCTCCCTATGGCTCAATGAAACACTTTATTAATCATATTGTGAAGTAAGAGACTCCCTTCTACTAAGTGAACACATCACATCATCTATTTTCTTATTATTTATGCTAGTGTAAGTTTTAGTTTACATTGTTTTACGGTATTATATAAAACATACACTCACACCTGCACATCTATGTAGATTGAGAAACTTGATGGTTTTTGTAAGAGGTTTTTTATGAACAAGTACACTAAAGAGGTGTAACACTCTATATTTTTGCACACGTTATTTCACTCTTTTGTATTTCAAAGTTTAAGAGAATTTTTAGATAGGAATGAACTAAGTTACGGGAAGATATTCCACAATGCTCAAGTCTTCTCGATTCTCTAATTGTGTCAACTATCCTTTCTCATATTGGAAATGCATTCCCTCCATCTATGTTGGAGGCCTTATAGAAGCCCTTTCTCATAAATAAAGTTAAAACATGAATATATCTCCTTTCTCATTGCTTACACACCAAAGAAAATACTTTTAATCCCTAAATGGGGATGTGGTCATATGTTTTTGCCTAAGATTAGACAGAGAAATATGTATTTTTTATAAAATCCTTCATGATCTCATGTTACTTTTGACCCATAATAAGTGCATAACTTGGTCCACATAGGAAATTTGTTTTAAGACAATTATGAGAATATGAAATGGATTGAAAAGAAATTTGTTTTAAGACCCTCAATTTAAAAATCTCTCAACCCTCAACGAGGATGTAATTTTAGATAACTAGCAATTCCCACAATAAATTATAGGGTGAGTATTCGAAGTACATCTATTTTTTTATTATGGATATGAAATATATTCCTATAGTTCATTAAGTCAAGGGACGATACTAATAGGAATGCTTTTGGAATATTAAGGATTAATATTAAAATAAATTTAAGTTAAGAAAAGAGTTAATAATAAAATTATACTTAGGTGGAGATCAAGGAATAATATTAAAATATGCTAAATTGAATTTTAACCTAATTTCCCTTTCCTTATTGTGGATAGTAATATTCCTATAGTTCCACCAACTTAAATAAATCGAGGGTTAGTAATAAAATGATACTTGGGTGATTATTAATATATAAGATTAAAATATTAACTATCTTAATCAAACATGAGCCTAATTAACCTATCAAAGTTTATCACTCCCAAATGTATATGAACGATGAATAATACCTAAGAAATGTTACTTACAAGAGTTCTTGGTCATGTGTGTGCCTTTGAGAGAATAGTTCCCATACTTCATGTTTGTTTGTATTTTTCTAAGATCAACCACATTAAGGCCATAACATGCTTTGGAATGTGTATGCATTTACATTTTAATAGAAAATATAATGATACCATATTGTAACATTCCCAACATCCAACTCGGATATGGCACATAAAATTTTCAAACTATATACAAAATTAAAACATATAGAAACTCTGCATATGCACAAATTCATACAGAATAATAATAAAAATACACATGCATCACACACATGAAAAATTCATAAAAATAAACACATACATCATAATGAAACATGCAATTTAACACACAATTGACACTTATCTTGGTAAAAATATCATCAAATGTGTGCATACCTTCCACGTTCCTCCTAGACTTAGACCACATCGCTCAAAAATCTCAGTAGTGGGTCAACCGCAAGATGGGGCTAAACTCCACTCGGGTAAAGGAATTCCTAACTAGGCTGATGTATCTCAGAAAATAGGAAAAAATCTGTCACATGTGCCAACTCGAACTAACATCCTATAGTCCCTCATTCCCCACATGCCTGTCCCACCCTAGGAAGTGTATGCCTTCTCTGCTCAACACTCCCTCGACTGACCAAATTCCTTTACAAGGCTTCAACAACAGGCTAGACAAGAGGTCTCAAAGCCCTATAGCTACAGTTTGGCACCTTCGGGAAATCAATTCCCAACAATTGTATCACCTAGAGAAAATTGTTCACGGGCCTGACAACCCACTTCTTCAGTCCAGATCCAAAAATAACCAGGTATAGGTACATGTACATGTATGGGTATGGGTACAAGTACAGTGAAAGGAAGGTATAGAGGACATATGAAATCAATGAGTGAATGATGGTTGAATGATGAGAAAATGAACTAAGTCCAAACTATATGTATGCATGTTCCCAAGTTGACACTTGTCATGTTGAGAACTAATTTGGCCCACTTGTCCCCATCCTTATAAATTAGGATAAAATAATTATCCATACTTTATACTTTAAATAATATTAATATAACATTCCTTTTTGGCTTAAGCTCCCTAGCTTAGCCCCTTATCCTTAACTTTTATCCCCTATTCCCTAACTAGTGGAGTTTATCCCTCGATACTCTTTTACATGGTTGGTCTGTCGCAGTGATGTATTTTTCATTAATATTTGTGTGTGATTACATTTACATTTACATTACATATATATTATCCTTTCTGCATTCTGAGTCACCAGCCTCAAAACACAACAAATACACAAAGACTTTCTTTCCTCAAAATCGCGTGCACTTAAGTTTATTGTGCACGGTATCCGCACAATTCATCATTTTAGTGCATAGTACATGTGCACACTATACCATGGAAGGTGCATGCAAAATGATATCAAACAACTCAACACCTTAAGTACATTTTTATTTACATGTATAGTTGGGGTTCGGCCTAGGGGTATTAAATTCTCTTTCCCCTTATTTATGCACTGTCCTAAGTGCAATATATACACATATACAACCAAAATTTCAAAAATCCTAAAAAATATGCAGGTATTCTACCCGCATAGCATCCCCATGCTCCCAAGTTGCATCTTCAAGACCGTACTAGGTGTGTTGGACCTTTACTAGCTCTACGGCTCGATTACAGAGCTGCTTGATCTTCTGATCCAATATGCACACCAGATGCACTTGAAAGGCGCCTTCTTGCTCCACTTGAATCACATTCAAATCAATGACATGATTATCATCAGGTATATAATTTTTGAGCAATGGTATATGGAATACATTATGAATAGACATTGATGCAAGCAAAGAAAGCATGTATGCTACAACCCAATGCTCTCTAGGATTTCAAATGACCCGCAATAACAAGCTTCCAACTTTGAACAATTTCCCAACTTTAAGGAACTTTTTTTGGCCTTTAATTTCAAGAATACATGGTCACCCACTTTAAATTCCCTAGCAGTTCTGCCCTTATCAACATAAATTTTCTTCCGGTCTTGAGCAACCTTTAAATTTTGTTTTATTTTCAACATTTTCTCTTCCATTTCCCTGAGTAATTATGGCCCAACCACTGCTCTATCTGTTGGGTTGTCCCAACTTACCAATGTGTTGCACCTTATACCATAAAGTTCCTCAAATGGGCTCATCTTTATAGATTCTTGGTACCCATTGTTATAAGAAAAATATACTAAGTGTAGGTAGTCTTCCCATTTTGATGGTTTACCCATCACATACATCCTCAACATATTCTCAATAAATTGATTCACCCTCTCTGTTTGTCCATATGATTCTTGATGATAAGCTATGCTAAAATTCAAATTTGTTCCAAATCCCTTAAATATTCATTTCCAAAAATTTGATGTAAATTTTGGATCTCTGTCAGAAAAAATTGTCTTGGGTATACCATGTAGTTGAGCAATTTCTCCCACATAAATATCAACAATGTTGGTTTCCTTATGAGTGAGCCTTACTAGAATAAAATGGGCAGATTTAGTAAGCTTATCCACCACTACCATGATAGAATCATGTTGCTTGTTTGTTTTGGGCAGTTTGGTGATGAAATCCATTGTTACAACTTCCCATTTCCACTCATCAATGAGTAATGGTTGTATAAAACTAGTTGTTTGTCTATGCTCAACCTTGACCTTTTGACACTCCAAACATTTGGCAATAAAATCAACAACTTATTTCTTCATGCTTGGCCAATAATACTGGCCCTTGACAATTGCAATAGTTTTTTGATAACATGGGTTCCCAACATAAGGTACATTATGCATTTATCTCAATATCATATTTTTCAATTCCTGTGAATTTGATACATAAATTATTCCCCTGTACATGAGAATTTCATCATTTTCTATCTTAAAGTCTTCAATTTTATGCTGCAAAATACCTTGTTGTAATTTTGTTATTATTTCCATGTATTGCAAATCTAATTTTCCAGCCTCTAAGATTATTTCTTTCAAATCTTATTGGTACATGGTAATGGTTGTAGCATGCAACTCATGCACCCTTCTGCTAAGTGCATTATATACGCTAAAAGTGCATTCATCCACTTTGTTCTCTTTCCTTTGATATGATTTATATCAAATGTTGATACTGAGAGGGTTGAATAATTATCAATTACAATTTAAAACCTTTTCAATGTTGGTTGTGAACTTTGATTATCTTCCTTCTTTAGAGGGTATTTTACTTTCAGCCATGTTTATACCCCATGAGTATTTACACCCCATAAGTATGTACACTCTTCCACGAGGGGGAGTGTAGAGGGGGGTTACCTCATCTGTGGGGTTTGGGGGCAAGCGTTCCCTCGGTGGGGGTTCAGGGGCAACGTCCCTTGAAGAAAAAATTGCCTTGTAAAGTATATTGTAATTTCATTGTAAATCTAGACCGTTCATTATAAAGATTAGCAAATTTAACGATAGAGATTATGTTAGGGTTTTCCTAGAGGGCAACCCTCTTTATGAAATGTATTTGACTGTAATAAGTGATGTCATTGATAGAGAGAGGTGTGAGAGAAAGAAGAGGAAGTTACAAAGGGTTTCTGTAGGTTGTATCCTTCATTTCTTGAATAATAATAAAGAAAGGACGTGACAATTTCTCTGGTGGGGCCAGTAGTCCACCTTTGGGTGAACCACGTAAATGTGTCTCTCTTGTATTGTGTATCTTCTATGTGTTTTTGTTTCCATTTTTATTTTATTGCTCCATGGTCCTGTTTTTCAACATCCAGCTTATACTTTAGGCAATTTCCAACTATATCCAATGAGCAATGAACAATAGTATAAGAGTTACATAATATACCACAATACACCATGCACAATATATGAGAAATAATCAATAGTTATTGTTCAAGGAAAGTAATGACTTCCAAGGTAGCTCAGGCAAATGTAAGGGAGGGATAAACCTCCAAGAGGAATATACAATCCTCAATATCAAGAGATTTTAACTCTCCATCCTAGCACTTCCACACCAGAATATATGAGAGATAATAAAACTTTTTATTAAATCATCACCATCAACCATCGCATAGAATCTGATAATGCTTCACGAGACTTCAATTTCTACAATTCTTCAATTCTTAGAGTGCTGCAGTCCACATTGTATATAATATTACTCAATGTGACCTATATGAAAATTCTCCAAGTTTCATAGAATCCTCCCCAAAGAAGTTATAGAAAGAATGGTAGACTTTATTCAATTATGGTCTATTCAAAGAGACCAAACTTGTACATAATGCTTACACACTCAATATTATTTAACATCGGATTCTAAAACTCACAAATAAGAAACTAAAGTCTGTATTCTTTCCAATGAAAATTTTCTGTGTCATTTTAGTTTTCTATGAGAAGAAGTTATAGTACATTTTACCGGAACACACCTTATTGACTAGCTTCAAGATTTTTACCCGGAACACCTGCTTATTGACTAGCTTCAAGATTGGTCACAAACCCTATCTTCCACAGAGTGTATCTCCATAATTATAGCGGATCAAGATCTGAACTTTTTACCAAAGGTACCTTGATATGTATTCTCAATACCATAGAAATTTCACCATCTAAATCATTCTAGAAAAAAAGTTATAGCAATAATGGTAAGATGGCCTAAAAATAACATACCTTAGAACACATCACCAAAAGACTTCATCCTCCCTTCATATCCGACCTTCTTTACTTCTTATTTCCTCTGAAATTTGACTTGTATCAAAATGAATGTATAATGATGTTTATTTATACCATTTATGTCACTTCATTTTAACATTAGGTCCGACTTGACACTTTCTTATTTTGTAATTCTTTTATTTAATTATCTTTAGGGCCTACATGTACTTCCTTCTTCAATTCACTTTGTCATCTTCAAAAATTCATTTCTCCTCAACCATGAGGATCCACATGACGTGCCACATACCAATGGAAACAACATGATGTATACTATCCCTTCATGGGTGTTGTATATGCATGTGCATTGTCCTTCATGTCCAAATACCTTTATCAATCTTGCGGTCCAACACCCATGACTAGGGTTGACATCAATGAGAACAACCAATATTCCAACATCAAAGTCATATTCACTGAGAAATTCTAACCACTTGATTTTCATGGAATTTAGAGTTAGTTGTCCAAATAAATATTTCAGACCACTATGATCTATCCTCAACTTGAACCGTTTCCCCATGAGGTAGAGCCTCTACATATTCAAGGAATGCACTATAGATTCCAACTCCAAATAATGAGTAGCATAGTTCCTTTCATGTTCCTTCAACTTGAGATAATATTACAAATTGACACATAATGATACAAACTAACTATAGTTTGGCCTCATGGGGAAAATTTTAGAGGTGAGGATAGACCATAGTGGTCTGAAATATTTATTTGGACAACCAAATCTAAATGCCAGGAAAATCAGGTGGATAGAATTTCTCAGTGAATATGACTTTGATATAAATAATATCAAATGGAAAGAGAACAAGGTGGCTAATGCACTTAGCAGAGAAGGGGCACACATCCTGGGGTGAGACAAACATGTGGGGAATGATGGATTGTAGCATGTTAGTTCAAGTTGGAACCTATGACATATTTTTTCCTATTTTCTGAGATACATCAACTTGGTTATGAATTCCTTTACCCAGGTGGAGTTTATTCCAAGCTCAAGGGTGACCCACTGCTGAGAGTTTTGATCAGTGTGGTTTAAGGATGGGAGGAATGTTGAAGTTCTGGATACAGTTGCTGATATTTTTACCAATATAAGTGATGCAGACCCCCCTTCTCTCCTCAGGGCCGCTCGACCTTCTATTCAAGGACCGTTAATTATTTCCAACCTAGATCAACACCTCAGGACCTTGTTGGTGTCAAACCCAAAATGAAAGTCCTGTTATCACCCTCAGGGTTTTCATGATCACGATCTGATCGTTATCGACCTATCCGTCGATCAACGGTTCACAGAAATTGTGGGCTGCCAACATGCTCATTGTTTATTGGAGATCCCTTTCCCCGCAATCGGTAAAGTTCTTGCCCAAATTCCTTTAAATCATGGTCATTGATCCCCTATCTGAACAAGATCAATGGTATTGGAAAATTGTGGGCTATGAACTAGCGCACTCACTAACTTTTCCTCCACTCCTTGCAATGATTCCTCACCGTTGATTTTTCGTTCTCAAATCAAAGGTCAAGATCCACTTCATGATTCTACGCTTCGGGAGCCTCAACTTTCCTCAAAATCACTTCCTTCTGGAGTGCTTCACCTGGAGTTCAGGATCTGTTGACACGTGTCTCCCGCAGATCAACGACTATGGCTAACTTTAGTTATTTGGGATTCAAGAGTTTCAAACTGTCCGCACTTGCTTCCTCCCGAGGTACTTTCACCCGAAGTACAAGATTTTTTTATGCATGTCCCTTTGGATCCGATGACCACTATCCACTTTGGCTCTTCAGGCTTCTAGATTTTCAACCTCCTGCGCACTCGTTCCTCCTGGAGTGATTTCACCCAAAGACGATGGATTCCCGCCACATGTCCTCCGCAACGGATGATTGCGATCTGCTTCAACCTTCGATACTTTGGGATTTTGTCACACTGCACACTTGGAATCCTTCGAAGTTAAATTTCCCTAAATCTCATATCTATCGACACGTGTCTCCTGGAAACCAATAACCTGGATCTACTTTGGCCTTCGACTCTTTAGCAATTTCACTTTCTCCTTATCAACAAAACTTCTGAAGTACTTTCACTCTAGAGTTATGGATCTTCCACCACCTGTCCCTCTGGATGATGGATAGTCCCTGACCTCTTCAAGACTTCAGTGAATCCTCACTCCTATGTGCACATAGAGACTTAAAACTCATGTGCCTTTCCCAGATCCAATGATCTAGAATGATCCAACTCCCTCCTGGATGGATCTTAGTTGGTGATTCGTGAAACCTTCAGAGCTTCACTCACTTTGAATATTTCTCCCCACTATCTCTCCTGAGCTTTATCTCTCAGACCCTTTGATTCCTTAGATGGATTTCTATGATACTTAGTTGAACTTTCAATCTATGCACTCCTTGCAACAGATTATTATTGCAAGACTTAGTTTCTTGCAGGCGACTGTGTAGACCTCGCAACAGTCTCTTTGCACTCCTTGCAAATGGAAGTTTCATTCTATCTCTTCTGAGCTTATGAGTCGAAGCAGACTCTATTTCTCCTTGCAGTATATTCTCACACAAGACTTAAGTTCTTGCGGGTGACTGTGCACACCTTGCAGTAGTCCCTTTGCACTCCTTGCAAATGGAAGTTTCATGCTATCTCTTTTGAGCTTCTAAGTTGAAATAGACTCTGTCAAGGCACTCCTTGTGGACTATATGCACACCTTTCATGAGGTCAATAAAGATAAACAATCAAAACTTACCCCAAACACTTCACAGTTTCATATACTCAACAATATAACTCATTGATTCATGAAACAAAATAACAGGGAATTGTAAACAATAGTGATACCATGCATTTGGATCAATTTTCCTCTGTTATATTCATTCAAATGTAAATGGCTACATCTTTGATAAAACAAGAACTAAAAATTCAGAAACAACTAAATCACAACAATCTCCTACTAATTTGCAACAACCTCATCCAGGCATACAAAACCTCTATTTATCCTAGAGGGCTCCTAGGGTTCCCTCTGACTACTCATCTACTCGAGAAAAAATACAACTACTACTTAATTTCTATTACATTAAAGTCTAGGAGTGAAACTCCCAGATCAATCATGATCATTCAATTCCCAAGCATTTGAAGTTCTTCAAAGTTTCAATCAGTTCCAAAAAGATTGATAGGAAATGCCAGCGTTTAAGATTCCAAAATAATTCAAAAGGTGCATTATGGTGTTGAGTTGTCCCTCCACATGTGCTTGCTGGTGATGCTCCTGAATCATACTCCCCTGGACAAAAATTCATGGAGTCCGGTCCATGATCTCCTGCACTGAATTTCCATGCTTTTGGATATCAACTTCATTTTCCCAACAGGTGTCTTCTATTGGGTGTCCCTTCAATTTGACCAAATATTCAAAATAGGTCTTCCTCCTGGTCTTCTTGTCAATCCTCTGATCAATGATCTTCTCCGTATGTGGCTTTTCTCCTACAAGAATTTGATTTTCCCATTGAATCCCTTTCTGATCTTTTGTTTCCCCTGCTTCCTCTTCTCTGTAAGGATACATGTATGATATGTTGAATATGGGTGATATGCCCACATCATCTGGTAGCTCAATCTCATAGGCATTTTCATCAAACTTCCTTAAGAACTTACATGGTCCTATATTCTTCATCTTCAACTTGTTATATGTTGCCCTTGGGAACCTTTCTTTCTTGAGATGTGCCAGAACTTAATCTCCTACTTCAAATTGAATCTCTCTGCGATGTTGATCAACTTTGCGCTTGTACTCTTGGCTAGAGTTCTACAACTTCTCTCTGATTTGGCTGTGGAGCTTCTGCATTTCTGTAGCAAAATATTCTACTCCATCACTTCTGATCTCACTCTGTTCTAAATCTCTCAACTCAGATATTCCTCTTGGATGCATTCCATACAATATTTGGAATGGGCTCTTTCTAGTGCTCCTGTTTGGTGAGTCATTCTATGAAAATTCTTCTTGTGGAGGAATCTAATCCCACTGATTATGATGCTCAGTGACGAGACTCCTTAATACGTTTCCCAAACTTCTGTTCACCACCTCAGTTTTTCCATCTTTCTGAGGGTGATAAGTTGAGTTGAAGGAAAAATTTGTCCCCAACTTCTTCCATAGTGTTCTCCAGAAATGACCAATGAATTTGGTATCTCTGTCTGAGACAATAATTTTGGGTAATCCATGAAGTTGAACAACTTCCTTGAAAAATAAATTTGCAACATGTGTTGCATCACTAGTCTTATGTCATGGGATAAGGTTTGTCATATTTGAAAATCTATCCACCACCACAAATATGAAATCATATCCTCTTTGTGTTCTTAGCAGTCCTAATACAAATTTGATGCAAACCCCCTACCTGTGCCTCGACAAGGTCCGCTCACCTCCCGGTCTAAGGATTGTTCTTCTTCTGATGAGATGAAATGGCTCTTTGATTCCCTGCTAGAATCTTCAATTCATTTGACCACAGGTCCTTATGAACTATGCCCCATGCAAACAAGCACTAGGCATGAGATTCACCTCCATGCGACCACTTCCCTATGACTGCAAGATTAACGGGGTCTAGCTCCTTCGAGCACTTTGTCTTTCATGATTTATGGAATCACGACACAACTCAAACCTCTTTCCTTTCAAGTCCTCGACTCCCAAAAACTCGGTGGCTAGATCAGATGGTCTAGATCCTTCTAGATCCAACGACCTTGGTTACTTGTCAGCGTTCTCTCTTTCGGGGATTCGAGACTGTATGTGCACCTTTTTCTCCGGCGGTCAGTCTCCTGAAATGAAGACACCCCAGATCAATGGTCCACATAACCCACGATCTGATGGACCTAGATTTCCACTAGTTTCATGTATTGGGGATTCAAAATTCAAGGTTTGACATTGCCCCCAAACTTCACGAACCCTGATCTCCCGATATTCAACCTACAACCCAGATTCAACTGGATCAATGGCTCCAATCCCCTTTTCACTTTCAATGTCAGACGAACCTCCAACTATCCTCTTCACAACTTATCACAATCAAATGATCTTCGTGGTTTCGAAACTCCTCTCTGGGAGCGCTCCACCATTCATTCACGACTCAATGAATCTCCAACGTATTCTCCTTCATCAACCCTTGCTCTGGATCTGACTGTTCACAATATTTCAGGGAATTCCCCGAACCCTAATGGCTTCTAGATATTTTCCACGTGTCAGCTGAATGGACGCTCCTAAATTATTTCTGGGTTTTGTAACTCTCAACTCCCAGGCACGATGTTCTCAAAACTCCAAAAACCGAAATGCGAAGTCCCCCTGTGTACATGAGCCGTTAAGGTCTGCACAAATCCTGTATATCCAACGACTGTCAGCTATCTGTGCTAGATCTGACGACCCAGATCTAATCTCCCTTATACACTCTCCTATGTGCCTGGACATAGATTCAGTGGTCCAAGTTTTCTCTCCTAGTGCCAATCCAATGACAATTGTGCTCCCCCTCCTGAGCTTTCGCTCCTTCCTTACCTTGGAAGATTTTCTAAGTGTCAAAGGTTTCAACCTTTGAATTTCGCCTGTGAGCCCTGAGACTTTGGGTCTTGTCTACGTTCTCAAAACTCTATCCTTTCTGATATTTTTCAACTTCTAAAACCTCGAAGGGTTTCTCGATCTTTGCAACTCCTTGCACGATCCTTGAACACTGTTGTTCTATCTCTTCTGAGCTTGTCTATGGATTTGACCTCGAAGTGTATCAGCCTATTGTTCCTTTCTGTTGGAACTCTGTGCACAAAGGTACTATTCCTCCTGATCTTAATAACATGAAACAAGTTCATCCTACACACACTCCTTGTGCTTTGACTATCCTTCAGATGGCTGTCATTCAACACTTCACTGAATGTTGTCCTATTGCAATCCTTGCACCTGTCTTTTTCCTCCTTGAGCTTCAACTTCTCGAACCTCAATGGTCTCTATCTCTTTCTCTCCTTGAAGGGATATAAGTGTCCTTTGGAAAATTATGCTCAAGCACTCCTTGCTGAGCCTACAGAGTGTTCAGTAACCCTTATCTCAGAACTCAAAATAGAGTTCCTTCACTGCACTCTATGCACTTGCTCGATGCCCTCCTGGCAGAGCTTTACAGAACCTTCGATGATTCTGTCTTCTCTCTGTGCCCTCCTCTGCACAGTCTCACCTCGAAGGTTTTCAACAACCTTTAGGATTCTCCCTTGAGCCTATGATTCCTTTGGTGCACCCTCCTGACACGTCCTGTCCAAATTCCGCAGAACTCAGAAGTGCACTCTTGTACTGGCTTACAGAACCCTCAGTATTCTTTCATGCAATCTCTTACATGAAGCCGCAAAGAACCTAGACTTGAAAATCAAAGAAACTCCACAATAGGTGAGAAAATATATCTATCCATGCAGATGAAATCTAATACACATCTACAACATATAAATGAACACACACATAGAATTTATGAAAGACACATAAACAAACATAATCATACGCAGGAAAAACTGCTCTTTTTTCATTAACATAAATATTTGATTATAATGTGTACAAATCTCAGACTGCTACAGAGTCTCGTCTCTCTCTTCTCCTCTCAAATATACCTATCCACCTCTCGCAGAACTAACTCATATAGGTACAAAAGATATTTTACAAAGGGGGGCTCCTAGATCTCTTCCCTCCAAGATACCTACTTTCATTAATTACATTGAATGAATCTTCAATGGTTATCTAGTCCGAATTGGATCTAGATATCATCCTATTTTCAACCATTTAAGGTGACACTATCTATAGCCTGTGTAAAATCACGCCTTGGCTCTACCAACCTTACAATCATTTAATTCATTTAATTTCAATTTGAAGTTTGAAATCGAGAGGGTTGGTGCCTCTCTTCTCCATTGAATGTGTTCTCTGATGTGCTGGTTGGCTGGTACTTTGCTGGGTTGAAGAGATTCTCCTACATCATACTCCACTGCTATGAAAAATTCATGAGCTTCCCAGCTCTACTGTTGAAATCCACTAAGATCCCAAACAGTTCTCTAGATTTTTCCATCCGCTCCACGGCTTCACTACTACTGCATCTTCCCTGCTACTATTGCAGGCTCTCTTCTGTTCATCCCCTTGCTCACAGATTTTGCTGCTGACCTCAACATCATCTTTCTTATCTCTTCAACTTACTCGTCCAGCTACTCTAGTTGCTGGTTCTCTTTATGTAGTCTCCTCGGTTGCACTTCTTCCCTGCAAATGGGTAGATCAATTCGATCCCTCGTGCGATTTTCTCCATCTCTTGTGGCCTTAGCTTGCCATCCTACTGCAAATTTCATCTCCACAGTCTTACCACTGAGTTGCTGCTTAGCTTATTTTATGATAGATTTGCTTCTGCCAGTTCTCCTGCTGGTGCATCTCTAGCTTCCTCCAGTGGCTCTCCAAACTGGAGTTTGTCCTTTCCTTCTGCTGCATACCTCTACACTACAGTCTCCATTTTTTCATCCTCCTGGCCAAAATTTCTAAGCAATTCCATCGAATGCTCCTCTCCTGAAATCATGACTGTCTCCTTGCAGCCGTATGTTGGTCCTGGATGGTCTAACCAATCCTCCAACATCCTCAATTCTATCTCCCACAGAGTGAGTAACTCATCTGCGTTCTCCTCTTCTGTTATGGTAGATTTTGATGTCTTCTCCATTTCTTCTTTCTCTTTGACAGTCACAAATGGCTGTCCTTCTCCTATTTTTGCATCTGTAACATAGGATTTAGCCTCCACTAGGTTGCTTGGTAGGAATACCTCAATTTCCTCAATGACCAGAATGCATCTCTGATCCTTCTCCATCATCTCTCCTTGCTGATATAAAATCACCTCTGAGTTCATGAGACTCTCACATGGCCTCATCTACTCTCCCTTACCCACCTGGAAATAAGGGATTTATTCTCTGCCCTTCTGGCAGTTTATGAGATCCTCCAATGATCTCATATTATTTCCCACCTGACAACTTGAAATTTTATTACTGCCCACCTGAAAGTCTTTGGGATCAACCACTGACCTCTCCTCATTGCCCACCTGGAAAATTGAAATTCCCTCACTGCACACTTGGTAGTTTCTAGATCATCCAGTGATCTCTTCCCCTGATCATCACTGAGATTTCTCCCAGCTTCTGGTTCACATATGTGAACCACTTATTCTATATCTCTAAGGATTTTAGCATACCTCAGCCACATTTTCAACAACCTTTGTTGTCTTATGGCCAACAATTCCTTGATTGGCCACTTCACCTTCTTCTTTATGGACTACTCATTCACCCAATGTGTCTTTGCATCCTACTGCATTTTCAATGCAAGTTGTTCCATTCATGCTCTAACCTCAGTGAGTTCTTTGTCCATATTGGATTTTCCTTTCAGCTGGTGGTCTTCTCTTCAACCACGTCCATGGCCTTCAGTAGCCATATTCTTCCTTCTACCTGCCCTCTTGACAAGTATGTTGTTTACTCTGCAATCGAGAGAATTTTCAGCATTTCCTATAGTCCACCTAACTGTCTATTAACTGTTGCGCATCACCTTGCAACAATCAACACATAGATGAATCTCTCGTTTTCTGATACCAACTGATGATATCATACTTCCTCCTTCAATCGGATCTAGATCTCAGCCAGTTGTCAACCATTTAAGGTGACACTATCTACAGCCTGCGTAAAATCACGGCTTGGCTCTACTAGCCTTACAATAATTTAATTCATTTAATTTCAATTTGAAGTTTGAAATTGAGAAGGATGGTGCCTCTCTTCTCCATTGAATGCACACTTTGATGTGTTGGTTGGCTGGTGCTTTTCTGGGTTGGAGAAATTCTCCTGCATCATACTCCACTGCTGCGAAAAATTCATGAGCTCCTGCTCATGAGCTTCCCAGCTCTGTTTTCGAAATCCACCAGGATCCCAATCAGTTCTCTGGAGTTGTCCATCCGCTCCACCACTTTGTTGTTGTTGCATCTTCCTTGCTACTATTGCATGCTCTCTTTTGTTCAACCCCTTGCTCATAGATTCTACTGCTGACCTCAACATCAACTTTCTTATCTCTTCAACTTCCTCATCCAACTACTCCAGTTGCTGGTTCTCTTTATGCAGTCTCCTCAGATGCACTTCTTCCCTGCAAATGGGTAGATCAATTCAATCCCCTGTGTGATTTTCTCCATCTCTTGTGGCCTTATATTTCCATCCTACTGCAAACTTAAGCTCTGCAATCTTACCACTGAGCTGCTTCTCAGCTTCTTTTTTTGACAGCTTTGATTCTGCCAGTTCTCCTGCTGGTACATCTCCAACTTCCTCCAGTGGCTCTCCAAACTGGAGTGTGTCCTTTCCTTCTGCTGCAGACCTCGGCGTTGTAGTCTCCATTTGTTCATCCTCCCGACCAAAATTTCTGAGCAATTCCATCGAATGCTCCTCTCTTGAAATCATGATTGTCTCCTTGTAGCCATATGTTGGTTCTGGATGGTCTAACCAATCCTCCAACATCCTCAATTCCATCTCCCACAGAGTGAGTAACTCATCTGCGTGCTCTTCTTCTATTTGGGTAGATTTTGATTTTTTCTCCATTTCTTCTTTCTCTTTGACAGTCACAACTAGTTTTCCTTCTATTGTTGTTGCATCTGTAACATAGGCTTTGGCCTCCACTGGATTGATTGGTAGGAATACCTCAATTCCCCCAATGACCAGAATGCATCTCTGATCCTTCTCCATCAGCTCTCCTTGCTAATCCAAACTCACCTCTGAGTTCATGAGACTCTCACATGACCTCATCTGCTCTCCCTTTCCCACCTAGAAATAAGGGATTTCTTCTTTGCCCTCCTGGCAGTCTATGAGATCCTCCAATGATATCATATCATTGCCCACCTGACAACTTGAAATTTCATTATTGCCCACCTGACAGTCTTTGGGATCAACCACTGACCTCTCCTCGTTGCCCGCTTGGCAAATTGAAAGTCCTTCACTGCACACTTGGCAGTTTCTGAGATCATCCAGTGATCTATTCCCCTCATCATCACTGAGATTTCTCCCAGCTTATGGCTCATAGATGTGAACCACTTCTTCTATGTCCCTGAAGCTTTCAGCATACCTCAACAACATTTTCAACATCCTTTGCTGTCTTCTGGCCAACAATTCCTTGACTGACCACTTCACCTTCTTCTTTATGGGCCACTCATACACCCAATGTGTCTTTGCATCCTGTTTCATTTTCAATGCAAGTTGTTCCATTTGTGCCCTCACCTCAGTGAGTTATTTGTCCATCTCATATTTTCCTTTCGGTTGGTGGTCTTCTCTTCGACCACGTCCATGGCCTTCAGTAGCCATATTCTTCCTTCTACCTGCCCTCTTGGAAATTTTGTTGTTTATTCTGCAACCGAGAGCATTTTCAACATTTCCTACAACCCACCCGACTGTCTATTGACTGTTGCGCATCACCTTGCAACAATCACCACATAGATGAATCTCTAGTTTTCTGATACCACCTAATGATATCAGACTTCCTCTTTCAATCCTTTTCACCTGAAATATACAGACAAAATCCTGCTTTGATACCACTTTGGTGGTATCAGACTAGATCCTGTATCTCATGCCTGCTATCCGAAAACAAAGATAAAAAATTTCTTATGTTCCTCCTTTGCCTCCCTCTGCCTGCAGTATATAGACATAAAGTGGATCTGATACCACTTTGACACAGATCCCCTACCTTTGCCTCGACAGGGTCTACTGACCTCCCGGTCTAAGGATCATTCTTCTTCTAATCAACTGAAATGGCTCTTTGATTCCCTGCTGGAATATTCAATTCATTTGACCACAAGTCCTTTTGACCTCTGCCCTGCACAAATAAGCACCAAGCATGAGATTCACCTCCATGCGACCACTGCCCCATGACCACAATCTTAACGGGGTCTAGCTCCTTTGAGCACTTCGGCTTTCACGATTTAGGGAATAACGACACAACTCCAACCTCTCTCCTTTCAAGTCCCCAACTCCTAAAAACCCAATGGATGGATTGGACAGTCTAGATCCTTCTCGATCCGATGACCCTGGTTACTCATCGATGTTCTCTCTTTTGGAGATTTGAGACTGTATGTGTGCCCTTTTCTTCGACGGTTAGTATCTTGAAACGAAGCCACCCCAGATCAACAGTCCACGTAACGCACATTCCGATGGCCCCAGATTTCCCCTGGTTTCATGTATCGAGGATTCGAGAGTCAAGGTTCAACCTTGCCCCCAAACTTCATGAGACTCGATCTTCCGATATGCAACCTACAACCCAGATCCAACTGGATCAATGGCTCCAATCCCCTTTTCACTTTCAACGCTGGACGAACCTCCAACTATCCTCTTTACGGCTCAACACGATCGGATGATCTTCGTGGTTTTGGAACTCCTCTTTGGGAGCTCTCCACCGTTCATTCGAGACTCAATGAATCTCCAGTGTATTCTCCTTTGTCAACCCTTGCTCTGGATATGACAATTCATAATATTTCGGGGAATTCTCCAAACCTTAATGGCTTCTAGATCTTTTCCACGCATCAGTTGAATGGATGCTCCAAACTTCTTTCGGGATTTCATGACCCTCAACTCCTGGGCACGATGTTCTCCAAACCCCGAAAAATGAAATGCAAAGTCCCCCTATGTACACAAGCCGTTAAGGTCCACATAACTCCTCCAGATCTGATGGTTGTCGGCTATCTGTGCTATATCTGATGGCCCAGATCTAATATCCCTTATACACTCTCTTGTGTGCCTGGACGTAGATTCAACGGTCTAGATTTTCTCTCCCGGTGTGGATCCAATGGCAGTTGTTCTCCCCCTCCTGAGATTTCTCTCCTTACTTACCTTGGAAGATTTTCTAAGTGTCGAAGGTTTCAACCTTTGAATTTCTCCTACAAGCTTTGAGACTTTGGGTCTCGTCTGCATTCTGAAAACACTATCCTTTCTGAGCTTTGTCAACTTCTCAAACCTCGAAGGGTTTCTTGACCTATGCAACTCCTTACATGATCCTTGCATGTTGTTGTTCTGTCTCTTCTGAGTTTGTCTATGGCTTTGACCTTGAAGTGTCTCAGCATGTTGTTCCTTTTTGTTGGAACTCTGTGCGCAAAGGCACTATTGCTCTAGAGCTTAAGAACTTGAAACACGTTCTTCCTGCTCACGCTCCTTGTGATCTGACTATCCTTCATATGATTGTCATTCAAGACTTCACTGAATGTTGGCCTAGGGAAATCCTTGCACCATTATCTGTCCTCCTTGAGCTTCAACTTCTCAGATCTCAATGGTCTCTGCCCTTTCTCTCCTTGAAGGGATATAAGTGTCCTCTAGAAAATTATGCTCAAGCACTCCTTGCTGATCCTATAGAGTGTTCAGTAACCCTGTGAGTGTCTTCCCTGCGACACTTCCCTTATCTCAGAACTTAAAATAGATTTCCTTCTGTGCACTCTATGCACTCGCTCAATGCCCTCCTGACAGAGCTTTACAGAACCTTCAGTGATTCAGTCTTCTTTCTGTGCCCTCCTCTGCATAGTCTCACCTCCAAGGTGTTCAACAACCTTGAGGCTTCTCCCTTGAGCCTATGATTCCTCTGGTGCACCTTCCTGGAACGTCTCTATCTGAATTCCAAAAAAATCATATGTGCAATCTTGCACTGGCTTACATAACCCTCAGTATTTTTTCATGCAACCTCTTTCATGAATCCGTAAAGAACCTGAACTTGAAAATAAAAGAAACTCTAGAATAGATGAGAGAATATATCTATCCCTACAGATGGAATCTAACACACATCTACAACATATAAATGAACACACACATAGCATTCATGAAATACACATAAACATGTAGAATCATATGCAGGAAAAACTATTCTTTTCTCATTAACATAAATATTTGATTACAATGTGTACAAAGCTCGGACTGGTACAGAGTCTCGGCTCTCTCTTCTCCTCTCAAATATACCTATCTACCTCTCACAGAACTAACTCATCTAGGTACAAAAGATCTTTTACAAAGGGGGGACTCCTCGAGCTCTTCCCTCCAAACTACCTATTTTCATTAATTATATTGAATGAATCTTCAATGGTTGTCTAGTCCGAATCAGATCTAGATCTCAACCTGTTGTCAACCATTTAAGGTGACACTATCTACAACCTGCATAAAAGCACGACTTGGCTCTACCAACCTTACAATCATTTAATTCATTTAATTTCAATTTGAAGTTTGAAATCAAGAGGGTTGGTGCCTCTCTTTTCCATTGAATGCACGCTCTGATGTGTTGGCTGGCTGGTGCTTTGCTGAGTTGGAGTGATTCTCCTGCATAAAAATTCCATGCTTATTGCATCCCAATGCCACTCTGGTATTGGAAATGGTTGATACAATCCAGTGTTCTGTATTTTTCCTTTTGCAGGTTGATAGATTCTACATCTGTTTACAAAATTTATCACTTATGTCCTCATACCTGGCCAATAGTATGAACTGCTCAACTGTGAAAATGTTTTATCATGGCTGAAATGTCCATTCAATCCTCCACTATGATTTTCCTTCAAAAGGTTACCCCTTGTTGATAATTTTGGTATTCACAATTGATTGCCCTTGAACAACAATCCCTCTTGAATCATATACTTTGTCCACTAGCTCTTGTCTCTCAAAACATGATTTTCACATGCTTCGTATGCTCCCTTTAAATCTGGATCATCACTGTACATTTCCTTAAGGTGTTCAAACCCTAAGTTATTCACTTGAAACTCTCGCAGAATCAAACATCTCATGCTTAATGCATCGACGACTTTGTTAGCATTTCTAGAAATATGTTTGATGACAAAAGTAAAATTCCGTATAAACTCAATCCACTTTTCATGTCTTTGATTCAATTTTTCCTATCTGGTTATGAATTATAAAGCCTGATTATCGCTATACAAGACAAATTCCTTTGGAACAAGGTAGTGCATCCATTTATTCAAGGCTTGAATTATGGCATAAAAAACTTTATCATATGTGGTGTACTTTCTCTTAGTCTCATTCAACTTCCCAGTGAAATATGCAACAGTCCTATTATCTTGGCTCAAAACTGCTCCAATTGCAACTCCACTTGCATCACATCTCACTTAAAATGTCTTCTCGAAATTTGGCAAGACCAAAATTAGTCGTTCTGTTATCTTCTCCTTCAATATATTGAATCTCCTCTCAACTTCTTCTGTCCATTTAAAAGAATTGTGCCTTTTCTTCATTCTGTCCATCATTGGTGCACAAATTCCACTGAAATCTCTAATGAACTTCCTATAGAAACTTGCTCATCCATGGAATATTCTCACCTCAAACATACTCCTTGGTGATGGTCATTCTTTGATTTCTTTCACCTTCTCTGGATCCATCTTCAATTCATTTGAAGAGATCACAAAACCCAAGTAAATGAGTTATGTATTCATAAAAGAGGACTTCTCCAGATTTATCAATAGATTCTCCTACTATAATATCCTCATCAAAAATTTCAGGTGTCTCAAATGCTCTTCTTTAGTTTTTCTAAATACCAGTATATCTTCTAGATACACAATCACAAACTTACCAGTGAAATCCTTAAATACTTCATTCATTAGTCGTATAAAAGTACTTGGGGAATTTGTTAATCCAAATGGCATAAAAAGCCACTCATACATCCCTTCATTTGTCTTAAAGGTTGTCTTCTACTCATCACCCCTTCTCATCCTTATCTGGTGATATCCACTTTTCAAATCTATCTTAGAAAAAAAAAATTCTCCACTTAAACAACCCATTAAGTCATCCATTCTTAGCAAAGGAAATCTATACCTGTGGTGATCGTGTTTATGGCTCTCGAGTCTGTACTCATTCTCCATCCTCCATCCTTCTTTGGACTCAACACAGTTGGTACTATGCATGGACTCAACCTTTCTCTAACCAAACCCTTGTCTAATAATTCCTAGACTTGTCTCCTTACCTCCTCATTCTCTTGAGGTGTCAATCGATACACTGCTCAGTTCTTTGTTTGGCAGACTTGCTCCTGGTATCAAGTCAATATGATGGTTGATACTTCTGATGGGTTTCAATGAGTTAGGAAACTCATCCACTACTATGTCAACAAAATTCTCTAGCAGCTCCTGAACTTCTTCAGGAAAATCATCCATAAAAGTACTTGTAAGGACAACTCTGGGTTTCGTCACCACAACAACCTTCATCTCATGTTCCTTCTTGACCTCACTCAGGAGTTCCTTCCCACTCATGAGAAGTATGCTTCTGCTAGATTCTTCTTTTACTTTCTTCTCCTCTATTGGTATCAACATGTGTGTCCTACCATTCTTCTCCAAGGTGTAAGTATTTTCTCTCCCATCATGAATGACATTTCTGTCAAAATTCCATGGGAATTACATTGAACATAATTTCATCTCTATATCCTCTTTTAAATTCAACGAGGCATTGTTTAGTGACCATTACCTGGTGTCCTTTTTGCAACCATGAGACTTTATATGGATTTAGATGTGTAATTGTCTCTAGATCCAATTTATCCACCATCTTTGTGGAAACTAAGTTATCATTGCTCCCACTGTCAATTATCACCTTGCATACTATGTCTTTAGTCTTGCAAGTTGTCCTGAATAGATTGTTCCTTTGCACTGGATTTTCAATTTTTGGCTCTGGTTTTAAGAGAACCTTCCTCAATATCAGGGTTTTTCCATCCTCTGCACCTTCTTCTTCAACATTAATCTTCTGAGCTTATGAAATGTGAGCTTCCCATCCTCCTTCCTTCTTTTTCTTGGGACATTCCCAAGACATGTGTCTTGTCTTTTCATAGGCATAACACCTTACTTCTCCTCGTTTTCTTCTTCCTGATGTAGGAGAATCACTCCCAAGCTAGCCATGTGCCAGCCAGCCAACCTACTCAGCGCATTCAAAGTGCGCATTCAAGGAAGATAGGCTCCATTCCTCTCACATTTTGAATTTGATTTCAATGTAATTAATATATGTAAGGCTGTGGAGCCATAGAGCCATGCCTTTGAGCAGGGATTAGTTAGGAGTAGCCTTAAATGTTTGTAAGGATAAATCTAGCTCCGATCTGGACTAAACAACCTATTCAATGTAATTAAATGTAATTGAATAGAGTAGGTGAGATGGAGGGAAGAGCTCGAAGAGCCCATAATGTAAAACGATCTTTTGATCTTGTTTTGAGTCGAGTCGAGAGGTTAGAGAGTTAGAATCCACAAGAGTTGAGAGATAGGGAGCTCTATGAGAGTTAGAGTAGAGGAGAGAAGGAGCCGAGACTTTGTCAAAGTCTAAGCTCAAGAACACCTTGTAAAGGAGGAATTTCATATTAATATAAAGAGCAGATTTCCTACATGAGTGTTGTGTGTCTTTATGTGTTTATGAATGTCTTTGTGTGTTCTTTATATGTTGTATATGTGCATTTGCAGGAACAGATAAATGATACTATCTTTGGGTTCTTTGATTTAGTTTGGGGTTCTTTGAGGCTTCATGCCAAGAGGGTGTGACAAAACGCTGCAGGTTCTGAAAGCCAGTGCATAGATGCACTCCTGAATTCTGCAAAATTTGGGTAAGGACGTGCCAGGAGGGTGCACCAGATGAAGTCATTGGCTCAAAGAGAAACCTCAAGTTTACTGAATACCTTGGAGATAGGACTTTGCAGAAGAAAGCACAACAGAAGGCAGAATCTCTGGGGAGTTCTGTATAGCTCTTCTAGGAGGGCATTGAGCAAGCGCACTGAGTGCAGAAGAGAACTCTTGTTGAGTTCATTAAGGGAAATAGAGTCACTAAGAGAACTCTGGAGAAACTCTGCCAGGTGGGCATTGAGCAGATGCACAGGATACATTAGGAGAAGAACTCTATCTTGAGTTCGTTGAGAAGACAAAATCACTGAGGATTCTCGAAACTTTGCCAGGTGGGCATTGAGTTGGTGCAGGAGGGAACAGAACTGACAAAATTACCGAGGGATTCTGAAGAAGCTCTACCAAGAGGGCATTGAGTAGGTTCTAGAGTGCACAAAGAGAACTCCTTTGAGTTCTGGAATAGAGAAGCGTCCAAGGAAGAGGACCTTCATAGGGTTGCTGAACACCCTACAGGCTTAACAAAGAGCGCTTGAGTAGGAAGAGGCTAAGAGGGCACTTCCATTCCTTCAAGGAGAGAAAGGAACATAGACCATTGGGTTTGAGCAGTTGAAGCTCAAGAAGGACAAAGACCTATGTAAGGAGTGCACCATGCCAACACCTGAGTAAAGTGTTGACAGATAGACAGTCGTCTGAAGGCTCATCAAGCACAAGGAGTGTGCGCAGGAAGAACTTGTTTCAAGTTCCCAAGCTCAGAACAGATAACACCTTTGTGTGAGTAGAGACTCTACAAGGAGTGCAGAAGTCGAGAAATATTTCAAGGTTTTAGAGAAGGATAAAGATTAGGAGGAAGAGTGCCTTTCCGCACAGAGCAACAACTGCAAGTAGTGCATGAAGTCGGGGAAAACCTTTCAAGGTTTCATAAGTCCTGAAATCTCAGGAGGGAAAGCATCCTTAGAACCCAAGCTAGAGTCGAGGATAAAGGCTTCGCAGCAGAAGAGAAGGAAGCAAAGGCCAAGACCTTTGGAACTTGGAAAATCTTCCAAAGAAAAGGGAGGAAACACATGCTCAGAGAGGAGCTACAGTTGCCATCAAATCTGGGCGCACGGACCGATAACCATTGGATCTAGGAGGAGCTACACGAGGTTTAATCCTCGTATGCAGAGGAGCAGAGCCATCAGATTTCGGCATTTCGGGGTTTGGAATTTTGAGAATCCCGATGACAAGAGACCGGGGCACTTCATGGTTAAAAATTGAAAGTCGCAAAACGCGACTTGCCTTTGGAGAAGAACTTCGGCATGTCGGCTATTCAGAGTTCGGAAGGTAGAGGAGGCAGAGATTTTGGTACCGAGGTTTTCAAACTCCTGGTACGCGAATCAATGAAAGCATCGTGATCGTCCACTTCAGAGGACATGCGACAGAGATCCAAACACATCGGGGTTTTAGATACCGGGGGATCGAGGACCAAGAGTTCGGTCATGGAGGATTCGTGAAATCACGAATCTCGAAGTCCCGAAAAAAGCACACGGACAAGGTTTCGGGGAAATCCCCGAAAGAAACATTTCGGTGCTTCGGCTACCAGAAGATGCAGGGGTAAGAGTTCAGAACTCTTAACCCATGAGATCCTGAAAGGATCTAAGCCATTGGATCAGGGAGGCTCACAGCCATTGATCTTGCTTAGGAGAAGGAGGACTGGAGTTTCGAGATTTTGGTACTTCGGTATTCCGGATACCGGAAGTACGAGAGGGCAAGGAGTTTTTGCGCTAGGATTCGAAAGTTCCGAAACATGAATTCCCAAAAGCATAAAAAAAGTATAGCCGAGTCACAAGACAGGATCAGATTTCGGCATACCGGGGTTCAGCATTTTGGAAGTCCCGAGGACAAGGAGACGGGCAACTTGATGGTGAAACTCCCGAAGTCGCGAAATGTGACGTATTGTTGAATGGGGCTGCGGTCTCAAGATTTCATATTTCGGCATACCGGGGTTCGGTATTTCGGGAATCCTGAAGACAAGGTATCGGAGAATTTTTCCATTGGAAACCCCGAAGTTATGAAGGAAGAACTGTGATCACGGAGGAAATAGTTAGAAAGACCGAGATTTCGGTATTTCATCATTTCGGTATTCAGGAGATCGAAGAGCTAAAACTCTCGACATCAAGGTTCGCAAAATCACGAAACCCAAAAATCCTTTTTCGACAAAGGGTCGCGGTCATATATGGGAGGCTGTGTGGAAGGTCATTGTTGGTGGCCACATGAAGGTGGAGGACTCATGCCTAGTACATTGATTGTGCCGGTGGATTTTTCGTGAAGGACCCATAGATCGGGTTTGTGAGGTCTCGAGGAAGGCCGAAAGAACCATTTCGGTTCTGCAGATCCGAAGGATAAAATGATCCTGAGATCGAGAGGTTGAGAAGAACCTACCGAGGCAGGGGGTGCTGCGTCAGAGTGGTATCAGAGAAGACTTTTTTCTGTAGATTTCAGACAAAAGAAAAAGAAGGAGACCGTTACTTTGTTCACGGACAAAGGAGAGATGGAAGGGTAAATTCTGGTAACATTAAGTGGAACCAAAAACAAAGATTCATTTGTAGACAGCAGGTGAAGAAGGAAGACAGAGTATGGAAGCTCTGTGGTGATTGTTTACAGGTGTGAAACAACCAATAGACAACTAGGTGAGCTATAGGAGAACATGGACATGCTCTTAGGCGTAGAGTGATCCATAAGTTTTCCAGGAGGGAAGACATAAGGTGAAGAAGAAAATGGCTACTGAAGGCCATGAGCGTGGTGCAAGAGGAGACCACCAACAGATGAGTAAAGCAGAGATTGACAAAAAAATCACTAATATAAGAGATAGAATGAAACAATTGACATTGAAGATGTAGCAGGAGGAAAAAGCACGATGGGTGTATGACTGGCCTCTGAATAGGAAAGCCAAATGGCCTGTTCAAAATTTGTTGGTTAGGAAACAACAACAAAGGTTGAGAAAGTGGTTGAGGTATGCTGAAATCCTCAGTGACACAGAGCTGGTTTGCATCTGTGAGCCAGAAGTTGGAGAAACCTTCAGTGATGAGGAAGAGAGATCAGTTGTAGATCTCATAAACTGCTAGGGAGGAAGAGATGAATTTTCCAATTTCCAGGAGGGCAATGAGATGAGATCATTGGAGGATCTCACAGACTGTCAGGAGGACAGCAGGGAAAATTCATATTGCTAGGGGGGAAATAGTATGAGATTAGTTGAAGATCTCATAGACTATCCAGTGGGCAGGGAAGAAATCCCATATTGCCAAGTGGGCAAGGGAGAGAAGATGAGACTGTCTGAAGGTCTCATGAACTCATGGATGGGTTCGGGTCAGCAAGGAGTGTTGATGGAGATGGGATCGATTGATCTCATAGACTTCCAGGTGAGCAGCAAAAATTTCCCAAATTGCCAGGTGGGTAGGGGAAAAGAGATGAGACTGTCTGAGAGTCTCATGAACTCAGGGGAGAGTTCAAATTATCAAGGAGTGCTGACAGCTGAGGATCAAAAGAGCATTCTGATGATTGGGGGAATTTGGGTATTCCTACCAAATAGCCCAAGAAATTCTAGAGAAGGTGTTGCAGATGCATCAACAGAAACACAACTAGCAGAGATTGTCAAAGAAGAGGAAGAGTTGGAGAAGATATCAAAAGCTTCCCAAGAAGAAGAAGCAAATGAGCATTCCAAGGAATGGCTCAAAATTTTCAGCTAGGAAGATGAAACAGAGACGACTGCAACATTAGAGCTTGCAACAGAAAAAGAAGAAGAGGCAGATAACATGAGATTTGTTGATCTGTGTGAGCAGATTGAAGCCCTGAAGAGAAGGGTGATAGTGTAGGTCATGCACATCCAATAGGTTAAGTTGGAGACAGGTGAAGTAGAATACCAGCCCAAGGAGCGACTGGAAGAAGTTGGAATTCAACCGGTACAAAGAAAGATGACAGCAATAGAACTTCCACAGGGAAAAGATGAGCAGCAGCTCAGTGATAGGACTGCGAAGATGAACTTTGCAGCAGAGTGGACACTTAGTGCCACAGAGGATGAAGAAGATGGCACAGGAGATCATGATGATCTACCCATTTGTAGAGAAGAAATGTAGCTGAGCAGACTGCAAAGACAGAGCTAGACAGGATGGCAGCTGGACGAGGTGATTGAGTAGATCAAATAGTTGATGATCAGATCAACAGAGATTGCCAGCGATGGGAAGCTGAATAGAAGAGAGACAACAATAGCAACAAAGAAGTGGAGAAAATGATCAACTCCAAAGAGTTGTTTGGGATCCATGTGGATTTTGACATTCATGTTGGGAAGCTCATGAGAAGGAGCTCATGAACTTTTCACATCAGAGGAATATGATGTAGGAGCATCACTCCCAAGATAGCCATGCGCTATCTAGCCATCCCACTCAGCGCATTCAAAGCACACATTCATGGAAGAGAGGAGCCATTCCTCTCACATTTTGAATTTGATTTCAATGTAATTAATGTATGTAAGGTCGTGGAGCCATAGAGCCATGCCTTTGAGCAGACGTTAGTTAGGAGTAGCCTTAAATGTTTGTAAGGATGAATCTAGCTCCGATGTGGACTAGACAACCCATTCAATGTAATTCAATGTAATTGAATAGAGTAGGTGAGATGGAGGGAAGAGCTCGAAGAGCCCCTCATGTAAAAAGATCTTTTGATATTGTTTTGAGTCGAGTCGAGAGGTTAGAGAGTTAGAATCTGTGAGAGTTGAGATATAGGAAGCTCTGCGAGAGTTAGAGTAGAGGAGAGAAGGAGCCAAGACTTTTTCAAAGTTTGAGCTCAAGAACACCTTGTAAAGGAGTCATTTCATATTAATATAAAGAGAAAAATTCTTGCATGAGATCTGTGTGTCTTTATGTGTTTATGAATGTCTTTCTATGTTCTTTATATGCTGTAGATGTGCATTTGCAGGAACAGATAGATGTTTCTATCTGTGGGTTCTTTGATTCAGTTTGGGGTTCTTTGAGGCTTCATTCCAAGAGGGTGTGACAGAATGTTGCGGGTTCTGAAAGCCAATGCATAGATGCACTACTGAATTTTGCGGAATTTGGGTAAGGACATGCTAGGAGGGCGCACCAGTTGAAGTCATTGGCTGAAGGAGAAACCTCAAGGTTACTGAATACCTTGTAGGTAGGACTGTGAAGAGGAAAGAACAATAGAATGAAGAATCTCTAAGGAGTTATGTATAGCTCTGCCAGGAGGGCATTGAGCAAGCGCATTGAGTGCAGAAGAGAACTCTTGTTGAGTTCATTAAGGGAAACAGAGTCACTGAGAGAACTCTAGAAAAACTCTGCCAGGTGGGCATTGAGCAGATGCACGAGATACATTAGGAGAAGAAATCTATATCGAGTTCGTTGAGAAGACATAATCACTGAGGATTCTGGAAACTCTGCCAGGTGGGCATTGAGTTGGTGCAGGAGGGCACTAGACTGACAGAATTACTAAGGGATTCTGAAGAAGCTCTACCAAGAGGGCATTGAATAGGTTCTAGAGTGCACAAAGAGAACTCCTTTGAGTTCTAGAATAGAGAAGCGTCCAAGAAAGAGGACCTTCACAGGGTTGTTGAACACCCTGCAAGATTAGAAAAGAGTGCTTGAGCAAGAAGAGGCTAAGAGGGCACTTCCATTCCTTCAAGGAGAGAAAGGAACAAAGACCATATGGTCTGAGTAGTTGAAGCTCAAGGAGGACAAATACCTATGCAAGGATTGCACCAGGCCAACACCTGAGTAAAGTGTTAACAGAGAGACAGTCGTCTGAAGGCTCGTCAAGCACAAGGAGTTTGTGCAGGAAGAACTTGTTTCAAGTTCCCAAGCTCAGGACAGATAACACCTTTGTGTGTGTAGAGACTCTAGAAGGAGTGCAGAAGTCGAGAAATATTTCAAGTTTTTAAAGACGGATAAATATCAGGAGGAAGAGTGCCTTTGTGCACAGAGAAATAGCTCCAAGGAGTGAAGGATGTCGGGGAAAACCTTTCAAGGTTTCACAAGTCCTGAAATCTTAGGAGGGAAAGCATGCTTAGAATGCAAGCGAGAGCCGAGGATAAAGGCTTCGCAGTAGAAGAGAAGGAAGAAAATGCCGAGACCTTTGGAACTTGGAAAATCTTCCAAAGAAAAGGGAGGAAACACATGCTCAGAGAGGAGCTACAGTTGCCATTAGATCTGGGTGCACAGAATGATAACCATCGAATCTAGGAGGAGTTGCACGAGGTTTAATCCTCGCATGCAAAGGAGTGGAGCCATCAGATTTTGGCATTTTGGGGTTTGGCATTTTGGGAATCCTGATGACAAGAGACTGGGGCACTTCATGGTGAAAACCCTGAAGTCACAAAACGTGACTTGCCTTTGGAGCAGAACTTCGACATTTCGGCTATTCGGAGTTCAGAAGGTAGAGGAGGCAAAGATTTTGGTACCGAGAGTTTCAAATTCCCGGTACGCGAAACAATGAAAGCATCGTGACCATCCACTTCAGAGGACACATGAAAGAGATCCAAACACGTTGGGGTTTTGGATACCGGGGGATCGAGGACCAAGAGTTCAGTTGTGGAGGATTCGCAAAATTGTGAATCTCAAAGTCCCGAAAAGAGCACACAAACAAGGTTTCGGGGAAATCCATGAAAGGAGCATTTTGGTATTTCGGCTACCGGAAGATGTAGGGGTAAGAGTTTGGAACTCTTGACCTATGAGATCCCGAAAGGATCTGAGTCGTTGGATCAGGGAGACTCATAGTCGTTGATCTTTATTAGAAGAAGGAGGACCGGAGTTTCGGGATTTCAGTACTTCGGTATTTCAGATACCGGAAGTACAAGAGGGAAAGGAGTTTTTGCACTGGGATTCAAAAGTTTCTAAACGAGAATTCACGAAAGCACAGGAGGAGTATAGCCGAGTTACGAGACAGGATCAGATTTCGGCATACCAGGGTTCGGATTTTCATAAGTCCCAAGGACAAGGAGTTGGGCAACTTGACGGTGAAACTCCCGAAGTTGCGAAACACAACGTATTGTTGAGTGGGGCTGTGGTCTCAAGATTTCATATTTCGGCATACCGGGGTTCAGTATTTTGGGAATCCTGAAGAAAAATTATCGGAGCATTTCGGTGTTGGAAACCCCGAAGTTCCAAAAGAAGGACTATGATCATGGACGACACAGTTAGAAAGACCAGGATTTTGGTATTTCAGCATTTTGGTATTCCGGGGATTGAAGAGCTAGAACTCTCGACATTAGGGTTCGCGAAATCGCGAAAACCGAAAATCCTTTTTCGACAAAGGGTCGCGGTCATATCTAGGAGGCCGTGTGGAAGGTCATTGTTGGTGGCCGCGTGGAGGTGGAGGACTCACGCTTGGTACATTGCTTGTGTCGGTGGATTTTTTGTGAAGGACCTATGGATCGGGTTCGTGAGGTCTCGAGGAAGGCCGAAAGAGCCATTTCGATTCTGCGGATCTGAAGGATAAAACGATCCTAAGACCGGGAGGTCGAGCAGGACCTTCCGAGGTCGGGGGTGTTGCGTCACTTCCTCTTCCTCTAGAAGAAATTATTCCACCACTTTGTCTTCCTTGGGAACTTCCTCCTCTTTCTGAGTGACTGTGTGGTTTCTATGTCTTGTCTTTGGTTTTTTGTGCCTTGTCATGGGAAAATCCCTTTCCTTTTCTTGGGATTTTGCCTCTAATTCTTTGACTTTGTTTCCTGGACAACTTCTCCTCTACTTTCATTACAATATGATAAGCATCCTTTACTATCCTTACTGACATCAGGATAATATCATCCTGGATTTCATATCTCAAGCCATTTATATATCTGACAACCTTTTCTTCATCTTTGTCTCCTTGTCTAGCCCTGATATTCATCTTGTATAACTCCTTTCTATACTCTTTCACTGTCATACCCTTCTGTCTCAGGTTCTACAACTTCCTGAACAGATTTATCCGATAATCTTTGGGCATCAATTTAGCCTTCAACCTGGCTACCATTTTGTCCCAATTATTTATCTTTTGTTTTCCTTTGATTCTCCTCTCAGCCTGCAGTTCATCCAACCATAGTTTCGCATGTCCTTTCAACCTGGTGAAAACATCTCTCACCTTCTTATCCTCATCGACATCTTCATATAGAAATATAATTCCATGGATCTTATCCAGTCTAACAGCTCTTCAACATACAAATTTCCTTCATACATTGGGATGCCTATCTTGGCTCTAGCTCCCAATTTAACAACTTCTCTCAGTAAGAGTTCTTTGACAACATTTTACCCTACAACTTATTCAACTTCTATTTCTTCAATTTTTGCCTCCCTGATGTCCCCAACGTTAGGTGCTCTCCTCTAATCTTACACGAATCTCTCTCATTTCTCTTTCTACAGCACGATTGGCTATAGGTGGCTCCACACGTCTCCTCGATGGCATTGTGTTGACTATTTCTCACACACAAAGTACAACTCAGAGCTCTCTTTTTCTACCCGAAAACAATTTTAGGCTCTAATACAACTTGATGAAGACCCTCCTTCTCTCCTCAGGGCTGCTCGACCTCCCGGTCAAGGATCGTTAATTATTCCCGAGCTGGTTCATCTCCTCTGGACCTTGCTAGTCTCAAACCCAAAACACATGCCCTTTTATCACCCTCATGGTTTTCATGGTCACGATCTGATCATTACCGACCTGTCTGTCGATCAACGGTTCACAGAAATTGTGGGCTGCCAACGTGCTCACTCTTTATTGAAGAGCCCTTTCCCCACAATAAAAAAAGTGCTCACCCAACCTCATTTAAATCATGGTTGTTGATCCCCTATCTCGACAAGATCAACAGTCCTGGAAAATTGCGGGCTATGAACTAGCGCACTCGCTAAATTTTCCTCCACTCCCTGCAATGATTCCTCACCATTGATTTTGTGTTCTCAGATCAACGGTCAAGAACCACTTCGGGACTCCATGCCTTAGGAGCCTCAACTTTCTCCACATTCACTTTCTTCCCGAGTGCTTCACCCAAATTTCATGATCTATTGACACGCGTCTCTCGCAGTTCAAAGACTATGGTTAACTTCAATTCTTCGGGCTTTGGGAGTTTCAAAATATCCACACTTTCTTCCTCTCGAGGTACTTCCACCCGAAGTACAAGATTTATTGATGCGTGTCCCTCTGGATCCCACGACCACTATCTAATTTGGCTCTTCGATCTTTGGGAGTTTCAACCTCCTGTACACTCGTTCCTCCCAGAGTGATTTCGCCTGAAGATGAGGGATTCCTGCCATGTGTCCTCCACAACATACTCCCTAGCGGATGGATGGCCGATGCGCCGACCAGGGACTTCAGTAGTTTGTCATGCTCCACTCTTGGAATTCTTCGAAGTGAAATTTCCCGAAATATCATATCTGTCGACACATGTCTCCTGGAATCCAATGACCTGGATATACTTTAGCCGGTTCTATGATTTCACTTTCTCCTTATCCACAAAACTTTCAAAATTACTTTCCTCTATAGCTATGGATATTCGCCGCCTATCCCTTTGGATGATGGGCGATCAGCCTCTTGAAACCGATTAGATACTTTCTCCCTATGTGCGCATCTGTTACATCAAAATTACTCACTTTGATAGTCAATATGAGTGTGATCATTACAAGTGTTGCAAGTGTAAGCATTTTAACTCACAAGGTTGCAAGTGTGGCATGTTGCTCACAAGTGTATGGCGAAGAATCACGCCATGATGCCTATGTGCGTTACCAATAGCGACAGAAGACGCGAAACACCTCAAACATCGATTTGGAAGAGTAGGAATGGTTAACTGGGCTTATAAACCTTTTGCCATCAGAAAGCACCTCAAAAACTGAGTTTTGGAGGAGAGCGCTTCCCTATACCTCTTTTGGGAGCATTGGGGATCCCCCTTACATTGTTTGGGAGTGTTATAAATCTCTTTTGGCCCTTCTAAGGGAGCGCTGGTTTTTTTAGGAGTGTTGGCGCTCCCATAAATCCTACTTGGGAGCGTTATAACGATCTGATGGCCCTTTTGATGGAGTGCTGCCTATTCTGGGCAGTTGTTTAGTTGTTGAGATGAATGGGGGTGTGATATTTTCATTCTTGGAAGGCGGTTGAGCTCGAATCCCTAGTCCAAACATGATATTAGGGTAGATCCTCAGCTGAAGTAGGAAAATCCTCAACCTCCCCAAGATATCTCAAGATTGTTAGTACACTCTCAAAGTATATAAACAAGCTTTCTAATGGTGGAGGATGCAAAATAGAGAATGTCAAACTTATGATCTGATAAGTGATATTTGGAGAAGGGAATAATTGGGAGGCGAATATGTAGAAACTTTCTATGATCTTAGAGGAAACTTACTGTCGGTAAAGAGGCGACAATCATTGAAGGCTCTAGCGTCATCCGGGTTTTGGATCTTTCAGGAAAGGGTTAGGCGAAGAGGACTTGAAGAAGCTGTCGCGTTCGCATCTCTATTTGTAAGTACTGCTGCGTTATTCTCATTAATATGACAGCTTGGCCTGTTTCTTTCTAGTTGTCAATACGATGTTACATGGGAACTTATCATTGGTGATAGCTTTCTAGTTTGTGTCTGATGTTACATGAACTTATCATTCAGTGATAGATCTGTTTTCAAGCTAATGTCAATAGAGTAGGAAGTGGTCGTATCTTGTTTTGTCCACAGACCTCAGTGAGGAGCAAAGGATTGGAGCGCAACTCAGAGCGTGCAGGGACAAACATCGGTTAAGAGGTACTTCTGTTACTCTCCCTTCTCATGCATTAGGCTTAGATAGATTCGACAGAAATTCAGTGTCCATGATAAGCACTTTTCTGTCTAGGGTTAAGGTCAAGCCTTAGAGGTCGATCTACTTGTCCGCAGGCAGATTTTCCTACAACAGACATAGAGACTTAAAACTCGTGTGCCTTTCCTAGATCCAATGATATGGAATGATCCCACTCCCTCCTGGATGGATTTTAGATGGTGATTCGTGAAACCTTCAGAGCTTCACTCCCTTTGAAGATTTCTCTCCACTATTTCTTCTGATATTTATCTCTTAGACCCTTTGACTCCTCAGAGGGCTTTCTCCGATACTTAGTTGAACTTCCAATCTATGCACTCGTTGCAGTAGATTATTATGCAAGACTTAGTTTCTTGCAGGTGACTATGCACACCTCGCAGTAGTCTCTTTGAACTCCTTGCAAATGGAAGTTTCACGCTATCTTTCTAAACTTATGAGTCGAAGCAGACTCGGTCACTTCTTGCAGCAGATTCTCCCACAAGACTTAAGTTCTTGCAGGCGATTGTGCACACCTTGCAATAGTCCCTTTGCACTCCTTGCAAATGGAAGTTTCACGCTATGTCTTCTGAGCTTCTGATTCGAAATATACTTTTTCAACGCACTCCTTGCAGAATGTATGCACACCTTGCATGAGTTCAATGAAGAGAAACAATAGGAACTTACCCCAAACACTTCACAGTTTCATATACTCAACAATATAACTCATTCATTCATGAAACAAAATAATAGGGAATTGTAAACAATAGTGACACCATGCATTTGGATCAATTTTCCTCTGTTATATTCATTCAAATGTAAATGGATACCACTATGATAAAACAAGAACTAAAAATTTATCAACAAGTAAATCACATAAATCTCCTACTAATTTGCAGCAGCCTCATCCAGGCATACAAAACCTCTATTTATCCTAGAGGGCTCCTAGGGTCCCTCCGACTACTCGTCTACTCGAGAAAAAACTAATTGCTACTTAATTTTTGTTATATTAAAGTCTAGGAGTGAAATTCCTAGATCACTCGTGATCATTCAGTTCCCAAGAGTTTGATCTTCTTTAGAGTTTCAATCAGTTCCAAAAAGATTGACAGGAAACGCCATCGTTTAAGATTCCAAAATAAATCAAAGGGTGTGTTATGGTGTTGAGTTTTCCCTCCATGTGTGCTTGCTGGCAATGCTCATGCATCAATAAGTGTCAATTGTGTGTTAAATTACATGATGCATTATTATGTATGCATTTATTTTTATGGGTTTTTCCTGTGTGTGCTACATCTGTATTTTTATTATTATTTTGTATGAATCTGTGCATTTGCAGAGTTTCTATATGTTTAATTTTGTATACAATTCAAAAAATTTATGTGGCATAGACCAATTAGATGCTATGCCACATAATTTTTTTGAAAATAGAAACTTTCTTGACTCACTTGGTTGGAAAAACAACTTAACTAATAATTAATATGTGTAACTATGACATTCCTTGTTCATTCATTAATGAAGATAGGTAACATAACATTTTCTCAATATATATATATATATATATATATATATATATATATATATATGAAGGTTATTTGATATGTTGCATTTGACATTTCATAATTAACACATGTTATCACTTAGTTTTAAACCAATAAATTCACAAAGAAATTTTAGCGGCGTGTAGTTTTGTTTACTTAAGTGTTGGGTAGTGAAAGTTGATTATGTGTAATAACACCATATTTATCTTTTGTAAAATGATGTAAAGACATTGTTAGTGAAATCAAGGATAAGCAATATGTTTGAGACTATTTTTTTCTACATTTTCCTATGTATGTCTCTGTCTCTTTGTGTGTCATCATTTCATACTAGAGCCTTTGATTAAGGTTTCATATGCATTTGAATTATGGTTTATTTGGACCACACACCCACCTAGAATTCCCTTCAATTTAGTCAAATGGTTTTCTTCATGCTCACTCCTCCATTCCAAGTGATTTTATTTCCATGTCTAGTTCGTTTGTCTCTCATGTCCACCCAAAAATATTTATGTTTAGTCGTTGGGCTTCTTTTAGGCATTCACATCCACTCTAGGTGAATTTGATTGTAGTTTTGGTTCCTTTGGCTCCCATGCCCACCCAAAAATATTTATGTTTAGTCGTTGGGATTCTTTTAGGCATTCACATCCACACTAGGTGAATTTGATTGCATTTTTGGTTCCTTTAGCTCCAATTCCCACATAGGAATCTCTTTCACTACCACTCAAGGTTAACTATTGAGGTTTTCATGTCCACCCTAAAGATATTTCACACTCTCTATAAATACAACCACTCTTTTTATCAAGATTTCATGACCCCTTGTCATGATTTATATCCAAAATAAAATTAATAATATCATTCCTTCCCAATTCATATGTTCGTCTAGTCTATCAAAGAACTCATGCACTACAAACTTGTAGTTCAGTCTCCCAGTTTTTAGTTTGACACACACATTTCTCTCCCTATGTATTGTATCCTCATGCAAGGTGAAATACTTGATTCATGGCTTCACAATATCAATAAATATTTTAATGTCAACCCCACCATGATAGAGGTTGCGTCCTTGAAATTTAGTAGCATATAGTTGGAAAGTGTGGCATTGGATTGGTTATAGACATGCCCAAAAACTTATGAGTTGTATATTCAACTTAATGAAAATTATTATATAGGATCCACATATGATGATATAATGACCTGGGAAATATTTTATTATGCCATCTACCGTAGGTTCTATCCTCTTAAATACCAATAGAACTTAATGAGTCATTAACTACAACTTCAAAAAGCTCTAGGTTGGTTATTTTATAAATATATTAACATATTCACCAATATGTGAATACAAATACAAATAGATAAGGATGAATAAGTGCTCATTCTAAAATTTATTTTTTGTTTAGTAGCTATTTTTAGACATGTAATTTCCTTATTTGAGAGAACCATGCAAAAAATGTTTATATATTCCTTTGGTGTGAAACATAAGTTACAAGTTATAAATATATTAACATATTCACCAATATGTGAATACAAATACAAATAGATAAGGATGAATAAGTGCTCATTCTAAAATTTAATTTTTGTTTAGTAGCTATTTTTAGACACTCAATTTCTTTATTTGAGAGAATCACACAAAAAAATGTTTATATATTCCTTTGGTGTGGAACATAAGTTACAAGTGGCTTCATTTCTATAATATTGCTCCTCACCTCAATATTTGTCGCCTAGCTCCCTCTCCTCTACATCCCCATTCTCTTACTCCTTAGTATGATGATTAATAATATGCACGCCCACCAAAGTCGTCCTTGTCCTTGGAGCCCCATCTTGATGCTAATGTCATTTCTCTTTCAAACCCTACCTCTCTTGACCCCATGCTAATCTTAATAACTTGTGATTACTCTCATGAAATTTTATTTACCCATAGCTATTATATTAAGGATCAAAATTTCAGTATGATTCATTATTATTTGTTTTGGGAAAATCCCCTTCAGTAGTGGGATGTATTGCAATGCACCAATGAATGTATAGAAACAAAATCACAACCAGAACATGCAACAAATATATAATAACTAATTTCAAAATAAATAGATAACTATTGGGGTGGGAAAGAAAGTTTGAATCACCCAAAGTCCTACAGTTGATGTCATTACAGATTGTTACAGTCTTTCCACTCCTTTCCAACAACTCCTTTGCAACTTGGAAAAACCTTGAATATGCAAAAAGATACATAGAGGTAGTTATACTAAGAACTACATGTTAGTATAATAAAATATATCAATAAAATATTAGAAACTAGTATTCTACGAAATATATGCAAAAAGAGTGCAATCAAAGCATTACAAACACAACATATTTTGAAGGAAATACTTTCTATTTTTATTAACCAATTTAGGTAGTTACAACTTTATACCTGACCTGCATGACGCTTCCCTATTGAGAGAGATCCCAGGTTCCCCCACGCTTTCTCCTTCTGTTCAATATGGCATTTACTTTAGATCAAACACGAGCCCAAATATGATATAAGGGTAAACTCTTTGCAATATAAGTTGGTGGTTAGAAATAGGGCTATAAACAAGGGTTTCCAGGTTAAACTAGTGGCAACATGGATGTATATGGGTTTACAAATTTGGTGGGGTTAGCCAAATAGAGGTTTCCTTAATGTGTGCAAAGAACCATTACATGTCATTACCTTTCTCCTTGGAAAAATTCTCATTTCATGTGGTCTCTAGTTAGTTAGAGAGGGTTGAGTACGGGTAAAAGGAGATGGAAAACTAACTAAACATGTTACTCACCATTAATTATGCATAATTGTATTTTTTGAGCCTTTTCTGACATGTACATGACTATCCCGTCACTGGCCCACGTGTACCTGAGTACCATAAGTACTGTGAGGGTGCATACATCTTCTTGAAAACTATTTTTTTGAAGGTCTCAATGAGGTATGGGAAATGATATTTTGTAAATGGGATAAGTATTAGGCCAATACGATTATCAATGTTTCAAAGGTGAAAATTAACGATATAACAATTATGGTAGCCAAAATAATCTCACTTAATGCTCCTTGGTCACCTCTATCCATCTTCCCACCATCACCTATCCTTCCACTTATCACCTCAAATGGGTTAAAAATGAAAGACCTAATTTGTTAATTGACAAATATTGTTCCAACACCTTTTATATTGACCCATTTCATGACATAATTGAATGTGATGTGAACCCCTTTGATATTTTTAATTAATTTTTTAGATAACCTATAAACATTAGCATAATGCCATATATTACACTTGTTTCAATACTTATAAACTATTGAAAGATCACAAAATATATGAGATCAAATACATTGTTGTACATCCTCCCCACTTCATTCATGAAATGTTTTAGTGTGGTATGTTAGAAGGGGAAAATTCTTCTCCCTTTTTTTTCTCTATCCTATTAAAACTAATAACACTTGCATTCCCTCTCCACTGACACCATTTATCCCTTACTCAAAGGGTTTTATTACGACTTTCATCTTCCCAAGGGGTTTCCTCTTATTTAATATATACAAAGTTCCATTGAATTAACTCTTTATACTTCACTTCTATATGCCCTATCCTATTGGTTATCTTCCCTTGAATTAGCTAAAGTTAAACTTGAGATTGATTCCCTCCTTGAATATATCCATAGTTAAACTTGAGATTGATTCCCTCCTTGAATATATCCATATCCAACCTAGTTCTTATCCTTTTGGCTCCCTCGCCTTTAATATTCCTAAGAAATAACAAAAGTGACCTATCTTGTCACACACTATCATTCTCCCAATAATACAACTATAAAAAATTTATATCCATTACCATGGATTAAGGATTTTCTATAGTAGCCTAAGAGTACCCAATACTTTACCAAGATGGACCTCACAATTGGCTATCATCATGTTACCATGAATCCTAGTGAAAATTGGAAAGCAACCTTCAAGACTAATTTTATGCTATATAAATGGCTGTTGATGTCATTTTTCCTTAATATGGCCCCTCCTACATTCATGCAGCTCATTAACGATATTTTCCACCCACATATTCAACATTATTTTATATATTGTTGTCTATCTTGACGATATTTTAATTTTTTAACTAAATGCAGGAGAAACATATACACCATGTGCACTTGGTGTTGAAGATACTTTGGACTCACAAACTACATGTTAATCTCAAATGTCTTATATTAGCGAGACCTACATTTAGTATCTAAGATTTTTTATTGATGATATTGGGGTATGTGTCGATCTTACCAAAGCATAGGAATTTGTAGAATAGCCAATCCCCTCCATTTCTACCACATTAAATAGATTTATTGGTGGTATGAAGTTTTATTGGTTATTTTTTCTTAATTTTCATCACATTTCCCACCCCTACATTATCTCTCCGATCAATTTATGTTTGCCTAGACCAAGGTATAAAATGAAGGTTTTCAAAATTAAAAAAAAACATTGTGTTCTGACTTAGTTTTGCATCTTCCCAATTTGCAACATCCCTTTAATATAAAGACTTATTCCTTACACTACAATATTTTTCTATCCTAAAAAGGGAAGGACAATAGGTGTCTTGTCACTCTAACACTTTGATAGATTCTAATATGAAGTACAAAAAATATGATAAATAGTTTTATGGTATTATTTAGGCCTTGAAGAAATGGTTCCATTACATTCTAGTTAAGGAAATCATTTTTCACAATGATCATCATGCCTTGATATTTTTGAATTATAAGACTAAAATTTAGGAGCAATGCCATATTAAATGGGCCTTCTATATACAATAGATTCACTTGTTTATAAACATATGAATGGGAATTCATATTGGGTGAAAAACATGTTGAGTCACCCTCTAGCCTAGGTACTCGACATTTTGTATTTTTGTTTTGTTTCCAATGAAGCAGGGAAAAAATTATATCCCTTTTCCCATATATGTTGGATATGATACTCCTAAAAGAGATTAGTTTCATAAAGTTCATGTAAGGTAATATATGAATTTAAAAAAATGGCACAATTTGGTAGAACACTAAGAAATAGAGGTATAACATGATTCATGTACTTCACTGGAAATAAGATAATAACAAAATATGAAATCAAAGAACACTTCTTACCCTTTTTCAATACATAATATGCCAAAAATTTAGAAGAACCACATTTAGAAGTGGTCAAACAAAAACCTCATAAATCTGCAAGGGATTATGATAAACATTATAGGACATCATGCTGGTTGTGGATCCTGATTATCTTCCTGATTCATATCTAGGTATGCCTAGCCCCCTTCTGCCGATGGTTCTGGGGTGGAGCCCTTGAGGAAATTTTTGGGAAAATTTCCTTGTAAAATTTTGTAATTTCATATCCAATCTAGATTGTTCATTATAAGGTTGCAAATTTGATAGTAGAAGTTATGTTAGGGTTTTCCTATGAAGAATGGAAATAGTTATATCCCTTTTCCCATATATGATGGAGATTATAATACCAAAAGAGATTAGTTTCATAAAGTTCATGTAAGGTAATAGATGAATTTAAAAAATGACACAATTCAGTAGAGCACTAAGAAATAGGCGTATAACATGATTCATGTACTTCACTGGAAATAAGATCATAAAAAAATATGAAATCAAATAACACTTCTTACCCTTTTTCAATACATAATATGCCAAAAATCTTGAAGAATCAAATTTAGAAGTGGTCAAAAGAAAACCTCATAAATCTGCAAGGGACTATGATAAAAAATTTAGAACATTATGTTGGTTGTGGAGCCTAATTATCTTCCTGATTCATATCCAATTATGCCTATTCCCCTTCTGCCGGTGGTTCGGGGGCAAAGCCCTCAAGGAAATTTTTGAGAAAATTTCCTTGTAAAATATTCTAATTTCATAGTCAATATAGACCATTCATTATAAGGTTGCACATATGACAATAGAAGTTATATTAGGTTTTTATCCCAAAAAAGGCAACCCGGTTTTGTATGAGGGAATTGTATTGCAATTGTGTCTGTGAGTGAATATTGCGTTCTGAGAGAGGATACTTTGAGAGAAAGAAGACGAACATTACAATGGTTGTGTTGTAGGTTGTATCCCTTCATTTGTTGGATAATAAAAATGAAGGACATTGAAATTTCTCTAGTGGATTTAGCCCACACTAGGTTAACCACATATATATGTCTCTCTATTTTAATGTGTATCTTCTGCGTTTTATTTCCACATATCTTTTTATTTTATATCTTTACAATCCTATTTTTCTAACAACTGGTATCAGAGGAAAATGTAGCTCATTGGAAAAGAGGGTTCCTTGTTCGAGTGGGAGAAATGGTGGAAGATGGAAAGTTTAGGTTCGAGAAATTTAATGGCCAAAACTACCAGTTATGGAAGATGCAAATGGAAGATTATTTATATGAAAAAAAATATTTTCCTACGATTGAGTAGAAAAGAAAAGCAACTGGTGAGAATGAAGGATGAAGAATGGGAGGTTCTTGACAAAAGGGCATTGGGAATGATACGCTTTTTCCAGGAAGTGTCAGTGGTATTCAATATTTAGAAATAAAATATAATGGAGGAATTGGATAAATTATATGAAAAACCCTCGACTTCCAACAAGGTATTTCTAATGAAGTATTTATTTAATATGAAGATGTCATCAGGTGGGTATGTTGTCGAACATTTAAATGAATTCAATACGGTTACTAATAAACTAATTTCTTTAGGAATGAAATTCAACGAAGAGGTTAGGACCATCCTAATCATATTCTCATTGCCAAAAAGATGGAATGACTTGGTCATGGCTGTAAGTAACTCTGTCTCTGGTTCAAACACACTGAAAATTGATGATGTTTTTGGTGTTATCCTTAGTGAGGAAATGTGATGGAAAAGAACAGGTGATACATTAAGTAATGCATTGAACATGGAGAATAGGGGAAGACAAAGGGAAAGAGGAAAGAGCTTAGGGAACCACGAGAATTTTAGGAAGGGAAGATCCAAATACATACTAGGAAAGATAGAATGTTAGAATTGTGGGAAGAAAGGACATATAACATTGTTACGAAAACTCTACAGAGTTATCATTTTTTGGGGGGTCTAATTTTTTACCCCATTTTTAAAAATGGTGCCATCGGTAGCACCACCTCTCCCTTTTTAGGTGGTTTTTTGATATTTTAATTTTTTCGATCCACAATGTTTCCACATTTTTTTAAATGCTTATTTTTCATCTATTTTAAATTTTTTCTTATATATATATATATATATATATATATATATATATATACAAAGGTGTTTTTAGTCATTTTTTCAT